>JAHWFO010089702.1:0-32249 GCA_023313115.1 Rhysida immarginata | reverse complement strand
GCCGTCGAAAAACAATGCTCAAACCACCCGTCTTATGCTTACGATCTTCAAATTCGTCACGTAAATGTTGAAGCTCGGTGAAGACGGACATATACCGTGTGTTTCAAAAGTTCCCGAACTGCCTCTTCTGTATGTAGGGAAAGCCTAACCTATGACAGCAGCAGTAATGTTTGGCCAACAACTAAAATAAACCATGTGCTGAAATAAATTACATAAAATCAGTTTTACATAGTGGAAAAGTTTCTCAAATGTATTTATTTTATTTTTACATTCCCAAAGGAACGGAACATGTAGGTTACACCAAAGGAGAACCATCTCTTATGGTTCTTGCATACTGTATTTTATTTGTTTGCTTTCACTCAATACACGCTTTTTAAACTGTTACTGTACCGGTATAAGCTTAATACCGTATACCGTAGGTTTTATAAATAAAATTTCTATTTTTTACTTTAACCTTTTATTTCACTCTCATATTCGCGTATTTGCATTTATGTAAAATAAAGAGCGGGATTCGTAACGACTGGGAGCACCTATTAATTGAAAAAAAGAGGTTGAGAGACATTGGCTCCTGTCTACCAGCCCTTAGTATACTTGCACAACAGTACGGCATGCAGGGAAAGTCATCTTCTACGATCGGGAACTTTTGAAACATATGGTATAAAAAAAATCGCACCTTCCCGTCTTCGCCGAGCTTGTCAAGGCAAAACCAAGACGGGAAACAAAGTTGTTTCTGTTTAAAAAGTGTATTCTGAAGGATTCGGACCCACAATAGCAAGGTTGTCGAAACGCGCCATGTAACCAACGCGCCAAAATAGCATCATTGCAAAAATGTAAGTGATTTTTTTATTATAAAGAAAGCCTCGGCACTGAAACGTCATAAATTGTTACATCATCATAAGTCGACCAAATTTAGAGCTTATTATTGGTAGAAATGCGGTTAACAAAGGACGAAGTATGATGATGTAACAATGTATGACGTTTCAGTGCGGAGGCTTTCTTTATACATGTAGGAGGCGTTGGTTGTGCCCGGTGCAACCGAGCAGAGGCAATAAGCAATGTTAAACACCCATAGATTATACGAAAAGAAATATATTTAGTAATTTCTAAATCTGCCCAGAATCTGCCTTTACATAGCAATTCTGCATGCTGCAATTGAATGGGAGTATTACAGAAAAAGTTACATTTAGATCAGGTCTAGCTTGAACATTGAATGTGCCGTTCGCCCGACCATTAATTGAAGTGCTGCAATTCCACTCGTTGCCGTTGCCAGGGCAATTTTGCCTTCCAATCGAACAGTCGCCGGCACTTTTTCCAGTGAGAACATACAGCAGCCAAGTGGCCAATCAAGTTCAAGGCTGGATATCTTCGATATTTGCAACAGCTTCGTGTATCTGGGCTTTGCTGCTTCGTTGTTGAAGCAAATTGCGTTGACAATCCGAAACATGTTCATCTTCCGACTTGAGCAGCTGCATTGCGTACACGCGCTTTATGTCGGCCCCTTTGACGCGTAACCGAACGCCTTTTTCGGTCCTGTCGGCTTTCATACTCCGTTGGACTCGCAAAGGCTTCTTCGACCTCCGAGGCGGAGGCTCCGCGATTGTTTGAAATTTTCGCTTCGTCGGCGCCATAACCCTGTTCATTAAGAACCATTATTAATAGATATTCATTTAGAATTAGTTATTACATGCATCAAACAGTTATTGAGCTATTTTTCGAATCTCCCACACGTAGAATTGAAGTAGTATTATTAACGACTTATTATTGGTCACTGGTCTGAAGAGCCAATGAAAACTCCGAATTTAAAACTTTGAAAATTTTAACGAAATTCGTGATAAAGCAGTTTAATTTAAGACATTGCGTGATAAAGCAGTTTAATTAATATTAATCAACACTGTTTTATGTGTTATATTATTATTGTTAAAAAGAAAAGAGATTTTTAATTGTTTACTTTGCTGCGTCATTTACTTTGTTGCATCACTTACTTTTGTTGCGTCACTCGCGTCACTTGTTTCACTTGCCAATGAAAAGTGCGTATTTTCCATTCATGACAGACAGACTGACTGACTGACAGACTGACGGACATACCAAAATATATATATAGATAAAATCAATAAAAAATTATTTAATTTTTTTTTTGTTACTAAAAATTCTTATTGCTCAACTGCATTTGTAAATATTGGTATATACTTATTATAATAAAAATACTGTTAATCTTTTTTAACATTTTAATTTGAAAAATAATTTAATTTTACCTGAAACTCGCATAAATGTGTTATTGGCTTTATATATATATATATATATATAAAATTAAGAAACTAGTGTTGTAATATTATACAAAAATAATTCAACAATAATTTATGTTAATAAACACTTATTAAAAGAAAATGACTTTAAAAATTTGGTGTAAAAATAATGTAATTTCAACAGAGATTTCTACTCTGTACTTGAGAGCAATTGCAGACAATTTTTGTATGCCTATCTTCATCCGTTCTTGCTACAGTAATATTCCTGTAGTAATAAAAAGACTAATTTAAAATTTAAATGTGGGTAGTCTCCTTTTAATGGGGAAAATCGTAAAATTAAATTTTAATAAAAACAAAAAATAAAGTCACCAATCTTGAAAAACGATGAAGAAACTTGTGAGATGGAAGAAAACTTAAACGATGTAGTCTATTGAAGATGTTGTTGATAGTAGAAATAAATTTAGTCTATTGAGGATGTAGATGGAGTCTTGTGAAGATAATAGAAAAACGATAATCTTGAAGGAAGTGTTGGTTTTGAAATACAGATGAAATTTTGAAGAGGGTGATCCAAATATTTGGGATAAAATTTATATAATAAAACGTTTTCGAGAATACTTCTCATCATCTGTAGGATAAAACATTTTTGAATAGTGAAAACAGTTGAAATAAGAATTTAACAATTGATATAAAGATGATGAAGTAAGTTGGTTGTAATTGTTGGTTATGATTGTTATACTAGGGTAATTGTTGTTTAAAAGTAGTGTCCATTTATTATTTATCTCTATTGATGGCTTGGCTAAATTTTTGTTATTTGTAATGATATTTATTGTTTCTTTAATTAATCTTTTTTTATAATTTTCTTCTTTTCCAATGATTTTTGTGTTATTCCAATCTGGTGTGTGGTTTTCTTTGATACAATGATTTACTAAATGGTTGTTCTTGTCTTTGTGGCGAAGTGCTCTTTCATGTTCTTTTAATCTTATTTCTAATTGTCGTTTAGTTTGACCTGTGGAGATATGTTCACAATTTTTACATGGTATTTGATAAATTATATTTCTTCCATCTCACAAGTTTCTTCATCGTTTTTCAAGATTGGTGACTTTATTTTTTGTTTTTATTAAAATTTAATTTTACGATTTTCCCCATTAAAAGGAGACTACCAACATTTAAATTTAAAATTAATCATTTAAACTCCTTAGATCAATAATAAAAAGACTGTTTATAGTTTTACATTTTTACCTAAAAATATTTCAATTTTATCTGAAACTTCCATAGATTTTTCTTTCATTTTTTTTTTACTTACTGCTTATAAATAACATCTTCTATAGCAGACTTCTGGCAAGAAGAGAGAGCTCCTTCCACAACATAACGGGGAATGCTCTTTACCCGACTTGAGTATTTTATCGATGAAATATGAATGAAATATTAAGGTTAAGATTGATTAAAATACATGGCAAAGGTTTAAAATACATTCTACTTATCAATTTTTTTTTACTTTCATTTCGTTTTTTCCAATTAATTTTGGAACTCAAATACACAGTTTTTCCATATCAGAGTACACATTGTCAAGCAATTCCCCTCTTTTTCACTTGAGGGCGCGACCGTCAAAGCGCAACTAAAGCACTAAATAATATTATCTAGTATTATCTAGTGCTTTAAGCGCAACCAATCATCCCATGTTAAAAAAGGCTTATGTCGCATCTGTCTACTCGGTAATCTGTGATAATACTACGGGCTATCACTTAAATAAAACCTCCCTGAGTCTACCCCACCTCTCCAAGAGAAATTCTGCACTTCTGATCAGGATGAGAAGTGGTCACCTCCCCAGCAGAAGCTACTTACACAAAATAAATCTCATAAACAGCCCCAATTGTAATTGCAACCACCCAGAAAGAAAGAAAGAAGAAAGATGCTTGTATTTGAAACATGTCTGATATATTCGCGATACTTCCGCCAGCTGTTGAGCGCTTCCTGAATTGCATCTCGCAACCCGAGATTAGCTGCGGGAAAAGGATTGTAACTCTTCCCTTTTAGCTGTCTGTTGTTATTCACGCTCAACAGCTGGCGCTTGTACGCAAAAGTCTACAAATTGTTAACGATTGTTAACCATTGTTAAAGCCACAGATATTTACTATATATCTGTGGTTAAAGCATAGCCAACATAATAGGGATAGCCTGTTCATTTAGCCTTCAACCTATTGTATGCACTGTCGCCGCTGTGTTTCATCACCTTGTCAATAGAGCCGCTGCTAGTACGCCAAAGAACAGAGTTTGCTGAGGAGAGCAGAGTTGCCATATAAGGAGGGGGGGGGGACCCCAAAATTACGTTTTTTTTAGTCTTCAGGGGTTTTCTGGGGTGGAGGGGTTAAAATTTTAATATCTATTTTGACTTTTAAATAATAGCTCCAATAAAGAGAACTTTGTACCATTAATGTACTCTTCATCTTGGCCGTTTAGGATTTAGCATGTATTAAATTTAGATTTCTCATTAAATTATAAAAAGTATTTTAAAAGACTTCCATTGCCATGAATTGAAAACTTGGGAATTGAAATTCCTTGAACAGGGAATTCATGAAAACTTATCCCTGCCTTCTGTGCACTATTTGAAGTGCAAAATGGAACACAACAGTGTACCATTTTTCTAATTATGTTACTGTATGTTTTTTTCTCTCGTATCAATTTTTTTTACAATATTTTAAATCATTTTCTACGTGACGATATCACACTTGTTTACTTTGGCGTGGCGTACTACGAATGCCACCACTCGGTAGAATGATGCAAAACGTGACGTGAGACGGCGACATAAAAAAACCAGGGAAGAATTACAAAAGAAGACGTTCTTCCTCTTCCCTGAAAAAATTACGAATGGGCAGGCTATCCCTAACCATGTTAGCTATGGTTAAAGATTCATAGCATTATGGAAATTGCAAGTCCATAGCATGGATGAAGAAATACAGGATGGTAAACTCCATTGTTTAAAGCGTGAGTTTGTTTTCAGTGGGGCCCTCTGGCCATTTGCGTGGGCATTACTCTCTGTTTAGCCATGACCTCCTTTATTATTACAGACCTGTTTTACTGTATAATTTCCATTGTTACTTTTGGCATTTCTCAATTTTGCCATGGCGCTGTTTAACCTCCCTCTCTGATTGTTTCCAATAATGATGTTTACAGTGTTGCTTGGACTAAGATGCTCAGGTGACTTTTCAGTGACGTTAAAAACACATTTAATAAGCTTTCATTTCATTAACCAAATTTAGGTTTCTTTTTATTCGCTATTTAACTCCCTTTTAAAATAAAAGATTCTATGCAAAAAATGTGAATACGTTATGTATTTTTTTTTATTTTGTTTGCACTATATTTTGTTTTTCTCAGTTAGTAATAAAAGGGAGGTTAAACAGCGCCATGGCAAAATTGAAAAATGACAAAAGCAACAATGGAAATTATTCAGTAAAAGGAGGTCATGGTTTTGCAGACAACTACACTTTTCCTTATTGGCCTCGATGACTCCGTGGTTACGTGATCGCCTCCAATCCCCGAGGAGGTGGGTTCGATCCCGGACGAGGATGACGAGGATATTTTTAGGGGGAAAATCCTATGATCACGCACTTCCTGTGGAAGGGAATTAAAGCCATTGGCCCCGTGTAGTTGTTTGCTGGATGAATTTTTAGAGAAAAGTGAAGTTATATGTTTAAAAAATCTGTAAAGTTGATGTTTTGCTTTACTGTGATTGCAGTTTACTTGTGCAATTGTTACTGAAACATACTGCAAATGGATTTCACAGCAGTAATTATTACATTTAGTAAGGACTTCTTACGGCGGGATCAAACCCGCGTCCTCGGGCTTCGGAGGCGATCACGCAACCATTGAGCCATTGAGGCTGATAAGGAAAAGTGTAGTCGTCTGCTAGACAGACAGTAATGCCCAAGCAAATGACCAGAGGGTGCTATTGAAGAAAAACTCACGCTTTAAACAATGGAGTTTCCTATCCTGTATTTTCTCATCCGTATCCATAGGCCATACCTTCTATGACTTGGTATATAAAAGGTGTCCAAAATGAGCTGACATTTTAATTTTTTTAATAAAACACATTTTTCATTGGAAACTTTATTACTTTATAATAAAGTAAAAACATGGACATTTTGTGTGATACAAAATATCTGCCAAATTACTGCCCCGGCGTTGATAGCACAAATTCACTATTTTCAGGATTTTCTTCAACACTTTCACTTACACCAGCTATGTTTGCATTAAACGAGCTGTACGAGGACGGCCATTGTTTTTTTGTTTGCAACTGAACCCGTAGACTCCAATTTATTGATCAAATTCATTAGGGTGTTACGAAAAGGTGCATTATGGTGACCAAAAAAATTGCCGCATCTGCGAACAGTTTTCGTAAAATTTTCGCCATTTTTGAAGTTAATCTTTACAATTTCCACGCGTTGTTCGATTGTGTAGTTTTGCACAATTTAACTTTAATGTTAATAATGACAGCATGTAAACATCTCTACTCTGATTGTATCACGAAAAAAATGGCGGCAAATTCAAAATGTCAGTTCATTTTGGGACCCCTTTGACAATTCATATTTCATATTCAAACTTTAGAGGCATATTCCCCTTTAAAACGAAGTGTTCAACCTGGAATTTTGAATTTACTGCAAAACAAGCAGCAATCATCAGGTGAATTAGAAATGAATTAAGAATCAAAATGGCTGCCTGCAACAATGATTGTCCATACTTTCATTATACAGTGCTTTTACCAATGACGTATATTAAAGATAGACTCCGAATTCTATTGGTAACAGCGGCAAAAAGTGAAGCAAATTGAGCCATGTTAGTTCTGGGCAGGAGTGAGCCGTGGAGTAATTAGCTGTCTGGCTGCTTTGTTTTTGAAGATTTTGGGCCTGACGAATAATTAATTCAAAACCATTCCTCGAAGTTAAACTGCGTACAACTGTACAAACAAACAAAACAAAAGGATCAGGAATCATTTTCCTCAAAAATAAATCAAAAATACCTAACTAAAATGAAAATACGTAACTGAAAGACAATCGAAACGAAATTGAAATTGAAACCATGATCGAAAAATTGTTTATAAAATATAATAAAATACTTCAAATACAAAGTAAACGAAAAGATAAACTTATCACTCCGTGATCGGCGTATGAAAGAATTATTAATCAGCTACTCTTCTGTTTAGTCATGTGTTTTGCATCATTTTCACTCACTTTCGGCCATGACAGTTCTGGGCATGGAGCTTCCCAATTTGCTTCAAGTTACAACAATAGGATTCGGAGTCTATCTTTAATATACGTCATTGGCTTTTACCTAGGACGATTAAAACTGGACTTGACACTCCCGTAGAGCGAATGCAATTCAAATGCGGCCCAGGAAATGATACCCTGGTGGTGAAAATTGTAAAAAGGACTACAAAGTGCTATGAAATGTTCGCCATTTTTGCCGCTTTATTTATTATATTGTGGACTTGTCATGCAGGAAGAATTTTAAATGTTTTGTTTTTTACGCAACAAGCTAAAGTATGATGATGATGATGATGATGATGATGATAATGAGTTATTCAGCTGACACTTACGTCTGCTGGTGTTAGTCCTTGGAAATGCCAGTGTGACATCTCATGGATTGTACTAGGGAAGAGAATAATATGAATTTTGGACAGTTTCCTGATCATAAAATTTTATAATAAAATTTTCTGTATAATTTTAGATAGCATTTTTACTAACAAGTTAAGTCAATAATATGGATTTACTTGCAAAACTGTACTTTGCACATTTTTATAATGAAATCCAAATAAGCTACACTTGAAAATGATTTATATGAGCATCCAGATTACAATTGAGGCCTTAAAGCTATAATTTGTGTGAAATGAGATGGCCGTTTCAATTGTTGGGCATTGTTACAATAAAAATTAAACAATACATAACAATTAACATGTACATCATATTTCGCGCAAACTAAGGCTGGATGGACTATAGATGGTATCATTATATAAAAATTATTAAATACTTGTTTAAAAAAAAATCGAATAAATTTATAATCATCCAGAACAAACAACGGCACGTATTGCTTTGTACGTTCTTTTGACAATTTTCACCACCAGGATATCAATTCTTAGTTTCTCTAAGTCACTTCCTGGCCCGCATTCAAATCTAAATATGGCGTCAGTGTCAAGTCTAGTATTAATTGTCCTAGCTTTAATTCACGGTGTAAGATTAATCTTACACCGTGCTTTAATTATAACCGATTGCTTTGTAACAATAGGAGGGTTGACACTTATGGACACGGCCTTCTAAAAACTACCGGGCCTGAACGTAGCGTCAATAAGGTATTTATTGTTGAAGCACTATGATTGTGACGTTGACTTACTTCTGTAATGCCACCACCTGGGGCAACACCACCTAAAGTGAAGACCTGCGAACAGAAATTCTTTTTTCATTCATTGTTACAACATTATACCTAGTCAGAATATAGGGCTTATTATTGGTAGAAATGCGATTAAGACTATTTATGACGTTTTTACAATGTATGGCGTTTCTGCGCTCAGGCAACACCTCCTAGAAAGCAAACAAAACAACTGAAACGTCATACATTGTTACGTCATCATAGCATCATCGTAGCCAACAAGAAAGACAGTCCCTGGCACGGAAAAGTCACCTGATCATAGTCAACGCCTCCTAAAGATAAGGCCTCAGCGAGAAAACGTCATACATTGTTACGTCATCATCCGAAGATATGTTTAATCGCATTTCTACCAATAATAAGCCCTAAATTATGTCTTCGCATGATGATGTAACAATGTATGACGTTTTTGCGCTCAGGCCTTATCTTTAGGAGGCGTTGTCATAGCCCGGCCAACAATCCAACCTTCATTGTTTCCAACAAACGAAAAAATATTGATTGTTAAAATCCAAGATGGAAAAATTAAGGTTACATTATTACTCGGACTAGTATGGTCAGGTCATTTATCAGCGCCGGGAGAACGCTTTCTATAAAGAAAGCCTCGGCACTGAAACGTCATACATTGTTACATCATCATAAGTCGACCAAATTTAGGGCTTATTATTGGTCGAAATATGATGATGTAATAATGTATGACGTTTCAGTTGTTTGGCTTTCTTTTTAGGAGGTGTTGACTCAGGCCTTCTCTTTAGGTGGTGTTTCCAACGCCATCTAAAGAGAAGGACTGTTCACTGAAACGTCAAATATTGTTACATCATAAGCAAGATTTGTAGCTTATTATTGGCAGAAATCCCTAATTGTTAGTAGAAATCCAATAATAAACCCTAAATCTCGTTACTAAGGTCTAAGGCCTTCGCTTTTGGTGGTGTTGGTGTTGCCAAAACCTAAGAAGAAAGCCAAACAAGTGAAATGTCATGCATTGTTACGTCATCATAAGTCGACCCGTAGCGGGACCACCGAGGGTGCGTTCACTTATTCACTTGGAGTCACTCCGAGTGACTCCCGTGACTCTGAGTCATTCGGATTCCGTTTCTTTATTTGCTCCGAGTCATTTGCTCTCCGTTTCTTTATTCGCTCGGAGTTAACTCCCTTGACCTCCAACATCAGGGTACGCTCGGAGTCTTTCGGAGTTTGTTTCTTTATTCGCTTGGAGTGCGACTCGGGTTAACTCCCTTAACTCCTGCTTTCAAGCTGGAGTCATCGGAGTCAAAAAATTTAATGAGAAAGACGACGCAACAATGAAGAGTGCCAACAAAGTTGCGACTTCAACGATGATTAATTTTGTTACAATGAGATAACGTTTGCGAGCGCGCTTGTTAGGAGCCGTGGCAACCACACAAACAAGAGAAGACTTTATTTCTTCAAGCTGGCGCATACATTGTTTAACTATCGACATGGCCGCCTCTATCTTTCGAAAGTGCACGATCATAGCTTACCATAATTGGTTAGCCTTCCATTGTTGTAGGCTTGGCACGATACTAACGAAAATTTAGCTTAAATTGATCGAAAATTTAATTAAGACAATTTCTTCAGCATAATTATTAATTTTTATATGCTCAATCTCAGTTCCATCTTTACGCATGAGGCCACCCTAGTCTCTGTGATAATAAATTAAAATTACAATTATGACCAGAACTTTGTTTTTATAAAAATAATAAAAAATAAAAAATATCTTATTGTTTATTCCTGTTAATAAAAAATAACTTAATGTTAAAGGTTTCCTATAACCAAAAGTGCCATAGGCACTGCTCATGCTTTTCTGATGCCTCCGGAGGTTGCGAAGAGGGGAAAAAATATCTTGAATCGTTCACAAGCAGTGTTGCCAATTTAGCAGGGATGTGTCCAATTTAAAAGCTCATTTTCATTATTTTGTGCATTATACATTAATTTACGAAGTAGTATAATATGTTTATTTATTATTGAATGATTCTATACTCATTTATAAATGGAGAAGATAAAATAACAAATAATAAGAATAAATAATAACAAGTTCACCAATGAATAATGATGAGAGTTTTTGAAGAGAATTGAAGACTTTTAAATGAACGGTAGATGGTTGCTGTGCATTGTTTAATTTTTATTAAAAATGTCCAACAAAAGACAAGCGCATGAAAAAAAGGCTAAATTGGCAATACTGCACACAAAAGATTATAACGATCAAAGTCTTCGATTGTTACGTCGTTATGTTGACTCTGAGCCATGACGCTAGTACTCTGATCACGTGATCACATTGACTCGGAGCATGACTCCGAACGAATAAGTGAACGCACCCCGAGAGACAAAGCCTGAGCGCGGAAACGTCATACATTGTTACATCATCCTTAGAAGGCCTAATATAAAACTTATTATTGGTAGAAATACGAAATAAGAATACCTTTTTAATAATGATGTGACAATGTCTGACGTTTCCGCGCTCAGGCGTGACTACCGAAGGCCTCTGCGATGAAATATAATATATTGTTACATCATCATAAATAGGGCGTTGTTATTCGTATTTCTACCAATAATAAGCCATAAATTTGTCCTAACTATGATAATGTCACAATGTATTATTTTTCATCGCAGAGGCCTTCTCTCTCGGTGGTTACGGCTCAGGCCTTGTCTCTCGGTGGTCACGCCCGTAGCCGAGGAAAAAGACAGGCCACGGTGCGGAAAAGTCACCTGATCATCCTAGGCTGAATAACAATGTAATCATCATTGTTTCCATCTTGGATTTAAAGAATCAATATTTTTTCGTTTGTTGTAAACAATGAAGGTTGGATTGTTGATCAGCCTACCATGGTCAGGTGACTTTTCCGCGCAGGGGCCTGTCTTTTTCGTCGGCTACGAAGTCGACCAAATTTAGGGCTTACTATTGGTAGAAATACGATTAACAATGGTCGAAATATGATGTAACAATGTATGGCGTTTCAGTTGTTTGGCTTTCTTTCTAGGAGGTGTTGGTGCAACACCACCTAAAGATAAGGCCTTAGTACTCGTTGAGAACTGCGTCATCAAACTGAGACAGACAATGCAACTTTCATTGTTTGCAACAAATGAAATACACGGAACAGTTTTATCTTTAGGTGGTGTTGGTTGGTGCAATACCGCCTAAAGAGAAAGCCTGCTCACGGAGAAATCATCCATTGTTAAATCACCTACGGTAGGGACAATTTGGTAACCGGACAATTCAGAACATGACAAATCAGAACATGACAATTCAGAACATCACTAATCAGAACGCTGACAAATCAGTACTATGCCAAATCAGAACTGTCACAATTCAGAACAATGACATATCAGAACATAGATAAAACAGAACAATGATTAATCAGAACTGTGACAATTCAGAATTATGACTAATCAGAACCTTGTTTAATAACATTATTTAAGGGGAGCTGAAGAGAGGACACAGGGAGAAAATGTCATTGGAGAGGTCCCACAACACTGCCACGATTCTAATCCTCAAAAAGCACAGGTGAATATTCTTAACACTAGGATGAAGCAAGACATGAAGGCTGTTGGTGCAACTCCGAGGACAGTTATGGGAAATATTTTATCAGAAGTTAATAGGGATGTTTTGGAACACTTTCCAAAACAGTCTTCACTCACGCGAAATCTTTTTAAACATAAAGGAAGTGTTCTTGTTCCCAATCCGGCTACGACTAATTTTCCTATCCCCGAGAAGTATGCTGATCTCATACTGTATGATACGGGGTCTGATGATCCCGATAGAATACTGGCAATTAGGAATGATGATCTGCTCTCAGAATTAAAGAAGGATGTCATTTTTGGAGACGGAACATTTGATAAAGCACCCAGCATGTTTTATCAGCTGTATACTTGGCATGCTAAAATTGGTAATTCTTATTCTCCATGTATTTATTTTCTTTTGCAAAAAAAAAATTATGGCTACATACAGCAGAATGTTTATCATATTGCAGCAACTGGTGCCCAATATAACACCCCAAAAGATTCTGCTTGACTTTGAAAAAGCAAGTATGTCTGCTGCTCAAGTTGCTTTTCCACAAGCAGATGTGAAAGGGTGCTACTTTCATCTATACCAGAGCGTTATTAGGAAGATCAACAGTGTTGGCTTAAAGGAAGCGTACGAGTCTGATAAAAATGTAAAATTGAAATTGAAGTCCCTACCTGCTCTATCTTTTGTGCCAATACTTGAAGTAAGAACTGTCTTTGACCAACTAGCTGCCACATTTCCGGATGAGCAACGCTACAATGAGGTTCTCACATATCTATATACTAAAACTCTTGCGTGTATTTATTTATTTATTTATCTGTAATTCTATCTCCTCCTAGACGGTTTGAGCTAGCGACTTGAAATTTTCAGGGCAGGCTTATCAATAAAGGACTTGCTCTATCGCCAAAAGTCAGCCCCCTACACCCCCCCCCTCTTCCCCACTTTCTGGGGTTTTCATTTAAAATTATCTGCTTTTGCTTTGTTATTCCCCTCAACAGATGGCGCGGGCGGGCGAAGCCGCGGGTAAAAACTAGTTTCTTCTCTACATAATCGAAGGAGCTGCAGGAAAATCACCTCTATTCCCAGAAACAATTTGGAATCATTTTGAGGCTGCTGCTGAAAGACATTCTAAGACTACAAATTGTTGTGAAGGTTTTCACAACACCTTAAATTCACTGTTTCATTGTAGCCACCCAAGCATTTGGAACCTATTCGATGGATTAAAACGAGACATAGCTTGCCAGCTATTATTATTAGCCAATGCCCAGACAGGTCGCCCAGAAGTCACAAAAAAGAAGTACGAGACCCTGAGTATGAGAGTAGCAAGTACTGTGCAAGAATATCATGCTGAAGAAGACAAATTGAGATTTTTACGTCGAATGGCCAGTCTGCAGTGATTAATTTTTTGTATTTTGTCATAGTCCATATTTTCATGATTAAATTCGTTTAATGATTAAATTCAAAGTAGTTCACAAATAAATAAATAAATAAATAAATAAATAAATAAATAAATAGATAAAACTTAATAAGTAATTAATACCATACATATGAATAAATTTACGTTCTGTTTCGTCACAGTTCTGAATTGTGACAGTTCTGATTCGTCATTGTTCTGTTTTATCTATGTTCTCATATGTCATTGTTCTGAATTGTGACAGTTCTGAATTGTCATGTTCTGATTTGTCATGTTCTGAATTGTCATGGAACCGGACAATTTCGGGCTTATTATTGGTAGAAATATGATCAACAATACCCTACCGAAGATGATGTAACAATATGTGACGTTTTCGCGCTCAGGCTTTGAGTAGAGGCAACGCCTCCTAAAGATAAGGCCTGAGCGCGAAAACGTCATACATTGTTACATCATCATCCGAAGATACGTTTAATCGCATTACTACCAATAATAAGCCCTGAAATGCAATTAAACGTATCTTCGGATGATGATGTAACAATGTCAGACGTTTTCGCGCTCAGGCCTTATCTTTAGGAGTCGTTGGTAGAGGTGGTGTTGGTTGGTTGGTGTCGACACCACCAGAACGACGTAACAATGTTTTATTTTTTCCATGTTCAGGCGTGACCACCGAGAGAGAAGGCCTCGCCACTGAAACGTAATACATTATTACATCATCATCATTAGGGCGTTGTTATTTGTATTTCTACTAAAAAAAATAGCAATAAGCCCTAAATTTGCCCTAATTATATAAGGTAACAATGTAGTACGTTTCAGTGGTGAGACTTTCTCTCTCGGTGGTCACGATTCAGGCCTGGTTGTTTCTAGAAGGACGTAGTAAGGAACAGACTTAATAAGAGAAGATGACGTTTGTAATAAAGTTTTTTTTCTCTTTGCTGGGGCTTCGTAAAAAAAACCCAGACTGGATGGAGAGGGGAAGCAAAAGTGTTAGGAGAACTGAGTGTCTCCTTTATGAAAATGCAGATTGAAAATGAGAAGGCCTTCGAGTTAATGAAGAAGACATACTTTTCTGTCTAAGGAATTGAATCTTCGATGGATCTGAAGACAATTTTGGAATGTTTTTCGTTGGCTCTCATATGGTTGGTTGGTTGATTGGTTTGTTTGGTTTTAACGTCCTTTTCAACTGCCATGGTCATTTCAGGACGGCGTCATAGGGGCCGCAAATTTTGCCTCGCAAAGGTTCTTTAATCTGCAGTCAGCAAACGACTGCACGGGATCAACGGCTTTACTTCCCTTCCGAAGGAAGTGCGTGATCTCAGGATTTTCCCCCTGAAAAAATCCTCGTCGTCCTCGACCGGGATCGAACCCGCGTCCTCAGGCATCAGAGGCGATCACGCCATTACTGAGCCACCGAGGCCGATGGCTCTCATATACAATGATGATGAACGTTAAGATATTTTCTTGAATGACGATGCGTTTTATAAAGTCATCCGACATTCTGTGGTACCTTAATTTGCGTATTGTTACCAGGATTATTCTCACGGAGAGTCATTGAATTTATTCCTGACTGATGCTGGAGTGAGAGGGATTTTGAGGCAACACCTCCTAGAAAGAAAGCCAAACAACTGAAACGTCATACATTGTTACATCATCATATTTCGACCATTGTTAACCGTATTTCTACCAATGAGAAGCCTTAAATTTGGTCGACTTATGATGATGTAACAATGTATGACGTTTCAGTTGTTTGGTTTTCTTTCTAGGAGGTGTTGTTTGAGGCTGATTTCCCTCCTGAAATCATCAGGAGAACTCCAGCTTTAGTGTAGTCCTTTATTCATCGCAGTATTTTTTATACGAGACTAGCTGATATACCCGATGTTGCTCGGGCTCTTTGTTTGAAGAAATTTTGCAATATTTATATGAGAATATAGAGGTTTTTCATTCCGCGCAAACGGTAACGTAAGACTATGAACTAACCTTTCGGCGGCCATATTGATGCACCACCGCTGCTTTCTTAACTCTTTTATTAGGAGCTTTAGCATAAAAAGCTATATATAAGAATGCGCCCTTGGTCTGTACGTTTATCCGGCCGTCCGCCGTTTGCACGATAACTTGAAAACGGATTATGAATCGTGCAGTGCGATTCGTGGAGTTTAAGCAACCCCAAGAAGAACAGAGCGTTAACGATATGCCCGCATTTTTTGCAAATGGCGAACCGTGATAGAAAAAGTTCGATAATGTCAGTGCAAATAAGCATACTGTAAATGCTGTCGAAGAAATTACGTAGGATTGGCGCTCGCGCTGATGCACCTGTATGGCCGCCGAAAGGTTAGTTCATAGTCTTACGTTACCGTTTGCGCGGTGCTCCAACGAAAACCGTTCCGTTTGCTGAGATGATTCATAGTTGTGCCAAAGACGATAAGAAAGGTTGTGCTTTGGTTGTGCTTTGTCGTTATGCCGATGGCTGTCGAGCCGCCGTCCGCTGTTGCGCTGGGATAGAACTGTGCTTTATTTCAACCCCCAACGCACAAGGGCCCACCAATCAGAACTTGTAGATCTCTTGATGTCATTTCTCTTCTTTGAAAAACAAAAATGGAGGAAAGCAAATTAATCGAAGCGATTCAAAAGTATCCCTGCTTGTATGATACGAGAACGAAAGAATATAAAGATCAAAAATTAAAAGAAAAGATTAAATATTCCTTCTTTGAAAAATAGATCGTACGGAGGGTTGATTCAGATAAAATGAGACGACTTTAAACGCTGCGTATGACCTTGACGGAATGTGATTTGCATGACTCGTCCACTATTCATGGGGATTAGCTTTGTATACACTTGTTGCTGTTATTTGGGACATTTCGTGCTGAAACATGGCTTCCAGAATCACAGCTTTTTGGGAAGGGTATATGTTTGGCCTTTCCGACGCTAACTTCAGTCTTTCGTGCATTGTGGAATTATGCAAACGAAATGGTATTGTGGTATCCAAAGCTACTGTGGGTCGAATAATCAAAAAGAACAAATTGCGACCATCTAATGAACGTGGACGAGCAGAGAAGCAGACCAGAAACAAGCCCCAGCCAACACGCCCAGCTCAGGTGGTGCGAGAAATCCGGTCTGAAGTGCTGAAAGAAAATCCCCCCACACAGAGAAGTCTAGCCCAAAGGAAAGGTATTTCACAGGCAACAGTCTCCAGAATAATTCATGACAATCTTGGGCTGGAGCGACGTCATAAAGCGCGCGGTCACACAACTGAGTGACTGAACACAACTGAACACTGCCAAGTCATCTGTGGCTTACTACAGGAAGATGGAACAGGAGACGGGTATACGAGTTATTCCCTTCTCTCATGTGCCTGTAAAATCTCCTGACGCATCACCAATGGATTTCTGTGGTTTTGGTCTCCTGAAACGACGGCTCGGAAGTCGCCGACCAAGAACCGTTGATGGGCTATGGAAAGTGTGTCAGCAGGTGTGGAACGAACTTCCCATGGAGTCCCTCAAACTCAGCCTACTTCAGTGGAAATTACGGTGCCGGGCGATAGTCCAACAACGTGGTTCTCACATCGAACACAACCATGGTGGCGCCATGGTATTACACCATCGTAACAGAACTGCAAAATCGTCTCATTTTATCTGAATCACCCCTCCGTCGATTGGAACGAAGCTTTGGAAGTTTATACTTGACAGAGCATGCGCAGTGTTCCCGTTGACCATTTTACCGCTGTGACTATGAATGCTATAGCGCTGTAACCAGAGCGCTAACGGCAACGTTTTCAACTTGACGGAACGGCAGACAGCCAACGCAAAACGGCGTTGTCAGACTATGAACCAAGCTTTATTGTTGCGACGTCACATGAAAACTCACCACGTAAAAAAAGCTTAGTAAAAGTGAACACGTGAAAAAAGCTTAGAATTTATACAGTAAAAAAATTATGGTGAAAAACCGAAAAGAATTCTTTTAAAATGCTCCCAATGGATGGCCCTCTCCAACTATAGCTCTCTACAGTTCTACCCAGCTTCACTCGTGTTGGAATGTTGTGTATACCTCAGTGAGTTTTACGTAATGCAGACGAAAAATTGAGTAGTATATCGCATGTGCACTACACATAATGAAACGTACCTAAATTTTGCAAGTGCAGTGCAAGGAATAAGCCGGCTAAATTTCAGCTTCCCACCTATAAGGAAAGTGGGACAATTAATAATGAGTCGGTGTGGACCTTTAATAGAGACTTAAAGCAAAGCAAACAATGACCTCACTATTTGCTTAACGCTGGCAAAAATCCAGTTCAGCCGTAACCACCGAAAGAGAAGGCCTATGTGATGAAAAGTAATACATTGTTACATCATCATAGTTAAGGCAAATTTATGACTTATTATTGGTAGAAATACGAATAACAAAGCCCTATTTATGATGATGTAACAATGTATTACGTTTAATCGCAGATGCCTTCTCTCTCGGTGGTTACGGTTCAGCCACCACCACCTCTATTCAAAGCCTGAGCGCGAAAATTTCATACATTGTTACATCATCATACGGAGTCATGTCGGCCCACCAGATATTTTTATTTCCTCCCCCATCTTCTGGCAGGTTGAGATATTGGTCCAAGCATCAAGTAAATGCCGATACTTGTTCTTTGCCTATTAAAATCATAACATAAAGTGTACACTCCTTATTAATATGTTGAATAATCGTATTTCTACCAATAATAAGCCCTAAATTATGACTCCGCATGATGATGTAACAATGTATGAAATTTTCGCGCTCAGGCTTTGAGTAGAGGTGGTGTTGGTTCAGCTCGGAGAAAAATGTATAGAAATAAAAGAAACCCTCTATTCCCGCGCCAAAGCTTGCAGTCATTGTTGATGGTGGTTCACGGAGCAATCGTTAAAGTCCTCATTAAACAAAGCAAACAGTGACGTCATAATTTCTTAATCGAGGCCAACGAGAGACAGGCCAGGGCACTCAAAAGTCACATGATCATCGGGGTCCGGACAACAATTCATCCTTCATTGTCTCCATCTTGGATTTTAACAATCGGTATTTTTTCGTTGTTGGAAACAATGAAGGATGGATTGTTGCCCGGACCCCGATGATCATGTGATTTTTGAGTGCCCGGGCCTGTCTCTCGTTGGCTTCGTCCCTACTCGTAGCCCGCGAGATAAACAGGCCCTGGCGCGGAAAAGTCACCTGATCATCTTAGTCCGAATAAAAATGTAACCTTCATTGTTTCCAACAAACGAAAAATTGCTGATTGTTAAAATCCAAGATGGAAACAATAAAGGTTTCTAGGTGGTGTTGGCCAGGGCCTGTCTATCTCGTGGGCTACGGTCCCTACTGAAGTGATGTAACAATGTAATGACGTTTCAGCGCCCAGGCCTTGTCTTTAGGTGGTGTTGCCACGGCGCGGAAAAGTCACCTGATCATCCTAGGCTGAATATCAATGTAATTATCATTGTTTCCATCTTGGATTTTAAGAATCAGTATTTTTTCTTTTGTTGAAAACAATGAAGGTTAGATTGTTGATCAGCCTACCATGGTCAGGTGACTTTTCCGCGCTGGGGCAACACCACCTAAAGAGAAAGCCTGAGCACGGAAACGTCATAGCTATTCATCTTTAATTGCATTTCTACCAAAAATAAGCCCTAAAATATGACTAGGTATGAAGATGTAACAATGTATGAAATTTCGCGCTCAGGCTTTGAGTAGAGGTGGTGTTGGCAGGGGCCTGTCTATTTCATAGGCTACGTTCTTAATGCTGGCAAAAATCTCATTCAGATAAAAGATACACTATATTCTCACGCGAAAGATTTGCAATCATTATTGATGCTGCTTCACGGAACAATCGCAAAAGTCTTCATTAAACAAAGCAAACGTCACAATTTTTTAACGCTGGCACAAAATCCCATTCATCTCCAGGTAAAGTGAATTTTAACAAGTAATATATTAAAAAAAAAATTAAACCGACTTAACATTGAAATTAATATGGGACCATCTTGGTGCTAAACCGAATCCAATGAAAAAACAATTTTTAAAATCGGTTTATAAATGACGGAAATATCGATGAACATATATAAAAAAATACATACAGACGAACATAGAACCTCCTCCTTTTTGAAGTCGGTTAAAAATAAACTACAGTGAAGAGGAAGAAAGAAAAAATAAAATCCTTTCTAAGCGAGCACCTAGAAGCCAAGAGAAATATACTTGCCAAATTTCAAGTATGTAGGCTTCAGTTTTGGAGATTTCGTGATAAATGAATGAATGAATGAATGAATGAATGAGTGAGTGTATATGTCGCAGACACATAGTTCAGACACTTCGTGAAATGTTCAGACACTTCGCGAAGTGTTCAGTTGCATTGGACTCATACTGTAATTAGGTAGAATTACAGTATCTGTCTAGACACTTCATGAAGTGTCTACAGCAGATCAGGCCGATACAGTAACGATGTCAAATCCCGTGCTGATATCAAAATTAATTAAAAGTCTTTCAGTATTAAGGCACGGCATAATACCTTGGCATCTACTATTGCATTGCCTACCGTTCTTTTTACATATACATCTTTTTATTGAGCAATATTTTTTAGACGATTTGCAAGAACGCTTAAAGTATCCTTGCCCTCCGCAACTTTGTTTAACAGTGGTTAAATTCCTTCGTAAAGTCAATTTCATTTTCGTTTAAAAAAGTTAAACCAGCCTTCTTGATATTCTCGATTCCGAAGCAACTTTTTACAATTCCATATTTGCTTCCTATTTGATATAAACCATTTTTATCAGTGGTGACAACACCTACGAGATTTTGTGGATCGACTGGCTCCCTGTCAACCTTTGGAATTGCTAACGCGAGCAATTTCTAAAACTCGATTGCTGTTGTACGCTCATGTAAACGCTTTAACATTCCCCGTTTACGCCACCACATGAGCGTACAACAGCAGTCAAGATTTAGAAATAGCCCACATTGGCGGTAGGAGATTGTATACTTTTAGCAATTCCAAAGGTTGACAGGGAGCCAGTCGATCCACAAAATCTCGTAAGTGTTGTGACCACTGAAAAAAATGGTTTATATCAAATAGGATGCAAACATGGAATTGTAAAAGGTTGGTTCGGAATCGAGAATATCAAGAAGGCTGGTTTAACTTTTTTAAAGGAAAAGGAAATTGACTTTACGAAGGAATTGACATTGCGAGAAGCTGTTAAACAAAGTTGCGGAGGGCAAGGATATTTTAAGTGTTCTTGCAAATCGTCTAAAAAATATTGCTCAATAAAAAGATGTATATGTAAAAAGGATGGTAGGCAATGCAATAGTAGATGCTAATGTAGTATGCCGTGCCTTAATATTGAAAGACTTTTAATTAATTTTGATATCATATGTTTCATCCACAAATACTGTTTTGTAAATCAGCCCAAATTCATTTTGTTTAGAATGAAAATAAATATTAAATAAAGAAAATGAAATTTGTGTTTCCTTTTATCCATTTTATTACTTTTTTAGAATTAATATTCAATATTATCTTATAATATTCACCATAAATTGTTTATGCTTCCTTCTTCTTGCTTCAATTTCTTTGAATAATCATTTTAGTTTCCGTTTATTAAATTTTTCACATAGAATTTTGTTTTTGAGATTGTCATCTATTTCACAAGGTAAAACCGAATATATGAGGCATGTTTTTTAAGTAAGTACCGTTTTGCGATTCCGCCGCCGCAGCGCTACGGTCGGCGTTCCGCGCATGTGCGCTGGTTAACTACATCTCTTGTCTACGCACTGACGCCATTACAGTCTGATTCTTCATTGTATACGTTGTTTACTGAGTGTTTAAGATGCCTCCGACAATCGTGAGTCCCGCCGATTGTGAAGTACGGGCTGTCATACGATTTCTTAGTGCTAAAGGCGTAAAACCGATCGATATTCATCGTGAGATCTGTGAAGTGTACGGACAAAACATTATGAGTGATGGAATGGTAAGGAAATGGGTGAGAGCATTTAAAGATGGCCGCACAAATGTGCATGATGAAGAACGGAGTGGGCGTCCTTCGGTCGTTAATGAAGATTTGGTGCAGAAAGTGGACGAAAAGGTGAGAGAAAACAGACGCTTTACAATTTCATCATTGTGCGACTGCTTTCCTCAATATTCTCGTAGTGTTTTGTATCGCATTGTGACCGAGAACTTGAATTACCGGAAATTGTGTTCACGTTGGGTTCCAAAAATGTTGACGGATTTGCACAAAACCCAACGTTTAGGCAGTGCATTGACTTTCCTTGAGCGGTACCACAATGAAGGTGAAGATTTTTTAGACCAAATTGTTACTGGTGACGAAACATGGGTGGCCTACGTCACACCAGAATCGAAACAACAATCCATGGAATGGCGACATTCATCATCACCCAAAAAAGTGAAGTTTAAGCAAACAATTTCTGCCCGGAAAATCATGTGCACAGTTTTTTAGGACAGAAAAGGAGTATTGCTAGTGGAGTTTCTGCCTCGTAATGAGACAATCAATGCAGCGTCTTATTGTGAGACATTGAACAATCTGCGTCGTGCAATCCAGAACAAAAGACGTGTCAAGTTGAGTAAGGGTATCGTTTTGCTGCATGACAATGCCCGTCCACATGTGGCTAATCGGACCAAAGATCTCATCAAATCTTCTAAATGGGAAACTCTAGATCATCCTCCATACAGCCCTGATCTGGCGCCCAGCGACTACCATTTGAAGAAACACCTGGGTGGTCATCGTCTTCAAGACGATAACGAAGTCAAAACATTTGTGATGCAGTGGTTAACAAGTCAGGCGGCAGAATTTTATGAGGAGGGTATTCAAAAACTGGTGCCACGTTATGACAAGTGCCTCAATATTCACGGAAATTATGTAGAAAAGTAGATTAAGGTACAGGCTTTCATGTAAAAATAAAATTATTGCGATATCTTTGCACGTCTTTTTTTAATTCCGAAACGGTACTTACTTAAAAAACATGCCTCGTATTACAAAAAATTTATACCATAACCATTCAAAAAGTTTTACTTTCCATTAATATTTATTTATGACTAATAACTAAAAAAATCATTGCAAAAGATTGTTGAAATTTATGACTAATAACTAAATCATTTTTTTGAAAATAATATATAAAATAAATTCGTATAAAAAATTTTAAATTTCAGTTAATTATAATATGGCAAATATTAAAACAGTTTTTTTGTCATTGCGATAGCTAAAATTGTCTTTCCTGCACGGGATTTGACATCGTTACTGTATCGGTCTGACCTGCTGTAGACACTTCGCGAAGTGTCCAGACAGATACTGTAATTCTACCTAATTACAGTATGTGTACAATGCAACTGGACACTTCGCGAAGTGTCTGGACATTTCATGAAGTATCCAATTACGCTATGTGTCTGCGACATATACATTTTCGCTCTCTCTTTTATATAGACCAGGCCATCCCGCAGAATAACAGTAAATTAGTAGATTAAATAGTAAATATTATTCCCTCCACCACCCCCGGAATAACCGGGCAAATGACTTAAATACAGGGTGAGGCATTTAACCTGGAATTTTCGAATATCTCGGAAAAAAAAGCATCATACGAAAAAAATGTCCGAAATCAAAAGTGAATAACTTCGCGGGGGAAATTCACTGGGCGAAAAATTAGCCCCCGTCCCGCCTTGGTGAGGGGTGGGGGCAGGGAGTAACTGTGAAATCTTCAAAGGGAACCCCTATTTTAATGGCATTTTCAGATTGTACACAGAATTTGAGAAATGTTTTATTCTTGATGTTTTTTCAATTGATCCAACCATTTAGGAGATAGAGCCACTCAAAATGTGGAACTTTTAAAGTTTTGAACCCATTTTTATCAATGAAGACCAAGAGATAGAGGTGGGTCTTACAGACATTCTTATTCTACTTTTTGATGGTCTTTAAGAATCCGAAGTCAAAATTTCAAAAAAACAATATTTTTTAGTGCAGCAATCCTATGGAGGCAGAGTGTATTAAAAAATATTGAATTTTTTAAATTCTTTCTTCGGATTCTTAAAGATCATCAAAAAGTAGAATAGGAATGTCTGTAAGACCTATCCTCTATCTCTTTATCTTCTTCGATAAAATTGGGTTCAAACTTTAAAAGTTCCACAATTTCAATGTCACTGTCTCGTAAACGGTTGGATCAATTGAAAAAACATCAAAAATAAAACATTTCTCAAATGCTGTGTACAATCTGAAAATGCCATTAAAAATAGGGGTACCTATTTAGGATTTTACTGTTTCCCCCCCCCCCTGTGTACAATTTTAAATATATTATGGCCCGTGGATTAAGATTGAAAAAATCCGTTAAACCAACGGCTTACAACAATGGTATTCAAACTTTACCACGCGAAACTCATTTTCTCAACAATTCATGCAACAATGCGTTTTTTACGGACAAAAAAAATAAATTTTTTAATAATAGTAATTATTTATTGTGACAATTTCTGTTTGTTTACAGTGAAAACCTCTTGACGGAGAGTGCCACGGTTCGTCTCTAGTGGGTAATGCATTGTGTTGTTGTCAAGACGTGTCGTTTCTGAATAGCTTGGAGTGTAAGTAGAGGGTGAATTAATAATTAGAAGGATCATTGATCATCGTTCCAATAAGTCCATATTGTATGTAATTTTGATGTCCCTTAACTGTGTACTGTTTTCAAGACAGTTAAACTTAATTGACGTTGATCATTATGTTCTAAAAAGAAATAATTTTGGGACCTATCCATCTAAGATTGTAACTAATTAATTTTGTTATAGAGGCCTTCTCAGGTGATTCTATTAAAATTAAATATTAGACCAGATTACATTTGGTTATTATCCTTACAAATTCAACTTTAAAATAAATTGATTCATTTGAATAATTGCATTGAAAATTTATTATCCAGTTACCACAGAAAAGGGGCATGTTTTACTATGCAAAACACGCTTTTATATAGTTTTGTATATTGATTGTATCAGTGGACAAAAAATATTTGAGATTTTAATCTTTGGAATGAAAAAATTAATAAGTAAGTTACTTGGAAAAAAATTAATATCTGCAAAATGTTTATTTACGGGGCGTTCAAATTTGACCTGGACTTTATTTTTTATAAAATCAGGAAACTACAAAAAAAAACACACTCACACCAGGTATTTGTCAAAGAACTCTCCTTGCTTCTCTACACAATTTTTCCAGCGTTCTGGGAGCATCTGGATACCGGTTCTGTAGAAATCTTCGGGCTGATGTCGAAACCCCGTCAGGACAGCCTTTTTCACTTCCTCATTGGAGCCGAAACTCTGCCCTCCCAAGAACTCTTTTAATGGTCCAAAAAGGTGATAGTCGCAAGGGGAGAGATCCGGGCTGTAAGGAGCATCTGGTAAGATGTCCCATTTGAGTTCCGTAGACAGTTTGGCTGTGTATGATCTGGCATTTTCTTACAAAAACCAAACACCACTGGTAAGGAGTCCTAGTCACTTTTTCCTTAATGCCGGCTTCAGGGACATTCTCAAAATGTCACATTTGTAGGATGCATTAATGATTCGACGTTCTTCCAGAAAATCGACATGAATGATACCCTTAATGTCCCAGAATACAGTCGCTATCACTGTCGTTGCCGACGGTGTCATCTTGAATTTCTTGGGTCGTGGTGAGTCAGTATGTCGCCAATCCATGCTCGCACACTTGCTTTCAGGAGTACGGTCATGAATGCATGTCTCGTAGTTGGTCACAACGCGCCTTAAGAAGCTGTCACCTTCCCTGTCATATCAGTGCAGCAGCATGGAACACATTTCCACCCGGGTGGTTTTGTTATCCTCGGGGTGTTGCTTAGGGACCAATCTGGCACGGATCTTGTTGAATTTCAGCTTATCGTGGATGATGGTCTCCACACTGCCAGTGCTGATGTTCAGTATTGAAGCCAATTCTCGGACATGAATCCGCCTGTTGTCCCTTATCAGCTCATTTGTTCGTGCGATGATGCCATCATAGACAGCAGTTGCTGGCCTTGCCTTAAGAGGTTCGCCGACCAGGTGGCCGAGAGGGTTAGGGCGTAGGCTTCCTAGTTCTCGAGTCCGCCTGGCCGCGGGTTTGAATCCCGCCGTGGGCATGGATGTTTGTGTTTGTTCCGGGCTGCGTACTGTTATAACTTGTGTAAAAGGCGCAAAATGACCTTTGTAGTCGACGCCAAAATTTCTAGAATCCCCCCGCCTTACGAGATTCATTGCCGGTAGATTCTCGCCCTTCTTCAAATTTTGGCACCAAGCAAAGACGGATGATCGAGACAAACATGACTCGGTGACTTGTCTTTGAAGTCTCTGATGAATTTCAGATGCTTTCACACCTTCGTTATGGAGAAACTTGATGATTATTCGTTGTTCCACTTTGATCGACACATCGCTGTCCGCCATTTTGTTCAAACAAACAATGGCAACCGGATGAGTGGTGCTGCATTTGCATGCAGGCGATAGTTGCCATTCTATCAATGAAAGTTTAGATTTTTACAACAATGAAATTTACAAAGAATAAAGTCCAGATCAAATTTGAATGCCCTCGTAATAATATTTAGTTACGTCTCTTTTAGCCTTTAACACTGCCGTCACACGTTTCGGCAAAACTTCTATTAGGTTTTGATACAAAACTTTGTCTAATTCAGTCCAACACATCTTGATACTACATAGGAGTTCGCCCTTGCTAGTACGTGGTGCCTGTAACAATCCCAACGGCCACGAGCGGCCTGCTTTCCTAGATTCAAGGTGCTGCAAAGAAACTAAAAATATTTATTAAGTCAGCGAATAAACGTCACAGCAAATCTTAGGACTATCAACCACTAATGCACTAACCAGACACCCGAGTTTCTGATAAAATTTGCTGCCGAGGCTTTTATTTCTTTTGCTTTACAAAGCCAACATACAATAGAAAATTACAACGTTGGCTTCTCATAAAATCCTTTTTCCAGATAAGTATTTCCTAAACAACACATAGACAAATGAAAGAAAGAGACTGGCAGTGCCCTATTCATTTCGCTGAGCGCTACTGGTGCCAGCGGAAGTGCAGCATTCGCCATGTTACGATTGGCAAAAACCTAAGGCGGCATATATTCTCAATGTAATTTCAGCTGTTTTTGTAGATTATTTCTGGAAGTATTAGTAAGCATAACCTGTTTTCTGATTTTTTTTAAAAAACTTTATTGCATTAACTAACGATAACGTATACTTTTAATAACTCTAAATAACTGATTCAATGCCTAACGAATTTTTAAAAGACAAGTATTTTAAAATTTTAAATTAAAAGTAAAGGAAGAAATAATTCTCAGGTCAATAAAATAATCCCCCTGAGTGGATGCCCCCTTACGGTGGGTCAGGGGTTTGGGTGCTTCAGGGATTCTGTGAGCTATACTGGTTGTAGTACTGCTACTTTAGGGTCACCCTTACCAGAAAGGTCATGGTTGAGAAGTGAGACGAAGAGTATCCAAACAAACATATATCTCATGATGTCGACGACTGAGAGAATTCATACTGCATCGGGTGTGGCGCAGGTTAAAGTCACCCGCGTTCGGAAGTTAGGCAGAGGCTCTCGTTCGAAAAATAGTCGACAGTCTCCCGGCTGTTATCTCAGAGCAATGCCTCCGAGAAGCCCCACCAGTGCACTCGCTATGCGCTTGGGGAAACGGTCGGGGGCAGCGCATGCCTTTACCCAGGAGGAGAAACGGGTAAAGCGACAACGGGATCGGGTGCTGTCAACTGGCACTTGGAACGTACTCTCCATAACAGGAAAGGAATCAGAGTTAGTGGAGGAAGCCAAACGGTATCGACTGGATATCATAGGTATTACCTCTACGAAACGTCCGGGTTCTGGAACTGTGGACTTAGAAGGAGGGTGGAAGCTTTTCTACTCTGGTGTCGACCCTAACATGACTGCCCAGGCGGGAGTGGGGATACTCACAAGTCTCCGGCTGGCAGATTATGTTGCAGATTGGACCCCCTTAGGTGGAAGACTGTGTCTCCTGAGGCTTCAGATGGGGAAACGGTCTCTCTCTCTATTTGTTGCATATGCTCCGAATGCAGTCACAGAGTACCCACTTTTTCTAGATGAAGTTGATGCTGCTCTTAGCAGGAGAGGGAGTGCAGATTCTGTCATCCTGATGGGCGACTTCATCCTGATGAGAGACATTGGAGGATTGCGCTGTGAGGAAGACCTTTGCAGATAACATATCTTCAAGTTTCAAAGAACTACCCAGTGATCATGGTACTGTTGAAGAGGAGTGGCAGTTGTTTAAAACCGCTGTGATTACTTCGGCTGCACTGTGTTGTGGTCGTAAGCGGCTGAGTGTAGCGCAGGGGCGCTGAGAAAAGGACTGCATGGTGGAACGGTGAAGTCCAAGAAACTGTCAAGGCAAAGAAGGAAGCCTATTTGCTATGGCTTGCAAATAAGTCAACTTCGAGTCGAGCGCGGTACACAGAGGCGCGAAAAGTAGCAGCAAAGACAGTATCAACAGCTAAAGCCAAGGCCTGGGAGAAGTTCGGGGAGAAATTGGAGGCAGACTATGGTTCGGCAAACAAGGTATTCTGGCAGACCGTGCGCCTCCTCCGTGGAAAGAAGTCTCTTTCATCACAAACTATTAAGAGTTCAGATGGGAGGCTTCTGAAAACGGAGGAGAGCGTGTTGCATAGGTGGAAGGAATACTTTGCATCTCTTCTTAATCCGGTGACAGCAACAACTGAGACACATGAGGTGCACCTTGGAGCGGAGAATAGTCACGGTAGTATCACTGAAGCAGAAGTCAGATGGGCAATTAAGTTCCTGAAGACTGGCAAAGCTTCAGGTGATGATGAAATCTGGTCCGAGATGTTAAAGGCCTTAAATCAGGATGTTATCCTGTGGCTGACTCGAGTGTGTCAGGTTGCTTGGATATCTGGACAAGCCCCTAAGCAATGGCAGACAGCAATTGTGATCCCTATATTCAAAAAGGGAGATCAGAAAGATTGCAACAACTATCGAGGCATCTCTTTGCTCAGCATTCCTGGGAAAGTGTACGCTAAGTGTCTGGGGAAGAGAAGTCGGGAAATAGTCGACTCCAAACTGTCGGGGGAGCAGTGTGGTTTCCGCCCTGGCCGAAGCACGACGGATCACATCTTTGCTCTAAGGCAAATCTTTGACAAATTCTGGGAGTATGCAAAAGAGGTCTACGCTTGATTTGTAGACCTCGAAAAAGCATATGACAGAGTTCCTCGGGAGAAACTCTGGCAAGTGATGCAATAGTATGGAGTGGATGGGCAATTACTGGTTGCTATCATGTCTCTGTACGAAAGTCTGAGATGTGTGTCCGGATAAATGGTATTAAGTCAAGACCGTTCACCGTGGGTGTCGGACTCCGCCAAGGGTGCGTACTGTCGCCCCTCTTGTTCATTATCTTTATGGACTGGATAGACAGGGGCAGCCGAGGCGATGAGCGTGTTTGTGTGGGTGACTGCCTGGTGGAGAGGTTGCTCTTTGCTGACGACCTTGTCCTCCTTGGGTCTTCTCGCACGAACCTTCAGCATGCACTAGACCGGTTTGCAGCCAAATGTGAAGAAGCTGGGATGAAGATCAGTGTGGCTAAAACTGAGGTTCTGGTCCTTTCAAGACAGCCTGCTCAGTGCGCTCTCCATGTTAGGGGAGCCTCATTGAGACAGGTGGAGAAATTCAAGTATCTCGGGATTGCATTCACGAGTGATGGACGGCAGGAGAAAGATTTGGATGCTCGGATCGGTGCAGCAAGCTGTGTCAGACGCGAACTGTGGCGATACGTGGTAACAAAACGCGAGCTGGGTAACAAAGCCAAGCTCTCCGTCTTCAAATCTATCTTTGTCCCCATTCTCACCTATGGTTATGACCTAAAGAGTGCGATCGCGGGTACAGGCGGCCGAAATGAGATTTCTGAGATGTTACCCTACTAGATAGAGTGCACAGCAGCACAATAAGGGAGTCTTTAGGTGTTGAGCCGCTACTTCTCCGCATTGAGAGATGGGCTGGTATAGCCACGTGATACGGATGCCGCAAACTGGTCTTCCTAGGCAGTTATTTTCCAAGCCGGTGGGTAAGAGACCAAGGGGTCGGCCTAGAACCAGGTGGCTAGACTACATGAAGAATCTGGGTTCGAGTCGCTTGGCTATTACAGGGAGGACATGCACCTGATGGCCGAAGATCGCGATCGCAGGAAATCCTCCATAGGACTGCTGCCCCCGCGACCCTAACGGATAAGCGGGTTTGAAACGTAAGTAAGTAAATAAAATAATCAATTTATTAATCCACATATTGTAATAAGCAATTGTTTGCGATTGTTTCACATCGGCCTCGATAGCTTAGTGGTTGTGTTATCGCCTCTGATGCCCGAGGACGCGGGTTCGACTCCGGACGAGGACGACAAGGATTTTTTCAGGGAGAAAATCCTGAGATCACACACTGAATATTTTCAAGATAATGAGATCAAAAGTTACATAAAAACAAAAAGTGACGCTACCCTAATTATTTGTAGAAGATGCACATAACAGATCATTTTTCGGCCAATAGAAAGATCGAGAAGGTCCTGTTGGGCAGCGCCGGAATTATAGTTTTCCTTAGCATAGGCCACTGATTTTCTGCCGCCCCTACTTTCGTGATCACTTGTAAGTAATGTAATATAAACTAAGGCTATTTAGGCCATAAATAATACGTGTTTAAGTAGATAAGTAAGTATTGAATAGAATAGTCAAACTAATGAAATCCGCCGCCCCTAGGAGTGTAAGTTCTGAAAGTCGGCCTATTGGCAAATCTTAAACCTTCTTCTATATAGACACTTTCAACAAGTCCTATGTACCAGCTGTCATCGTAAGCACAAGCCACATGTGAATTTTGTATCACTTGAGGTTGTTTGTCATGCACAGATGGATCAAATGAAGCAAATACACAGAAGTCTGAATCCGAACTCAAACGTTTTGCTGCAATTTTCAGGGATGTATCTCTACATGGTTCGAAATAATGCATGCTGCGAGTGCCTGCAATTGTTGACAGGAGTGCTCGTATTTTCAACATGTTCATTTTTTCAACATAGAAAAATATTGTTTTTTAAATATTTTTCACACAGAATTGATGCACATTAATGGCATTTGTAATTTGCTCAGACAACGGTCTCTGCAAACTTGCTTTGGTGACTAACCGTTTCACGTTGCCACCAATTCCATCACATGGAATTTTGCCATGTGAAGTCGCAAAAAATGACCATTTCGCTGTAACTTCAAAATCACTCTGGTGATAACACAGATTTAAAAATGATTTGCAGTTTTTATATTGAGCTGCACAACCATCTGTAAAGTATTCAACATTCGTCACGTTTGGTATTTTAGCCTTTATGTAGGATATTAGAAGCTTTTGTGTTTCGAATACAAATGGAACAGCATGCTCCATATCATCTGAGATTAAACAGAAACTTTGATACTGTAAAATTCCATCTTCTGTGTAATACACTACTGCTGTATGCAGAGAGTAACAACCATGCGTCCAATGGTAACCTTGGGCCTCATCTTGGACTACAAAAGAATAATTTTCGCTGAAGTCAATTAAAATTAATGCACAATTACTCTCTAATTCTTCTTTTCGCTTTCTAAGATAAATTGACTGCGAAGATGCAATATACGCATGTGGAATGAGTTTCTCCAACTTCTCCGAAAGAAGATCAATGAAATTATCCATTGAAGCTGTCTGTGAAATTAACTCTGTTCGGTCAGTAGTGGTCTATTTTTTGAATTCAATGTTATCATCTGGGTCATATTCAGGAAATTTTGAAATAAGAAAGTCTTTCAAAACTAACTTTTCAGGGCATTCACTGCAGAAACGCATCATACAGTTTCTATTATCCGAGAACAAATCACCTTCTGAATTAAGGGTTGGTAACTTTCTTCAATTTCTGCTGCTGAAAGTAGTAGTTCAACATTCTGGTGAATCGTGCACACACATAGAGAATGCGTACCCGTTGAGCCAGCAAGCACACACTGTTTCGGTCGCAAACTTGCAAACTTAGAAAACCCAACTTGCACTTCAATATTCTTTAATTTAAATTGTGAATAAAGTTCTCGCAGATTGCACAGAACTAGGCGTTTCTGCCTATATACATTTTCAGAGATGCTCACTTTGTCTTTTTTGCCGGGCATAATTCTTGTATACTCATCATCATTGTAAAAATCATCTATCAGCTTCACAGTTTCCAGGCAAAGTTTCTTTCCACTTCGTGGTATTTTGGTGTTGAAAGGATTCCTTCTTCCTTTAAAAGAACACGAGACTGACGAACTAGATAGTCTGTTACATTAAAAGTTTCAATAATTTTTTTTCGAGACCACGATAACGGGACCAATGTGAGGAGTTGTACTTTTTCAGATCTGGTTGCATGCTGCATTTTCATTTTGATTCTCTCCACAAGTTCATCAAAATCATTCGAATTCTGCTTCTGATTCTTCTCAAATTCATCATCTCCAGAAGTAGCGCTGAGAGTGGATTGTAAATTTCCTTCTTCAATTTCCAAAACACGAGCCATTTTCTCTTGCAAACCTTTCTTGGCCTTATGCAGTTTCTGTATGCCAAGGGATGCTCCTGCTATGGGATGGAACACCTTTCAATCTTAATGCAGATACATCCAGTGTACTTAGACTTGCATCCAGATCCTT
>JAHWFO010089701.1:165919-204439 GCA_023313115.1 Rhysida immarginata | reverse complement strand
GATGGACTGCTCCAATAATTTCTTACTCAGATAATCTTACTTCAGATCTACACTTGATGTTGTTGCAATTTCCACTCTTCTCTCGCTGTGTTGAAGCAAAATTTGGCCTTTCATCACTTTGGGTAGTCTAGCGGTCGCCAATTCTTCTATTTAGTTGCTTCCCATTTGCTCAATACAGCACGGAGCTAAAGGTTTGCTTTCTCTGTCGTCTTTCCACTCTTTCTCAATATCTGCTAACTCTTCATTATCTCCAGCTACTGATCATTTTTAAAGATTTTCAAGAAATTGTTAAGTACTAAGAACTCTCTTTTCTAAGAAAAACCTGAATAACAGGAATTCTATGCATTGTTACAAATTGAAACTTAACCATATTGCATCATCATTTTATGTTCATTGTTATAATTCTTGGAAAGGATTGCTTTATCATTGCATCATCATTTTGAGCTCATTGTTATTGGTGAATTGCGTGTTGAAACCATTGTTGATACCTATTGTTGCACAAACTTTTATTTGCATTGTTGGTCATGAGATATATATTGTTGGTCCGTGCAGAGTGTTTGTGAATTGCGTGTTGATACCATTGTTGCAAAAACTTTGTCTTGCATTGTTGGTCATGCGATATTTCTCATTAATATGCCCTGCCATAACCATGAATATCGATTTTTTATCAATAATTATTATTTTTTCGAAATCTGAAGTAGACAGTGACCTTCCTCATGCTTTGAAGGTCATGTATGCGAAATTTCATCAAGATCGGAATAAAACTGTAGATATGTATAAAAAACGTACACACAGACCCACAGACAAACATCCTTCTTTATATATATAGATAGACTAGAAGAGGTACCCGGCGTTGCCCGGGATAATTACACTTGCACAAACTTTTCCTTTCATTGTTAGTCATGAGATATATATTGTTGGTTCATGCAGTGTGTTTATGAATTGCGTGCTGATACCATTGTTGATACCTATTGTTGTACCAACTTTGCCTTGCATTGTTGGTCATGAGATATTTCTCATTAATATCCCTTGCCATAACCATGAATATCGATTTTTTATCGATATTTATTATTTTTCCGAAATCTGAGGTAGACAGTGACCTTCCTCATGCTTTGAAGGTCATGTATGCGAAATTTTATCAAGATCGGAATAAAACTGTAGATTTGTATAAAAAACATACACACAGACCCACAGACCCACAGACGCACAGATCCACAAACATCCTTCTTTATATATATAGAAGACTAGCAGAGGTACCCGGTGTTGCCCGGGTTAAGTACACTTGTAGGTAAAGAGAACAATCTCAATAAATTAAATTATAACTCCCAATTGGTTAAATAATAACACAATCAATATAACACAGAGCTAAGGGACTATCCATTCTACGAAAAATACGAAAAACAGGAAGTCTAGGTGATATACAGGGACTCTATCTAAACTCTTCATGCTTTACCAATTTGGAGCATTACCAGATACTTTAGTCTCAAGTTTTTTTTGCCCTTGACGTCGAAGCTCTCTTACCCTCTTGCTCTATTCGAAACTCCCGTTGTTCAGATGTTTCAAATGCCTGTATAGCTTTTTCTGTTTTATTTGCAGAGTTTCTCTGACCAATACTCGTTCTTTCTCTTTCCTTTCCAGGCACATAAATTTTTGCCAGTCGTCTGGACGTTTGATAGGGAGCTCAAGGGAGACACGCGTGATTCCTTTGCCTCATCAATAGTCGCTGCCTTATAAATGTTCTGTCATTGCATCATCACTTTATTCTCATTATCAATAATTCTTGGATATGAACGTTCAGTCACAGCATTATAAGCGTCTCAGTTTCCAAAATGTACACATTCCAAAAAAATATAGTCAAAATGTATTTTCATGAAATGTTTGGATCTGCTGTGCTACCAAATAAACTAGGTGATAACCCGTCGTGGCTCGGACTTTTTTTTTTTGATTAAATTTTGAAATATCTTAAAAATAAACACATAAAAACGCTTCGAATTATAACAGTAAAAATTCATAATGATAACTCGAAAGAAATTTTTTATTGGATGGAACTCTCCAAGGATGCCACTGCTAGACTAAATAATTTCATACTCACATAATCTTACTTTAGATGTACACTTGATGTTGTTGCAATTCCCTTTCTTCTCTCGATGTCTTGAATCAAAACTTGGCCATTCATCATTCATCCTTGCTTTTGAGAGTTCTGCCGCCCTCTTTACCTTTAGGTTTTTCTTTTCTCTCTTCTAAGCTTATTATTTTGGCTCGAAGACGCTCTATCAAGTATATGGCGCTATTAATTTTTCTCTGTTGAGCATCTACCATCTCTCCTGTTTGCTTCATACAGTTGTTTTGTTCCTTTATACATTGCTCTAGGTCATTCAACTTTTGACACCAGCTTGAAGACTTATCCTCCGTTTTCTGGCAGCTGTTGCCGTTTGAGCCGTCTTCTTCCTCCTGGCTATCCTCTTGTTCCTTTGACCCTTGTATGAACGTATGTTTGTACACAATTTTAACTGTATCGTCCTTTCTTTCCGGCGCTCTCTTTGTCCCCTTTTTTAGCTTGTTTCGCGGCTCATTTTCCAAATAACTCCTCATGAAGTCCTTTTCTAGCTTTTCCGCCTCTATGACTAATGTATTTTCATTTTTTTGCCATTTGTTGACGAATCTTTTTCCAAAGGGATTTTTTAACATTGTATATTCACAGCCCCAAAGTTCTTTGCAGTTTATTGACTTTTCTAATAGTTTTAGCTTTTCGATTTCCTGCCTCTTGACTTCTATCGTCCCTTGCGTTTTTCTAGAACCCTGTGTTCTTCTTACTTGTTCATCCGAAAAACTTCCTTCTTTACTCAGCCTTTCCGCTAACGCGTCTCGAAGTGTCTCCTGGTTCAACATTCCCCAAGCATGAGCTACTGATAGAGCCACTGATTGCTGGTAAAAACTTCGTTGGCCACTGCATTTCAATGCATTCTTTAACTCGTTTATCTCTTCTTCTAAGCGAATCCATTTCATTTCCTCTTCTTGGACCTCTTCGTTATTTTGCGTCTTTTCTAATATATTTAATGCTAGATCCTTAGCGATGTTATCTTCCCCCGTCTCGCTTTCATCTTCTTTATAAACTTCGCCCCTTTCCTCCGGATTCAATTCTTTATAGACGTTTTCTACAAACTTGTTGAATGTATCCTCATCCATCCAACCGGTGTCTACTGCTTTTTGTCACGCCTTTATTTTCTTAATTTTTGCCGCGTTCTCACTTCTTAATATCTGCTCTATGAATCCCTGTACTGGGTTATACTCTTCTCTTATGCCCCCTGCTGCCTCTTCCCCTTCAATATTTTCCGGGGCGTCGAATGACGAATCGTTGCTATTTTTAATTAAACATTTTGATTCCTGTCTACTATTTCTTTAAGCTGTGCCTCCCTTTTCCTCGTTTGCTTTCGCTTTTTCCTCTTACGATTTTCTTTCTTCGTGGAAGCCTCTAAATCTATTTCTGCTAGATTTATTTGAAGATTATTTTCACGCCTGGCCTCTACGTATTTTTTAACATCTGTTGATGCTGCCTGACCCATCTTTTTAGCCTGAGCGAATAATTCTTCTATATTTTCTTCCTCTACTATGTTAATTAATCGTAACCGTGAATGGAATGGAAGTGTTTTCAAAAAATAATCGTAGATTAACTTGGGGTCACTTATTTCAAATCTATGCATCACTTTTTGAAATTTCTCTATGTGGCTATCCATTGACCCTTTCTCATAGTGCATATTTTGAACGTGGAAGGCCACTTTTCTTGAATTATGTGGCCGCATTTCCCCATTATGCGGTCGCCTTGGTTCTGTTCACGTTATTTCCATTTTAAAGTCTCAAATCTCCAACTTCTTCGAAGCACTACCTACGCGTAATCTTCCAATTTACTTTACTAACTAAGCTTGTTATTTCCCCAATTAACGTCTTGCTTAATCAGTCTTTTTCTTTTGATTTACGCCCTTTGCTTCTTATTCTACTATTGTGTCTTACCACACTGTTGCTTTTCTTTCTTCCGTGTTGTCTCCTCTTCACCTTTGTCCAGTCTTCTTAGCACCTCACCCTCTCAGACGTCTTCCACCGACGTTCTTCTTACAGGTATGCTCCTGGCTGGATTTCCTGGGTTGAAACAAGCACAAAGAAAACGCAAATTGTCTATTAGATATTTTCGAGTTTGCAATGGAAGCTTGCTGGTGCCTTGGGTGCCGTCCGTGTTGTCACGTTGCCTGCTCCAAGCACCTCCCCCCTCTCTGTCACGACTAAACTTACGCCGGGCTTGGGTTAATGACCTGTACCCTCGCCCACCCAGAGCTTAGCATAAGTCATGCACAGAGAAGGGAGGAAGCGAGTGTTTTAATGGAAAATATATTTAATTTCAGAATATAATATTGGCTTACAATCTGTTAATAGCATGGGTAAAGTTCTTGAAATATGAGTGGATGCACAACTATCTTCTGGCCTCCTGGAGGCTGCACAAATGGGAGTGACCGCTGATAAGGTGGTCCACGCACAATTGATCCAAGTGGTAAATTGTCCTCGTCTATCGTAATAGGTACGCTGTCTCGTCACCGCCGCAACAGAACATGGTGACCCGATCGGGTTTGGGAGCTTGAGTACAGCTGCTATGATATGGGAAAGAGAAAAGAAATATATTAGTTGACGGAAAATCACTAAACCCGCACAGTTCTCCCTCTCGGGTTGACCATCTGCCAACGACGTGGAAGATCGTTCCTTGCTTCTTAAAAATTCCTTATCCTAACTGTCTTGGACTATGTTCTTAACCTACAGGATTACCCGGTCCTGTGATGGGAAAAGCACAGCGCGACTCGCGATCAGAGCTCTGCGCGTGGCCGACGCTTGCTAATGGCGTCCCATGGTTCGTAGGTACCGGATGCCGACTCAGCCTGGGTTTGTGAAGTAGTTCTCCGTTGAGGAGCCCTTCATAAGCAGTTTCTTGCACAACCTGGCAGTTCGATGCTAAATCGTTTGGTCCCACGGTCTCCTGGGCTGCTCCGCTGGGGTTATCCGATGTCTGCACACTACAGAGGTCCTCCTTAGCTTGTTCCACCTTGAACACTGCAGTCTGGACGGGAGGCTTGATCAACTCATCGTCCGATCGACCCTTGTCCTCGTCTAGGAAATTTTGGGCAGGGGGCACGTTAGAGCTAGTAGAGTCCTGGTAGGGCGTCTCGGAACGAATAGAGCTTAGGCTGGGCTCTGGCCCATTGGCGGTCTGCTTAAACGATCCTGCTCGGCCTGGGGCAGACGACTCCTTGGTCGGTAGTGCTCACTCGGCCTTCTTCGTCTCCGTCCTCGCTCACGGGGCCTGGGGCCTTCAGCTCGGGCGGAATCCGTATGTCCTCGCCTGGGAACCTCTCTGTACACCACTCTAGCACGTCTTTGCTAGCAGTTTGGGCTTCGCTGTCAGCACAATTATTTCTAAGTTCATTCGATTTATGTTTAAAGTTCAATGAATTAGAATGGCCAGTGAGTATACCTTTGCGCCTTGAGGAGCCTGGGCGTCCAGGGGCCTTTTTTGCTCGGCTCTTGCGGTCATCGGTGGAGAGAGTGGCGTCCAGGTCTCGGGGAACTCGGCTGGCTTCCTTCGCTGTTGGAGCTGAGGCTGATGGTGTTGCCTCACGCGAACGCCTAATCATGAGGTCTTATAAATCTAGGCGTCCAGGCGCACATGCGGTAAGAGGCGGGCAGCCCATACAGGGCTGCGTGTCTTATCCAAACGCCTCACAAACGAGGCCCGTTCACCACTGACGAGGTATCGGAGAGCCATCGGAAAGTTAAAAAAGAAGGTCTGGTCTCCTCCGATGACCTCACATAAACATTTGGATGTTGTGTAGCGTTTCTTGAACGTAAACGAACCTAGCCGCGACCATTCGAGAAGGAGAAAGGATCGAAGCTGAGTGGCCACTTTCTTCCATACGATCGGGGTTGATAGAGGACGGCCCTGCGATCGACTCCAACGGGCCAGCCAGAGTTCTTTATTTATGAATGCGATCACAACGGCTAGGTCCGGTTTTAATACCTCGCCAGTAGAATCGTTTAAGAGGAAGCGCACAGACTGATATGAAAAATGTACCAGCCCATAATGCAGCCTCAAACGATCCCAGATCGACATAGCAAACGGGCACTCGTAAAAAATATGACTAATGGTCTCGGCTACGCCGCACACGGAGCATCCAGCAGACCTGACCACCTTCCACTGAAACAGATGTTGAAGGGAATAAAACCCGTGATGCAGCAGCCGCCATTGATAGTTGAACAATGTCTTCTCAAAAGCAAAAGATTTTAAAAGCTTCATGACAGCTGCCCACGGGCGATCGGAAAGAAGTCGAACGATGTCAGTCGATTCACCAGGGTCAGTCTGCTGAAAGAACCATGCAAGCCGAAGCATTCCCCATTGCTGAGGATCAATACGGCGTAGCATCGGTAATATTAATTCAAAGTCCAGGTTGAAGGCTTTGTAAATGTCCGGTTGTTGTTGATACGTTACTACTGGCAACAAGGGAGATAACGGAAGCCTATTGTGACGGCCCCACACTCTAAGTTGCGTGCATGAACACAAAACTTGGAAGATCAACCTGAGCGTGGTGCAATCAAAGGTTCGGGCCAGTAAAATAAACACAGGACTTAGGTTGACCGTTAATCTCACTTCAAGCTTTATTCCTTTTAGTCACAACACAAGGTACCTCACGTATTCTAAACAATCAATAGTAAAATAATCCATGCAAAACAAAATCGATGCGGCCCCCGGGGACATAAACAGATTAACTATAATTACTATACAATCACAACGTAATAACCAATGAGATTACATATCCGTTGGACAACCCGGACATGAGACAATATGCCATGAAACTGCAGTAGCCACTATGTTATACAAACTGAGTAAGGGGGGGGGGGGAAAGCATTGCCCCAGTCAGCACTGACCGTTTTCCAAGCCTCTGTTTACTCCCCCGAATCAAGTATTCCGAAACGTTCACAGCGCAGGTTCGCGCAACGTACCTCTTTTTAAAAGACAATAAGAGGAGAGGCACTGAAACCCCTCATGGTGGGAGTAAACAGAGAGTCCTGACGTCCACTGACGAGCTGCGAGAACATCACAGCATTAAAACTCGCAACACGTGGCATTAATTCACACGGTGCGTTAGCTGGTGCTCTCATTACGCGCTCCCCTTTTTTGCTACTAGTCTCTGACTACCTCCTAATTCCGGTATAATTTGCAGGCATATGTCCAAACTAACCTAAAAAGCTAGCTTTACTAACTGACAGATTAAAGTTAACATGGTGCAAGAATTACAATTCTTGGGTGGACAAGTTACTCTTTGTTTTCCTTATAACCATTTCGAAGAAGGACAACACGGTGGTGCGTAGGAATGATTTAGTCACGTGAACCCCGGTGGGAGGCTCCAAGGACACAGCTAATTCTTTTTCCTCTTAATGCTCGCACACAACGTTGCTTCTTACGTCGTTTAAGCAGTTAGGGTAGACATGACTCACCCGGGATCTTGATATTCTTACGTTGTCCTTTCTCACTGGGCATGGCTGCACAATCCCTTGCGGTTGTTTGCTCATCTTTCTGGACATGACTCGTTCTCCCTTTTTAGTACTCCAGTGCTGTTGTGTCTCCAACTTGCATCTCTTACGGCCGTTCGTCTGCTCTCGCAACCATACTAAAACTCATTTAACTAATTAGTTTAACAAAATTGCTTAAAAACATTAATTAAATAAACTTACAAACAGTTGAGTAGTAACAAAATACTCCAGCTCGACTTCTGCCATCGCGTTCGTATTAGGACGTTCCATTTCTCTTTCCTCCATATGTACGTCTACAATGAGCAGAGGCCGACGCTGGAATGCTCAAAAAAAATAAAACAACAAAACACAATCACAAATACACGCAACAAACGAAATTTGCATACATACACCCATTCTCCGAATATGATTTCAACAATGCTTATTTAGAGGCAGTAACGATCATCACGAACCACGCTAACAATTACCAACGTTAACAATACACACACACTCTTCTCACAACAAAACTTGGAATCACTAAACATCATAATACCGATAAACAATAGCAAAAGTAAATAACCAAACAACTCTTACTGACAATTTATTCCACCCAAAATTCACATTACTAAATTAAATCCGGCAGCTCTCAGATAACATAATACAACGAACAGACGCTGCTCTGACTATACTAGCCCCCTACTATTCCATGATCACGATTTACAGCACCTAAATCCCCAAACCTCAAGTAAGTAAATTTACTTTCCATGCAATTCCCCCTCTCCCCGGACACACGTGACTACCAGCTTACCTGGTATGTCACACTATTCACCTTGAAGAAAAACCTTAGATGTAAGAAAAAGAAGTTCACCCATAAAGGGGGAGGGCTAAGGAATACCCGAATCAAGGCAGCCCGCCTGGCCGCAATGAGATACCGTTTAATATTGGGTAAACCCAACCCCCCTCTCACTAAGGGAATAAAGAGGAACGCTGCTCTTAATGGATGACGTTGCTGAGCAGTCGTCCCCCAAACACAGTTCACAATTGCACCACGGAGTCTCATGCGGAGATTATACGAAGGCAAAGTGAATAGGCATTTGGATGTTAAAACTGGAAGCACATGAGTCTTGATGAATCTCACCTTGACAAACATCGATGTTGGAAAACGAAGACTTTTATCAAGGCGAGAGATGCACTTCTCAACCACTTGTTTGCCAGTGCATGGAGTCCATGGTTGGTTGAAAAGAAAAGACATGTCCTAACACTGTAATTCGGTCGCACCATGTTATTGGCAAGGTTTTGAGATAGTCCACAGTCCACTTCCCAATAGCAATAACTTTAGACTTGACGAGGTTGATGGAACTCCCTGTCGAAGTATTAAAGCGGTCAAAGGTTTCTTTAAAGGTGCTCAAGGAGTAAGAGTCGGACGCAAATAGCACTACGTCATCTGCATACGCCAAAGTCCTGATGTTTATGGATGCAGCTGGCAGATCGTATCCTCGAACATCTTGATGGCGATTTAAGTATTGCAATAATGGTTCCAAATAGAAGATGTAAAGCAGGGGGGAAAGAGGGCACCCCTGCCTGACACCTTTACACAAATTGAAGGTGGCAGATACGGAACCATTAATCGCCACACATGATGCGGCCGAAACATACAGTGCGGAAATAATCGTGGCAAAAGTCCGAAGACGAAGGTGTCGAAACAATTCAAGGAGAAAGGTCGAAAGCCTTTTCCTGGTCAAGGCTTAAAACGGCAAGAGTTTGCTGACGAGCATACGCTTCTTCCATCACACACCGAATCGTAATTAGATTATCGGACATCCTGCGCGATGGACTAGAGCAGGATTGTCCGGGATTGATGAAATCTTCGGCAAAAACTTTAAGTCTCTGTTGAAATACACCAGTGAAGACCTTGTAGTCGGTGTTAAGGAGGGTTATTGGCCTCCACTGGGTAACAAGCTCTGGATTCGGCACCTTGGGGAGTAAGATGATTTTCACCACGGTGAAGTCCGATGTGATGGAAGACGGGTCTTCAATAATCGAATTAAACACTTGCACCAGGAAAGGGCCAAGAAGATTCCATGTCGCATTGCAGAACGAGTCTGGTATGCCATCCATACCCGGGCTGGACTGATGACGGCCGTCCGCTGACAGGAACTTCTTGACATCATCTTCGGAAAAGGGACGAGAGATAGACAGGTCAGCATCCTCAGAAAAAGGTCTTAGTGCCTCAATCCACTGCTTCGTTTCGACTGATGGAATGATTGGGTTACTGAAAAAGAATGAAAAATGGGCGTGAAAGGCTGACAAGATTTCGTGGTCAGAATTCACTTCCCCATTTTCCACCACCAATCGATGACATCGTTTTTTGTTGGCACGTCGTCTCTCCTCGGCGAAAGCGGCTGATGATAAATTCCTGACGTCAGTCGCCCAGGAAAGTTTGGCTCTGATGCTGCGCCAGCCGCCTTCCGGATCATTAGAGCGTTGATCTCACTCTTCACCTGACGAATCTCCATCTCGAACTTCTCCTTTGGGGTGGATACTTGGAGGAGCCGGAGGATCTCTTGTAACATGATGAGATGACGACGTCGACGACGAGCAGCATCTAACCCAATCTTCCGAAAGAACCGTTTGATCTTGGTTTTCAGATCTAACCACGAAGCAAGCGTAGGAGGCACATTACGAAGGTGTTTTTCAACGAACTGAGCGAACATTCCCTTGTATTCCTCTTCGTCGAGCAGAGAAACATTCAGAAACCAATTGCAATGGACTGCAGAGCCTGTAGATGATATTGGAAATGGAGGATTCCATGATGGCACTGTGGTCGGAGAATGAACATGGAATTACCTCCATTTTACCCGGCGAACCAGCAAAGGCATTGTCGACAAGAAAAAGGTCTAATCTTGATGTAGTGGGCCCTTGATGGAAAGTAGACCCAAACTGATTACTCTGTGGATGGTGTGTACATAGGTCGAACAATGCATTTTGCTGGCACAGACGATACACATGACCAGACGAGAAGATGTTGTTGTCGTCTGGATGGCAGTTCAAATCTCCAGCAATCACCACAGGCAACGATGAACACAAAAAGTTATTTAAGTCAGTGAAAAACGTCGCTTTCTCTGCTGTTCTACACAGTGCATATACATTAAGCAATCGGAAATTGACGCCAGATGTTGAAATGTCCAAAGAGATTACCCTGCACTCGCAGTCATACACACAATTCGACACCAAAATGGAGGGGTTGAAGATTATGGAGGCAACCCCTTTCCCATTTGGTGACAAAGAGTTGATGAAAAATTGCCCGTTGGTATATTGACTCCGAAGGCCCGGAAGGTCGTAGCACTGTTGTGAAGTGGCGAGTTTTACTTCTTGAAGTAACAAGATGTCCGACCTGTACAGGGCAATGAACGATGACAACACCGATTGCTTAAAAGAGGAACCAAGAGAACGCACGTTCAGGGAGATGACCTTCATTGAGGATGTTTAATGGCGCACCTGCTGACCTGTATCCGGTTGAGACTTGGGCTTCCCAGATGATACGAGAGGCTCCGTCGTTCTTCTCATCGGAGATCGCAGACGACCTGATGAAGAAGAAGGGCTACGCTGGTGGCTCGCGCGGCTGTCTCTCTCGGAGGAAGAAGTCGCACGTCTCTCATCCCTGCTGCCACGATCCCGTCTGGATTTTTCTTGCGGGGACTCCTCGTCCTCACAAGAAGATCCTGCAGTTTCTGCGCTGATGGAAGCGAGGTCCCAGCAGAAGATGTCATCCTGGAAGGTGACGACGTATGAATAGTCTGCGAAGGCTGTGATGTTGTTGACTGCGCTGGTGGAGGAAGAGGTGGAAACTCCTCCACTGAGAAGGCGGATTCTGCTCCTATTGAAGCATCTACGTCGTCAACTCCAGAAGCTTCGTCTTCACCCATCTTCACATCCAGAGATGACTGAGGAAGAGGTGTTATCTCTGGGAGCTTGGAAGGTGGTGACTATGACCGCTCCCTCCTGGGCTCCGAAGATGTAGTTGGAGTCGAAGATGTTCGAGGCGGTGGTGGCATCATCTCCTTCTGCTCCTGGGGAAGAGTCAGAAGGGCCGGTGAAACTTGGCTCTGCCGCGATAGTGATCCAGGCGACGAAGCTCTGGTTGGCCCTGATGACTTGGCCGGTGATGACATCATGTCTTGCTGCTGGGACGACATTCCTTTAGTCGAAGCTGGAACATCTGCTGGCGCTGCAAACACCCTCTCCGAGACTGGGGTACTTGCTCACAATGCGATTACAGGCATCGCATTTCTTTAGGAGAGGGCAGTCTTTTCTGACGTGCAACGTTTTCTTGCAGTACCAGCAGCACTACCTTTGACCCTTGTAAGACATGCGAACTTTGTTACCGTGCATTACAAGGTTGTCTGGAATGTCCCTCTGAAGGTTCATGTCCACTATGATATCACCAGTTTTCTGCAGGGGAGAATCTGGATGCATTGGATAGGCTAGTTTCTTGACCTGACCATAGTCGGACATGTAACGCTTCAGGTAATCTTCTTCCATCAGCGGCGAGGCGCCCCGGATACAGATGGGCAGATATCCGGGCTCAGCATAGACCAGGCGGACGGTGGTTTGCCCTACCATAGCATGCGCGGTCTTGAAGTTTTACCGCCATTAATTGATGACCAACATGTGTTGCATGCCTTCAGGCACGATTATGCAACGCCCCTCACAACATTATACAAGGTCAACGGTCAACACGTCCTTTACAGCTACTTCACGTGGATACAGTGGGACCAATGCCTACCACTTCTATCCATGGAAACAAATTCCTGTTAGTATCCGTCGATGATTTCTCACGAAAAACTTTCGTTTGTGCTACTCCGACAAAAAGTGAAGTGCCAAAAGCGTTAATAGGCTTAATACTAAAGCTACAATGCTCTACAGGACAAAGTCTGGCCTATATACGTTCCGATAATGGAACAGAATTCACCAATGCGGAGCTAGGTGAGTTCTGTACGAAGCAAGGCATATCTCAACAATTCACCGTACCTGAGAATCCCCAGTCAAATGGTGTTGCTGAGAGAACCGTACGCTCCATTTGCGATGGAATTCGAGTTCTTCTTGCAATCGTCATAAGTTCCGCACCGATTCTGGGACCATGCTGCGTCTACAGCAGCATTTAATCTGAATTCTTTGCCTAGACGAGGTCAAACTAAGTCCCCAGAAGAGATATGGTCCAAAAAGAAACCGACCATCAAATATCGAGCTCCTTTCGGTTGCCTGGTATACTATTATATACTCAAATCGCACCGATCAAAATTTGACGCTCGCGCCAAAAGTGGTGTTTTTATGGGATACTCTGCTTCATCTCCAGGGTACCTTATTTATGCGCTCAATGAGAGCAAGTTTTTACGAGTACGTACCGTTCGTTTCTTTCCTAAGGTATTTCCAGAGTTCAAGAAAATCAGATCCATCATCTGTTCCTCTGGTATTTCCAATTCACATAGAAACCCCAGTCTTTGAAGCACCACAGCCTGATGAACCACGTATCATTCAGAGCGTACTGCCAATCTCACCCACTTTAACATTAGACAAGACAAGAATGCAGGTCCTATCTGATACTGAGGACACGCTAGTGGTCACACCTCCATCAGAAACCACATCGATGGAAGATGCTCCAGTTTGTTCGTCTAAATCACCCGTTGAAGTCCCACAACCGGTATTACGACGTTCACAAAGATTAAAAGAGAAGGCAGAAAAACAACGTGCTGCCTTATGTCATCCTGACTTTACTGACTCCGACTTGCTAATCACTCCGCCAATCACACCCCAGTCTTATGAACAAGCACTCGCTTCTCCCCAACATCATCAATGGGAAGAGGCCATGCAAGATGAATTGAATTCACTCATGATTCATCATGTCTGGGATTTAGAGCTTCCACCACCAAATGTCAAAATTTTAAAGAGCAAATGGATCTACCATCAAATACAATCTTGATGGTTCGGTGTCCAGATTCAAGGCAAGTAGCTATCGGCTCGTCACAAGTCTACGGGAGCCAGTATGAGTTAACTTTCTCACCTGTCATCAGAATGGAATTCCTCCGCTTACTGTTTGACATAGCTGCAAATACAGGGATGTCACTGCGCCAGTATGACGTCAAATATGCATATCTTCACGCACTGATAGACCACACCATATATCTATCGCCACCCAAGGGATTATCAACGCCAGTTAATCACGTCTGCAAATTGCGTAAATCACTTTACGGCCTCAAACAAAGTGGAAGATGCTGGTACGTAAAATCGTGTCAGCTTCTTACCCGATTAAAATTCACTCCATCCAGAGCAGACGATTGTTTTTTCTACTACACCAATGCTGGGTGCACCATTCTCTTAACAGTCTACGTGGATGACATCGTGGCAGCAACAACAAATGTCTCCATCCTAACCTCCATCGTGGACAAAGTGAAACAAGAAATCGACCTCGTGGAGTTAGGAGTGGTAAAGCATCTGCTAGGTATGAACGTATCACAAGTGAACGGTTCAATTCATCTGTCACAGGCACATTATATCAAGCAAATCTTGCATGATTATGGCCTTCAAGACATCAAAAACAAAGACCATGCCACTAAGCCCTCATGTGAACCTTGATGATACTGCGGATTCACAACTGGTCGATTCTACCAATTACCACTCTCTTCTCGGTTCCTTAATGTTATGTAATGACTTGCACGCGGCCGGATATAGCTTTTGCAATTACTAGGCTGTCGACATATGCTAAATCGCCTACACATTTGCATATGACTGCTTTTAAGGGCGTCGCTTCTTATCTTAAACACACCTGCGACACATCACTCGTTTTTACCCCATCTACGGGTCCTTTGTGCGCATTCGCTGACGCTAGCTGGTGTGTCACCCCACAGAGTAAAGGATACTCTGGAATTTTTGATCAAATTGGGGAAAAATACCATAACCTGGTCATCTAAGAAGCAACGTTTAGTCGCCCTGAGCAGCTGCGAAGCCGAAATAATCGCTATAAACGAATGCGTGAAGTCACTGAAATGTCTTTGAGACCTCATAACCGAGTTAGGACAAGGGGAGTTTGTTTCTTTCCCCACAATCATTTATACTGACTCAACATCTGCCATAGCATGTCTGGGAGCATTAGAATCGAAGAGTAGGACAAGACACATCTTGAGATTGCATAATTTCATCGCGCGAGAAATTAATCTTCAGAATGTGATTCTTACCTACTGTTCTTCCCCCGACATGCTGGCAGACGCACTAACTAAACCTTTACCTGCCCCTGCTTTAATGCAGATTCCTGGATTTGTTATCCTTATCTGAGCAGGATAAGTAATTATTTATATTAAATTACTTAACTCGTTGGTTTGCTGGCCCACACGAGGGTATTTACAAAGTTTATCTTGTTCCTTTAAACTTCATAATTGCAAAGTTATTTACTTCGCGGGATGAGAGGAGTTCTAAACGCAATATTTTTTGTTAAATGACTTTAGCTTTAAAATCACAAACGGATATTTTTTGAGCTTGTTTTTACCTTACGTGAAGGCAGTAACCACATTGTTTTTTTACTACATATGTTTTTTTTTTGTTTTTTTTTACATTTATTAACGTATTATACGTTTAATATACATTTTAATTATGGTATACCAAAATGCAAAATATAATTTTTTGTCTTCTTTTGCTAAAAAGGCAAAACATACTGTGTGTGCACACAAAAAAGAAAAGAAATAATAAAGGCATAAATGTTTTTTTTTGAATCTGTATATGTAACGTCAGTACCTAAACTTCTATCTGTACAAATGAACGTCATTTTTTTTTGTGTTCAAGAAAGTTACAGGGGGTTTTGTTCGGGAAAACTCAGATTTTTTATGTAAAAATAGATATAATTTTATTTGTAATTAATTATTCTATTTTTTCTATTCTTTAAGTTTTTTTTACTGTTTTGCAGACAGTGATTGTTGAGTATATATTTTTTTAATAAATGTTAATTAAAAAATCTCCACGTGATTATCACTGTCTGCAGCTATTTGTCCCTCGCGAATAATTTTCGTGATCACGAGGATGTGTGTCCCACTATTGTTGATGTTCTTTCCGTGGTTACTGTTTTTGTTATTTCAGACAGACCACTTCCAGCTTCTGGCTTGACCAGTCGTCCCTCCTTCTGGTCCTCCACGTCCTTCCTAGCCTGCAGCATGGCGTTCAACTTCCATTTATCATTTTCATTCCAATGCTCTGCAAATTACTCCTACCCTGCCGTTTGATGTTTAGTTTCTTATTGAATTTCTCACTTTCTCGCGGCAGCCATGATTCTTTACCGAGCAGCATTGTTTTGCGGGTTTACCCATAAGGTAATAATGAAATTTCTTTTAATGCTATTTCAACAATAACGCGCATAATGGATGCCATGCTGCACATTTCAATTCTTATTCCCCATTAATAATTATGATTTCGCAGTCTTTCTTTAGACATTAAATGGGAATTTTGAAATTTCTTTTCCTTATTCTTTATAAGAAATTGGTCTGTCTCAATTCTTTTTATATTTAATCTCAATTCGCTCAATATAGCGATTAATATTTCTCGTTACAGTGTTTTGCTGTATTTAACGTACATTTAAGTATTTCTTTATTTTATTCCAAGAAATATTTTCTTTTGTAATTGAGATCGCAATGCCTATTCCTCAATTAAATCATACTGTATAGAGCATTCTTTTGCACAGAATTTTTGTATTTTATAAATAAATATCGCAATTTTTTAAACCAAAATAAGTCTTTTAACGAGACACGTTTACTTTTAAGTTAGAACGAGCCCCCATTATGGTTCATTGGAACTTTCAATGCTAAAATATGGCATGAAATATATCATACGACCTGGAATGATGTGTCATGAATGAATATAACGTAATATTAATGATAGTTGAAATTATTTCAAAGGTACGCGATTTAATGGTATCATTATGGTCCATTAGAAACTTCAAATGTTAACATAGGGCGGTTTAAAAATATAGTTCCGCGAATGGTTTAGTTTAATCTTTCGGTACTTGGTTATGTCATTCCTTAATGGTTTATTAAGTACCGAAAGGTGCTTTATGCTATCAGTGTGGGGAAACGTGTCTGTCTGTCTGTAACTCAAACTCCTTCGAGGCAATGAAAGATTTTCAAAATCTGTTTTCGTCAGTCGATGAATATGGTTCATGGCACGAACAGGTTACAAATATCTAAATCGGTTCATTGGCACGTGCAAAAATGGTACCTCTATTTTCCCGCCTAGCAATTTTCAATGGGAAGATATATTGAGTAATATTTCAAACAAATCGTAATGACGAGATAGATGCGGTTATTCATTATTACTTTCGCCAGTCGATGAACATGGTACAAGGCACGAATCAATCACAAATATTATTTAAATCTGTTCAATAGCACGTGCACAAATGATACCTTTACGACCCCACCTAGCAATTTTCAATGGGAAGATATATTAAATAATATCAAACAAATCGTAATGACGAGATAGAAGCGGATATAAATTACTATTTTCGCCAATGAACAAATATGGTTCCGGGAATGAACCATTTTGAAAATGGCTGAAATCGAAACAATGACACGTGCTCTAATAGTACCCTTATGACACCCTCAAAAATTTTCAGTGCTAAAATATGGCATGTAATATATCAAACGACTTGGAATGATGTGTCGTGAATGAATATAGCGTAAAATTAATGATAGTCCAAATTGGTTTCAAGGAACCATTATGGTTCTTTGGAACTTTCAATGCTAAAATATGGCATGTAATATATCAAACAACTTGGAATGATGTGTCATGAATGAATATAACGTAATATTTATGATAGTTGAAATTATTTCAAAGGTACGTGGTTTAATGGTATCATTATGGTCCATTAGAAATTTCCAAAGTTAACATAGGGTAGTTTAAAAATATATTTCCGCGAATGGTTTAGTTTAACCTTTCGGTACTTGGTTATGTCATTCCTTAATGGTTTATTAAGTACGGAAAGGCGCCTTATGCTATTTGTGTGGGGAAACGTCTCTGTCTGTAACTAACTCCTCCGAGGCTATGAAAGATTATCAAAATCTGTTTTCGTCAGTCGATGAATATGGTACATGGCACCAACCAATCACAAATTTTATCTAAATCTGTTCAATAGCACGTGCACAATTGGTACCTTCACGAGCCCACCTAGCAATTTTCAATAGAGAGTTATATTAAGTAATAGATCAAACAAATCGTAATGACGAGATAGAAGCAGATATAAATTACTACTTTCGCCAATTAATAAATATGGTTCCGGGAATAAACCATTTAGAAAATGGTTGAAATCGACACAATGGCACGTGCTCTAATGGTTTGGTTTGTTTTGTTTGGTATTAACGTCCTTTTCAACTGCTATGGTCATTTCAGGACGGCGTTATAGGGGCCGCAAATTTTGCCTCGCAAGGGTTCTTTAACGTGCAGCCGGCAAACGACTACACGGGACTAACGGCTTTACTTCCCTTCCGAAGGAAGTGTGCTCTAATGGTACCATTATGACACCCTCAAATGTTTTCAATGATAAGTTATGGCATGTAATATATTAAACGACTTGGAATGATGTGTCATGAATGAATATAACGTAAAATTAATGGTAGTCGAAATTGGTTTCAAGGAACCTGGTTTACTGGAACCATTATGGTTCATTGGAACTTTCAATGCTAAAATATGCCATGTAATATATCAAACAAATTGGAATGATGTGTTATGAATGAATATAATGTAAAATTATTGATAGGCGAAATTGGTTCGAAGGATAATGGTTTACTGGAACCATTATGCTTCATTGGAACTTTCAATGCTAAAATTTGGCATGTAATATATCAAAGAACTTAAAATGATGTGCTATGAATGAATATAACGTAAAATTAATGATAATCCAAATTGCTTCATTATGATCCATTAGAAACTTACAATATTAACATAGGGCAGTTTAAAATATGGTTCCGCGAATGGTTTAGTTTAACCTTTCGATACTTGGTTACGTCATTCCTTAATGGTTTATTTTAATTGATATTGGTTTTCTGCAGGTCGAACTCTTAAATTATACAAAATTTGGTATAGATTAAAAATTGTACAATTTTGAATTACAACTTTGATTGGGAGGAATGGCGATCTCCGATCTAAATGCGAATTGGAGTCTATTGGAGCTGTTATAATAATGGACACCTTCCAGCAATAAGTACACCTGGCACGGGAATACAGGGGACTAGAAGTCACTGACTGATTTCGTAATCGTGTCAGCTGACTTATTCCAATCAAGGGCAGAACTGTCAACTGTCTGCTCTTTGCGGTTCTTTGAAACCTAGCCCACCAAGCGAAGCACTAAGCCCAGACAAACTTGGCGCATCAAATGGGGTATTTCAGAGGATAGAGCTGTGAGTAAGACCTTTGTATATAACATATCATCACGGTACAAAGAACTACCTAGTAATTGTAGCAATATCGAAACGAAATGAATGCTGTGGTCGTACGCCGTTTGGATAGCACAGGTCGGTAAGAAAAGTACTGCACTGTGGAACTGTTAAGCCCAACAGGAAATCTATTTGCTATTGCTTGCAAATAGGTCATTTTCGCGTCGAAAGGTATTTTGGCACATCATCCGCAGCCTTCGTGAAAGAAGACTCTTTCATCATAAACTATTAGGCTGCAGCCTCCCTCCCCCACCCCCCTTAGGTACGGCCATGCTGTTAGTAGTTCAGATGAGATGATTCTGAATTTGGAGGAGTGCATTGGACAGATGAAATGTGAACTTTGCATCTGTTAACCTGTAACAGCAACCACTGAAGCACATAAGGTTAATCTTGTAGAGGATAATAGTCACGGTAGTATCACCGACGCATACGTAAATCAAATGGACAATTAAATCCACGAGGGCTGGTGATGATGAAATCCCACCTGAGAAGTTAAATGCCTTGAATCAGGATGGTATCCTGTGGCTGACTCGTATGTGCCAAGTTACATGGGATATCCAAGCAGGTCCCTAAGCAATAGCATACAAGTATTGCCATCACTATCTTTAAAAATGGAGTTCGAATGGATTGCAACAACTACCGAGGCATCTCTTAGCTCACCATTCGTGGGAAAGTATATGCTAAATATCAGAGCAAAACTTCTTTAAATCAGGAATTGAAAACTTTCCTGGACCGTGGGAGGTTATTTCTGCCGATGAATATTTTGATAAATAAAAAGTAATTTGCCTGCTGCTCTAAACTCAAACATATTAAACCGACATTACTTTCCCACCCAACCTGATAAATATACAATTTTCCCTTTTCATTAAGAAATCACCTTTTCCATCACAGAAAAGTCTAATTTATGTTCAAACCAACACTACCAAGAAAACTATTCCTTAAGGTGTGTTAAATTACTTTTTCCAAAAAAATTAAAATTTAATTCGCCTCTTGCAATGTGACCGTTACGCCGCGAAGCGGCAGTTTAGAGAAAGTATTTTCGGGGAGAAAGCAAAACGAACGTTCTTGAATACAGACATCTTTACGAGTACTAATACTTTATGAACAGATCACATATCCTTATACGATACTGTTTGGAGATCCAATATGCTAAGAGATACCAATTTTTTGGATTTTTTTCAGAAGGAACAATTTCTATTCCCACATCAGAGACAAAAATGGATAACTGCAATGTACAGAAAAATTTAAGTTGCCTTCATAGCTAATATTTTTAAATGCAATCCATAACACACTAGTCATAATTGGTTAAAGCTCTTCATTGCTCGCTAGCTAGCTAGCCAACTGTATATTGATAATGATAATATCGATGAACCATTCTAAGTGTTTCAATTTCTCTTTTGCATCAATATAAGGATGAAACTGACTCGAATCCGACAAAGTTTTTAGCCAACATTTTATCAACGGCTGTATATCTAGAGACCTGAGCAATCCATACTACGCGGAAAAACTGTAATACAAATTTTATTGTTTGTTTTGTCAGGTTTCATGGGCACGTCGACAGCTGGGTCATTTTGCGCCTTTTCATATGACCAATATCTATACACAATCCGAGAATTCACCATGATTTTTTTCTTTTACGCATTCCAGGGACAAACACCCATGCCAACGGCAGGATCCGAGAACTGGAAAGCCTACGCCCCAGCTCTCTCGGCCACCGAATCAGCTATCCAGATTTGGTGAATGCACAACAAGTGGTACAAAAATAGAAAGAAAAAAAGCTGAAGGAGGAATCATTGATCTCTGCCAATTCTGTAATTCCTGATCTGGCTGAAGATTTTTATACTGAAGATAATACTGACAGCGAGCTCGATGTAGCAGTAGAGTGATATGCAAACCTGAGTGCTGGCTTCAAGTTTGTTAGTTGTTTGAGTGGGAGTGAAGTTATAATACAGATCTTTGTTGATAAACAGAAGCTCGAAGCCAACGAGAAAGACAGGCCTCGAAGCAAAAAACTCACCTGACCATCTGGGTCCAAACAACAACCCAACCTTCATTGTCTCCATCTTGGATGTCAACAATCAAGTGTTTTTCCGTTTGTTGAAAACAACGAAGATTGTATTGTTGCGAGGACTCCGATAGTCAAGGTGACTTTTCTGCTTCGATGTCTATCTTTCTCGTTGGCCTCGACAAAAGCTCGAGGCTAACGAGAAATACAGGCTCCGGCACTGAAAAGTCACCTGATCAAAATAGGTCTAGCAACAATCCAACCTTCATTGTTTCCAACAAAGGTAAAAACACATTGTTAAAATACAAGATGGAAACAATGAAAGTTACATTGTTAATAGACCTATCTTGGTCAGGTGACGTTTCAGTGCCAGAGGCTGTCTTTCTCGTTAGCCTCGACAAAAGCTATAGTGACGTTTAATAGAGAGAAAAACGAATGCAGATACTTTTCAGAATGTTTTCACCCTTAATAATCGTTTGTTTGTTTACTGCACTATACCATTGTTAATAAACTGACATCCATATCTACTTATTAAAAAAAAACAAAAAAACTCCATCCTAAACAACCATTCGTGTGCAGAGAGTCCACTGATAACACTCATAAACAAGCTGTAGATATCTGACATGGTGTTAACCTTTTCTATTGTAGTTTGTCATGCTGATTTCAAATCTGAAAACAGTTTGTCTCTATCATCTCAGGTTTTGAAGATATCGCCATTTTATTAACCAAATGTTCAGCACAAACGCAAGTCTTCAGTTAAGAAATTTAAACAAAATATATCTTAAATTAAGTTAATATTGTTCTAACACCATGTATGTCATATGTCAGATTCTAATTGGTACAATAAATTTTCCAGTTAAAATTCTGTCTGTCAGTATATTGCCTTCATACAATAGTAGACTTATATAAACCATTCATATCAAATATCTAAAAAAACGAGAGGTGATAGAGAGAAACGGTTTGCGTATTATTAATCAGCATGTTTTAATTACCTAAGAACAACTGTTGAATACCAAGATATCCACAAAAAGTTTTTTTTTTGTTTGTGTGTGTAAAAGGTGCAACTCCGAATGTAGTTTCGCAAATCTCTCGTCGGATGGCGGTCTTGTAGCGTGCAAGAGGCGAATAACTAATAATTAAATTATTAGAGGGAAAAAACTGTGAAAAGCCAAAGCATCATTTTAAATTTATTAAACAGTTATAGCGCAAATTTCACTTAAGGCTGCCCAACTCTAATCATTTCTTTTTGCATATTCGAAGTAACGCAAAAACCCTTAGGATAAAAAACGCACCCAATTCATTATAACAAACAAAAATAAAAAATAAATAAATAAATAAAAAACAAAAAGAAAAAGTCTGCAAATTTAAGTTATACTAAATAATTTTTATGTACATTTCTTTGTAAGATATAAACAAAAGTAAATAAATAACATTTCTCTTCAATTTCTGCTCATTTATTTAATTTCAATTTTTGAAATTTATTCTGGACTGTCTACAAAGCTATTTACAAAATTACAACTTGAAACGTATTTTGCCAGTAAAAATTTAAAAAATAAAAATAAATAAAAATTAAATGGAAAGAAAAAACCACGAAAATCCTATTTTTACATTTTTAAATCTTTATAACCCACAATATCAAAAAATTAACAGTACAAAATCCTGAGACAAAAATTAAAAAAAAAAATTTAAAAAAAATAAAGAAAAAAAATATACAAACAAAATGAAAAGATAAAAAAAATAATAATAATAAAATAAAACAACAGTAACTGTTCAATTGGAACAAATAATTTGTGTCACGATCATTCAGCACATTTCTAATTAATTAACCAAATGCCCAGATTCAAACATTAGCATCTGCAAAATTTTTGAATTAATGTTTTCTCTCTCTTTCTCACTTCTTAAAGGTGATTTCAGCATGAGAATAGAAATGAATAATGAAAAGTTAAAATACTAAAAATAATTTATGCCTTTAAAGGCTGTAAAACAAACAATTTAATCAACTGCACATTAACAAAAAGTAAAATCCTACTGTAATTATAAATCATAAAAAAAGGCCTGGTGAATTTTATTCGATAAATTTTATTATTATTATGGAATTGGAGACCCATTTGACATTTTTTTTTATTGACAATTTTTAGTTGATTTTTGTCATAATAATTATTTCTATTCTCACAAGTACTTAACATTCAATGATTCTTTGTGGTCATATTTGAACTCATTTTTCAAGTTTTTGTATAGTGGAGAATTCTTCAAAGAATAACACTCATTATTCGAGGCGCACACAAACAAAATAATAAATAAATCAAAGAACTATCATTCATATTTTACATGTCGATTAACTAGTATTCAACAATTCGTCTCTGCTTCAATTTATTTTTATTATGTTTATCAATTGCAAATCAAACAGGAAAATTAATACAGTGCTGGAGGAATGGTACTTTATAAATCGTTCAGATGTTAATAAAGAATTTTCAACGTCATTTTGGTAATTTAAATGAGATGCAAAATTTTAACACTGCAACGTTTAAAAAATCATAATTTATTCCTATAAAAAAATTACAGAACCCCTCTCCCAAAAATTCTATAAATGCAGATTTACTTGGAGGAAAAAAAAATCAAACATATCCTAATAAAAATAAAAGTAGTAGAAATGAATAAAAGAAGAGCTATACTGCAGTTTTATTTATCGATAATTAATCCCTGAGTTCAACTTGGCATCAAAATAAGTGTATAATATTTAAAGGAAAAACTATAAAAACCTGAAATAATAATGATGCAAACTTGGTTTAAGAATGTTGGGAAAAATCTTATTTTTTACCCCCCCCCCCCCCTTGCAATTGAATTAAATTTTCTTTAAACAATTGCAATGAAAATAAAAAAATAAATTGAAGCAATTTTCTTTAAACAACATATCAAAGAGTATTAACATCCTCTTTACATACAGTTTTGTTAATATGATCATGATAAGATATCAAAATAAACAAATTAATGAAACCATTAAAAGTCATATGAGTTGCTGAAATCAATGAAAAAACACTAATCACAAATAAATTATGGTCATATTCTTGATGAAAAATGAAAAATTGAAAAATTTAAGAAAATGAGAAACAGTTTTAACATTTAAAGAAGAAAAAAATGTCAAATACAAAATACTGGTGCAGATTTCAGATTACAATCCCAGATACACATCACATTGCAAGATTTTTTTTAACAGCTTGGCTGAATGAAAATTTCTAGCTATAATTGGAAAGTGATGGTTAGGTATCCCTCCTCCCCCTTCAATGGACGAAGACAAAAATAAAATGAGGGTGAACTGACTAAGTACAAATATTACAAATAATCACTACATATAAATTAATAACAATAAAAATGACAATGATTATGATGGTAATGGCAATGTTATTATGAGTTATTTGGTTTTCATTAAGCCAATAATTAAATTTACAGCAATACTTCCTTCTTAAATATACGTCAGTTAAAATACATTCCTGCAGTTAATGATGTGATGTTTCATAAATTCATCCTAATTAATACATTTTAGAATTTTATAACGACGACATAATGTAAAATCTCTATGTATTAAGAAAAATATAAATGCAAAATTTTTATTTTTGCAATTGCAGTCTTTTCCTTATAACGGATGGCAGTGAAATCTACCCTATCTTCCCTTCCTTAATCCTCTAAATTCATAAACATTTTTACATTTCAAGACATCTGTAAGAAGTTTCTAAATGACTGATTAATTTTTATGTATTCGAATTTTTTATTTTTGCATATGTTATTTAATTGTTTACTTTCCTACACATGATGTTTAAGATAATATAAAGAAAACTAAATTGGGACATTTGGAATTCAGAAAATTAAGACAATTAAAATGAATTGAAAACTTGTTAACATAATTCATAATTATCTTAATAAAAATTATACTAAGATTACGGATTTGATAGTATAGTTTTCACTGCTAACACAATTAAAAGTAAATGTAAACCCATTTAACTATTTTTTGTTTTCAATATCTTTTCTTTTACTTAAATTTTTGATTTGTTTTGTACGGTTTAAATCTTCTCAAACATTAATGTAAGTTTGCTTCATTTTCCAATAAATTATTAAAAATGTTCACTTTTGTTCATATAAATTTCAATGTGAAGAAGTAACCTTTACAATTAAGGCTATTTATTATTATTTACTCAATGTTTAAAACTGTTATTATTTTATCTGTCAATATATTCTTGGGAATAAGATTTTAAAGACTTGGCAATATCTTTATATTCTTCCCCATTAAATTCACATTAACTATTTCCAAGTGTGAATGTGTTTAGCTATATGGAATCTTTAGTCATGAGAATCTGGGCATTATCGCTCAACATTTCTGATGATAGAGATGAATGATGCTAAGATGTACTGAATAAAGAGGGAGGAGAGGTTAATATTTTTTAATATTTTTATTTTTAATTTCTGTAGTTTTGAGATAAGCCTTTTTAAATTCCCCCTATTTATACATATATATAGATATTTACATAAAATTATTTTTAAATAAGGTGGGTTTTTTTTTTTGTTTGTTTGTTTGTTTTTCACCAAAATAAAAAATGAATAACTAACAGGTTTTCTACAATGGGCATTGATGGAAAGAACCCTAGATAGTAAACGTTGGTGAATGACTAATTGACCAGAAGTTTTACTATTGTTTTAAGTTTTTAAACTCTTTAAATATCTTTATTCATTTTTTTTAAGTTTTTCTTACAAAAAGGGAGAAAAAGTTAGTTTACTGAAAAAAATTAACAAAGAAAACAAATAAGAACAAACAAACCAAACCAAAAAAAATAAAAAATAAAAAAATAAATAAATAAATAAATAAAATAATAAACGACTTGTATATAAAAAAAATGTTGGCAAAATAAATAAATCATTGTGGGTTAAAGTGCACATCCAATTTCTTAATTCAATTATTTAATATTCCGACGCTCACAGAAGTAGCTCTTGTATTTATATTTTTGGGGGGATTTTTTTCTTTAGCATTTGTATTTACTTAATATATTTTTTGTTTTTGCTTTTTTTTTTTCCTTTTTCTTATTTTTATTTTTTTTTATTTTTTAACCATGGCCACAACAGAACGACCAAAAAATCAGAACATGCCACAGACATTTAAAAGGGAACCGCATATTAATTTGGCCAATGATACTTGGAACTACCACTGACGTAGAACCCGATCAGTAGAATGAAGAGTGGCAAAGAAACACAAAAAAATTGCACCTCATCTAAAGCCACACCGTTAATGGAAAGGAGAGAGCAGCACTGCTGACTCGATGAGTCGTTAAAAGGAAAAGACAAGACAAAATCGTCTTCAACAGGAAAAGGTGGTTTCAGGTTACTTCCATTGGAAGCGTATTCTCGTTTACTAGACTATCCACTCTGACTCTGTTTGACACTTTATCTTCTTGATTGTCACTGGAATTAAAAATAAAGAATTTAAAATATAATAACTGATAGTCCAAAATAAAATCGTATACTTACTAATTTCCTGAAAAAAAATCTATATGCAATAAGATAAATAAAAATTTTTATGTCGATTTTAGGATTTAGTAAAAATTCCACTTGAGTGATTTAAAATATAAATACCGGTATATGAAACATAAGAGAAAATATGAACTTTTACCAAGTGTGGAAATCTTAACCAGAATAGTCAAAAGCAATTGTTGAGCGAGCTTCCATGCTCAGCTGTCACTGTTACCATATAAAATCCTTCCTACTGAAGTTAAATACCATTCATATTGCATTTTCTTATCTGTCATAATACCAACTGGTATGTTTTTCAAAAACATTCTTTAAATTCCAGGGAATTTTTAAAAAAATATTTAAATATTTTGTAGCATTATTACAAGTAGAATAAAGACTACGGATAACTTGCTTTTCATCTGCACAACTGTGGAATTTAAATGACAATAACCAGCATGAGAGCATATTTCAGCTTTCTAGTGCATAAAATAAAAAGGTGTTAAAATACGAGGGAAAATCAAAAAGTGATCGAGTAAATTTTTCACAGCAAAACAGTCATGTATTTGCAAAAATCATTATATACATTTTGAACGACGAACATTGACCTACTTCTCAACATAACCATTCACATTTAAGCATTTGTCCCAAAGTGAGACCAACTTTTCGATGCCCATAGTGTAGAATTCGTTCGGCTGGGAGTGAAGCCATGTCCACACAGCTGTTTTCACCTCATTGTTACTCTGAAAGCATGTGCCAACAAGGTGTTGCGTTAGAAATCGAATAGGTGAAAGTCTGAAGGTCCCAGTTCTTGATGTAGGTTGAATGGCGTAGAACTTGTAAGAACTACATATTGTTTTAACATCAAGACCGAAGCCACTCTGCTCTATCTGTTTTGAGACCATTTACAGTAATTGGAGAAAGGCGAAACGTGTACGGACATTAGACGAACGACTTAGATAATTGAAGAAGTAGAAAAAAAAACCCATGAGAGAAGAGAACTGATGCAGCTAAGGGATAGGCCTACCACCATCAACCTTGAATTCCATCATAGCCAAGAAGAGAGATCAGAGATCAGGCTGGCAAGTTAAAAAAAAAAAAAAAAAAGGAAATCAAGTAAGGAATCAACTTACAGTGAGCTAGATAATGTTTTTTTGACTGGTATCAGCAGGCCCGAGCATCAGGCATTGCATTGGATAGAAGCATTCAGCAGGCCCGAGCATCAGGCATTGCATTGGATAGAAGCATTCAGCAGGAAAAAAGCCATCAATATAGCAGCAACAATGAACATTGCAAATTTTTCAGCATCTAACGGTTGGATCTTTCGCTTCAAACAATGCCATGGCCTGATATTTAAAAAACTGGCTGGAGAAAGTGTTGCTGTTGACACCAATGCCACAGATTGATATGTAGAACCTAATCAAGCTCGATATATCTACAATGCAGATGAGACTGGTCTTTTTTATAATTCCTACCTGATCGAACACTGGGAGACTTACCATGGAGGAAAGAGTCCTAAAGAGCAACTCACTGTGCTCCTGTGCACAAACAGTGATGGTTCAGATAAATAAGTGCCCATTGTTATTGAAAAATTTGCGAAACCACGATGTTTTAAAAATGTAAAGAAACTACCTGTGACCTACTGTGCTAACTCAAAAGCTTGGATGGTGTCGGGGATTTTCTACACGAGCTTAATGTATCAATGGTTTCAAAAAACAGAAAAATCCTTCTCATCATGGACAACTGTGCTGCTCATTTTCCCCGATGTCTTTTTTGAAGAATGTAAAAGTGATCTTTTATCCACCAAACTGTATAAGTGTTCTGTAGCCCCTTCATTTGGGTGTGATTAAGTGCTTTAAACAGCTTACAGAAAACAACTTTAAGTTTAATGGATGCGATAAAAGATGCTCCACTGAAGTTCGACATCCTGCAAGCCATTCATTTCAATGTTTCAGCATGGCAACAAGTGACCCAGTCAACAATTCAGAATTCTTTTGCAAAATGCAGCATGAGCAACAATCAGCATTCTAAAGTGACCGACAATAGTGTAGATGTGATCACTATCACTTAACACCAAGATTGGCTTCATTCATAGGAAACTACAGCTGGTGTGGACTTTGATACATACACTTCCGTACATCAAGATCTTGCAACATGTTGTGTGCTATCGGTTGAAGACGTGTAGAGAAGTGAGAAATGGAAAAAAACTTCAAGGAAACCAAAGTCCAAGACGGACAAGATGAAGATGAGGATGACGATGAAACCGAACCCAGACCAGTGCCTGGATTTGAAGATGCTGTACATGCCTTTGAGTCTATTAGAGATACACGTATGCTAATGAAACCATCGAAAAAGACCAAGCTAGCATAAAGAATACTGAACGTTCACTGATTAATTCAAATCTGAGAAGTGCTAAAATTCAGGCAACCATTTATGACTTAAAAAAGAAAAGAAAAAAAACCCAAAATCGACTTATAAACCACAGTAATGAAAAAAAAAAAAAAAAAAAAAATTTTTTTTACAGAATTTTAACCTCCAAATCTCTCTACTCTTATCATCTCAACTGTGAAACTAAATCAAGTACATTCGTGCAGACTCACTGATCAATAAGTTGATAAGAATACTTATAATTCAGTAATACGCTACTTGTGGAGATGTATTTTGTAAATTGAAACAAATCAGCATCAAGTTTGTAAGTAAATGTAAATACAAGGTTTGACAATTAATAAACGAGAATGACGTTACTTTGAAAGTGTTCAAGCGTGTTTGACCACGACGATGTGCGTTTTCGATCTATAAACTATCCATGTTCCTGTGTATACAAATTGCAAAATAAAGTTGCGTGGGCCTATACAGGGTGGACCAAAAAAAACTCTCCACTGAAAATTTTTAAGTCCAATGGAAACAGTCCACAAAGGGGTGAGCGATTCTAGAAGGAAGAATGCTACCATTAATTAAGGTAGGTATTAACGTTAAATGGAACGAGTCGATTTCTAGACGAGGTGAACATAATCTTAAATAATACACAAATTGTAAACTTTTTAGATCATTGTCTCTTTTATTGAATATCTATAGCTTGCAAATGTAATAATGTAATTTGAAACTTAATCACTTCTTGCCAGAATTCTTGGTACACTTCATCTAGAAATCGACTTGTTCCATTTAACGTTAACGCCTGCCTTAATTAATGGTAGCGTTCTTCATCCCTTTGTGGACCGCTTCCATTGAACTTAGAAATTTTCAGTGGCGAGTTTTTTTTTTGCCCACCCTGTATATTCTCGTGTTTCAACCGCACGCAGTCATTAGTTGACATTCCAATATTAAACATGGAACAAAAGGCAAACATTAAGTTCCCTTTTAAACTTGGAATAACCGTTACAGAAACTTACAATTTGATAAAGCAAGTGTATCATGATGGTGCGTGCGTTTTGAATAATTTGCTAGACTTCATGATGGCCTAGAAGATTTGAAGGACGACGAACACACGGGATGTCCGAAAACTGTTCGAACACAGGAAACTATCGAGAAGGTGAGAGAATTTTTGTTAAGTGATCGGCAAATGAACCTGAAAATGATGGAAGAAGTCTTAAAACATTAACCGAGAAACAATTCGCCTAATATTGACAGAAGATTTGGGCAAAAGTAAACTGTGTGCTTAGTTTGTGCCACATTTTTTAACATACGAGCAAGAAAAAGGAAAGAATGGATACTTGCATGGCTACTTTCTGGATTCAATTGTGACAAGGGACGAAACCAAATGCTATCAATATGACCCCGAAACAAAATGACAGAGCATGGAATGGCGATCCCCAACATCCCGCGAAAACGGAAATTCTGGTTTCAAAAGTCAAGAACAAAACTAATACTCATCATTTCCTTCGACAGCACTGGCTTATTATCCATAAGGAGTTTGTTCCACCTGGACAAACAGTCAACAAGGAGTACTACAAGGAGATTTTGAAGCCATTCTGATTAAAAGAAGCCATTGAGTACGGCCACAATTTCATGCACGATAATGCCAGATCACATGTAACGGTGCTTGTCAAGGAATTCTTGGCCAGTAACATAATAGTGGAGCTTTATCACCCTCCCTATTCCCCAGATTGGTCTCCACCAGAATTTTTCCTCTTCCCTAAGGTAAATACAATATATAGGACATCAAAAAGAACATTACATCCGAACTTGGAAGAGTTAAGACAGAGGATTTTAAAGCAAGTTTTCAAAACATGTATGAATGCTGCGATAAGTGTGTAGCTTCAGAATGTAACTAACTACTTTAAAAAACATTACACAGTTTTGCCAGAAATATATCTTGTATTTGTTAAGTTGCTCGAGTCTCGTTTATTAATTGTCTCATCTAATAATACACATAATAATAATAATAACAAAGTGACTTACATAATTGATATCTCCATCCCCAATACACACAATTTACAAAAGACATACACTGACAAAATCACTAAATATACGGATCTTGCACACGAAATAAAACGCCTTTGGGGAGTTAACAGAGTACACATTGTTCCTATCATTCTTTCTGCCACTGGGGTTATTCCACACTCGCTACACAAAAGCCTGTCAACACTAAATTTAAACCCACACTTATACAAAACCTTACAGAAAGCCACAATTCTAAACACATGTCACATAGTAAGGAAATTCCTACACTCAAACATCAATACTCCCACGAGTGGATAACTTTCCCTCCCTCGCATTTGCGTCCCTTGGGCTTTGGCCCTCTTTTGGGTCCGCCTCTGGGATTGGCTTCCGGACTTGATCCGAGTTTGGCTTCCCCAATGACAATGAAAATAATAACCCTCATGTGGTCCTACGTCCGTGTCGTGCGAGGGGGGCAACATCTTAGAGAGATGGCCCTGGTTAACAGGTCTTATTTACTCTACCCTTAGATTAATCTTGAGGGTCCAGATGACCCAGGATGAGCTGATTACATCAACCAAGGGCCTGCTGATGATGGAGATGGCTAACAGGACCACCCATTTATTGGTGATCAATATGATTAGTGCTAGTGCGTTATCTGATACCGGCTCGGACGTCACCCGGGTTACCAAGGTCCGCGCTCGTGGGTTAGGCAGAGGCTCACGTTCGAAAAATATACCACAATCTCCCAGGGCCACTGGTGGCGAAAGCAGCACCAACCCCTGTTTGGCTACTGCAATGCCACAACCTGTCCCTAGTGTTTCAAGAGCTTCTTTGCCATCGACCACTAAGGCAGGCAAGCCACACCAACGCATGAAATGGACCAATGGCATAAACTGTTTTATCATGCGAGCCTACTACGCAGTCACTAAATTGGAAACTGACACTACAGCTTACAGACAACGGTTATATAACATTTTCAAAGAGACATATCCTCACATCACAATCACTGAACAACGCATTGTAGATCAGCGTCGCACAATTGTTATGAACAATTTAATACCCTTACCCACGCTACAGAAAATAAAGCAAGAAGTTCCACAACAGCTACAAGAACACGAGCCATCTACACAAACCAACACTCAACACACAGAATCAAACACTAACATTGACATCACTAATGAACTTGTAGAACACACACTCAACAATGAACTTCACCATGATATTCATCCACAACACAACATGAATGCCAAACTTATTGAAACATTAAATGACACCCTACAAAGATACCTTACAGTTTACACGGGAACAGATCCCACACAAAGACCAGGTATACCTAAAATAAACAAACAGCAAAACAGGGGAAATTTTATCTTACATGAACACATATATCTTACCACAGTACATTGAAGAAAATCTATCTTTAGAATACATACACCTACTTATTTACACTGGGGCTCTTACAGTTATATCCACACTGGATAGGAAACCAATCCATAAAAACACACAAAAATTATACACCCAACAGAAACCTAAATGGCAAAAGCAGATTGAGTCTGAGATTGACGAAATCCGCAAGCAGTTAGGTAGACTTACACAGTACACTAAAAACAACACTTCATCAAAGCAGAACAAACGCCTCAGACAATTATTTAAGAAGATTAAAACACACACCAGACATGAGCAGCACAATCAACACATTACAGAATATATGGACACATTAAAACAAAAGTTAGCTGCAAAAACACAACGCCTGAAGAGATACAAAACATGCACTCAGCGCAAACAGCAGAACAAGTTATTCACAAACAATGAGAAGACATTTTATAAGCAGTTAAACAAAGATTATACACAGACACAAAACACTGGTCTGCCAACACAAACAGCACTCCAACATTATTGGTCGTCTCTTTGGTCTGTCTCAGTTGAACATAATAGGGAAGCTAGCTGGATCAGGGAACAGGAGCAATTAGCATCCACACTATCAAACATGCCTTATACTGACATAACAGCAGATGAACTCTCACAAGTCATTAAACGTACTCACAATTGGAAGGCTCCAGGTGTAGATAGGATTCAGAACTTCTGGTATAAGCGCTTCACCTGTTTGCATCTGGCCCTTGCAAAACAGATCTCCAACACTTTGCAAACACCACGGACATTGACACAAGGAATAACATACATGGTACCAAAGTCACATAACACTACAGATCCCACACAATAAAGACCTATCACATGCCTGCCTACACTTTACAAAATAATAACTGCCTGTATCGTAAACAAAATTTATACACACATAGACACAAACAATGTTCTCACTAAGCAACAAAAGGGATGCCGTAGAAACCACATGGGTTGTAAGGAGCAACTCCTGATAAACAGTGTGGTCCTACGGCAAACTCACAATAAACATCGACACCTCCATGCAGCCTACATTGATTACAAAAAGGCCTTTGATAGTGTCCCACACTCATGGCTGTTATATACACTACGATTATATAAAATAAACCCTACACTTATCACACTTTTAAAAGTACAATGCTGCATTGGAGAACTACACTACACCTCACACTCAACAGTGAAACCATCACGACTGACAAAATACAGATAAACCGGGGCATCTTCCAGGGTGACTCACTGAGCCCACTCTGGTTTTGTCTTGCACTAAATGCACTTTCCAACAGACCGAACAGCACAACTTACGGCTACACAATTAAACATAATAAAAGCTGCCACTACACGCTTTTACACTTACTCTACATGGACGACATGAAAATCTACGTCTCCACACAAACACAATTGCACCAATTACTTGACATTACACAAACCTTTTCAAAAGACATACACATACAATTTGGGTTGGACAAATGCAAAACCATTCACATTGAAAATGGAGTAATTAGGGAAGGGGGGCTTCACATTTGATGAACCAGATCACATTGCTGCTATGGAAAATGACGAATTTTACAAATGTCTAGGATTTAAGCAAGCCAAGCTTCTGGAGCACAAACACAAAGAATACACTCACTAAACAATATCTTCATAGGCTAGAGACAATACTTAAAACGCATTTAAATTCCAGAAATTTAATCAAGGCCATCAATGCTTATGCCACACCAATACTCTCCTACTCCTTTGGAGTCATTCAGTGGACACACACAGATCTTGAGGGACTCGAAAAGAAACAACGTAAACTGCTTACAAAACACAGAAAGCACCATCCACATGCAGCTATTGAAAGACTCACCCTGCCTCGTTCAGAGGGAGGCAGAGGTCTTATTGACATAATAGATCTACAACAGAAACGGACTCAGTCACTCAGAGAATTCTTTTACTCTAAACAACACACATCACCATTACACAAAGCAGTCTGCATGGCTGATACAAAATACACACCTCTGAATCTGAACAGCATGCAGAACACCCAAACATTCCTACATGGCTCGGAAAGCAACTCCACGGTAGACATCCTTCTGACCTCAACCAGCCACACGTCGAACTTTTGGTTGAGTGAAGGGAGTCTCTTTGGGGAAACTGAAGGAACCGTGATTGCCATACAAGACCAGGTTATTAACACTAAAAGCTATAGAAAACATTATCAAAGAATCGACTGACGGGCCTTGCAGGAAATGCCATATCGCAGAGGAAACCATCCAACACGTCATATCCAGTTGCAAAATACTCACGCAGACAGATTATTTACACAGACATAACCAGGTAGCCAACATCATACATCAACATCTAGCTAAGATACACAAGCTAAGGGACATTCACACTCCTTACTATAAATATATCCCCGACACTGTCTTAGAGAACACCACACAAACTATATTTTGACAGAGCTATAATCACTGACAAAACTACCCCTCACAACAGACCAGACATTACACTAGTAGATAAGCAAAACAAAGTGACTTACATAATTGATATCTCTTTCTCCAACACACACAATTTACAAGTCATACACTGACAAAATCACTAAATATACGGATCTTGCACATGAAATAAAACGCCTTTGGGGAGTTAACAGAGTACACATTGTTCCTATCGTTGTTTCTGCCACTGGGGTCATTCCACACTCGCTACACAAAAGCCTGTCAACACTAAATTTAAACCCACACTTATACAAAACCTCACAGAAAGCCACAATTCTAAACACCTGTCACATAGTAAGGAAATTCCTACACCCAAATATCAATACTCCCACGAGTGCATAACTTTCCCTCCCTTGCATTTGAGTCCCTTGGGCTTGGCCCTCTTTTGGGTCCGCCTCTGGGATTGGCTTCCGGACTTGATCCGAGTTTGGCTTCCCCAAACAATGATAATAATAATAATATGAGCAGTCTCCACTCCAGTATCCTTAATCCTGAAAACACTGCCATCTAGTGATGATTTTGCTTAATCATTTTATGAAAGCACTAAGTGATCAAATAAGAAAAAAAAAAAATGAATGAAGTGATTGCTGTGTATATTCAATATATGTAAGTCATGTACTTGCGTGAAACTGTTAAAAACAAAAAGAAAGAAACTAAAAAACTTTTTGAGCTCTATATTGAATACATATATTTTTGTTTATCACTGATACAGGTTATCACTGTACCCTTGATTGTGACCCTTATGCTTTTCACAAACTGATCCGTGTTAATCACGGGTCGGCTAACGGTCACAATAGTAAACCTAGCAAACAGATTTATCGAATTATAGCCGAACCTCATTAGTTAATACGAATTTCAGGGGACCAGAAATTTTGTTCGTATTATCCAATGGTGAAAGGAAACTCCGATGTTATGACCTGCACGTGATGGCAGAACGGCTAGTGATACTTAAAGAACAAGTACCACTAAAAGTTCCATACTCCTTTTTATTTAAATTTTATAGTACTTTAAACTTTAATTAATAATTTTATAGTATTTAAACTTTAATTAATAATTTTCTATAAAAATCATCGTATTCCTTAAAAATCTGTGATGAAAATGGCAAAATACGACAGTGAGCGAAAAACGGCATCCGCCATGATTACGTCTAGCAGGCTGGCACTGTGACATCAACGGCCTGCTCCAGAATTCAGTAGATGTTAGAGAGCTAATCTAATTGCTTGTAATCTTCGACAGAGTGATTTTTTTAAGTAAACATACAAAAAAAAAAAAAAAAAAGTTTCCAAATATTATCTTGGCCATTTTAATTCATTTAATGACCTCTGTGTAAACGAATATTTATTGAAACGTGTTTGGCTCTAAAGTGAAGTCACGACTAGATGATTTTAAAAAAGGAGATGTTAAATGAATGACATTGAATAAATTTGGAAATTCTTTTTAGCGCAGTTTTGCTCAGGACAGTGATGTGCTGGCAAATGTTTAACAACCGGCTCCACGACTCCTCGATTGGAACCGGAAGTGGTTACTGAAATATTTCAGCCCGGAACCGGAAGTTGTTACCGGATATCAGAGTTGAGACTTCAAATCTGCAATAATTTTTGAGATTTTTTTTTTACAGATTTGTAAGATTTGTGGGACGGTGTACGAGAATTTTCTGTATGACGGACCCCATGGTTGTCTCTCACTTGCAGTGTTACATTATGCGATGGAATTTTTTGACTAAAATCTCTGGGGTTTTTTCTCCTAACAATATGCAGGATGTATCTGAACGGACTGTACAAACTTGGAGGGTATGTAGTATGGGTGATTCTAAGCAAAAAAGTTCATATGAACATAGGTCCGAATTTGAACGCTAACTGAGATATGAACAGAAATAAAAATGCCGCCACCAAGATCGATAAATTAATAACTCAAGTTCTGTAACATCTAAAATGATGAATTTTAGTAAAACTACAGGGTATATAAAACTAACTGTGTGTACCGTTAAAAATTGATCAAATTCCAGCCAGTAGTTTCAGAATTACGCGTTCAACATCGTAACCCATGTTCACATGCGAGTACTAACCAGCACGTGTTACGTTTTTGACTGCGTAACTCGGAAACTATTCATTGGAATTCTATCAAATTTTAACAGTCCACACAGTTTTATGTACCCTGTTGTTTTACCAAAATTCATCTTTCTAGATGTTACAGAACTTGAGTTATTTACTTGTTGATCTTGGTAGCGGCATTTTTATTTCTGTTCATATTTCTGTTCATATCTGAGTTATTGCTTAGAATCACCCATACTACCTCTCCTCCAAGTTTGTACAGATCGTTCAGATACACCCTGTATATATGAATTAATGTATAAAAAAATAATAATAATTTTTCATGTCTTTGTTGAAATTCAACAAACGGCTCGGAAAATATTACGAAGTTCAACAACCGGCTCGCAAAATCTTAAGAAGTTCAACAACCGGCTCGCGCGAGCCGGTGCGAGCCGGCTCCAGCACACCACTGGCTCAGGATTATCTGACATCGATTTGACCATGCCTTATAAAGTTCGTTCAGTATTCGGATGTAACAATTAAGTTTCACCTTTTCTGCTCAAGAAGTAAGAAAAAAGCAATGAATAGGTTTTTGTTGGAGAGATAAATGGAATCCCGGCAAAAGCAACAGGGTCTGCTCTGTTCATTTTCAAAATAGTGATTATGAAGTCGATCCAACTGTTTACCAAAGAAAATATAGGAAAAGAAACTATTCAAAATCACATATATGTAATCGTCCAAGCAAAGAAAATGTTGTATCTATATTCAAAACTAGCTATAATCCAAATACCAGTAAATAAATGAAAATACCGCCTGTTATTAGACGGTTTGGGGTGATTTTTCGTACGAAAATCAAAAACATACGAAAACGAAAAATTAGCACGACATTTCGAAAACGAAAAATTAGTATGATATTTTAAAAATTTTTCGTTTTCACCTATTCGCTTATGTAACAGAATTTTTCAAGATTTTCCTAGGGAATTTCGTGTGCAATTCTGTGCAACATTTATCTGCGCATCAGCTCCCCGATTCATAATGGACATTGAATCCTAGTTTTGTCGAAGAAACAGCTTGAACGTACAATCGATTTCGACCACACAAATAACCCTATTAAATAAACAGGAATTACCTACTGCAATAGCTTAAGCAAAATGTTGATAAAATGTCTATTCTAAATGGTGTTAACTAGCTCGTGAGTTGACTGGAAGAATCCTCTTTGAACAGGGCCGAATGCCGCAAGGGAACCACATTTTCGTTTCGTAAAAATGAAAAGTCGTTTTCGTGTGCACAGCACAACTTGTTTGACAAAAACAAAAAATAATCATGAGCAAATAAGAAATTGCCACTTAAATTATTCCGCACTCGTATTTTTTTGTTATTTTCATACGAAAAATCTCAAATTGTCTATTATTTAAGAAATGGAATCAAAAATGTTTTATTACTGAAAAATTAATCAAAGATTTTTTTGTAAGGAAATTCAAATTTTGTTGAAAAGCAGATAAAGAAAAACAGCATTAGGTTTGAACAAAAACTAAGTAGGATCATTCCATGTCAAGTCATCCATCTGCCATGACACACACCGTTTGTAGTGAAACTCCATGTAATCTCTCTCTAACTGCGATTGGTCGGCCTTCTCACCCTGCGTATGATTACATTGTTACTTGGCAGTGTTGCCAAGTTATTTTCACAAATTCCCCCAAATTTCCCCCAAAACCGAAAGAGCCCCCCCCCCC
>JAHWFO010089701.1:54390-163537 GCA_023313115.1 Rhysida immarginata | reverse complement strand
CCCAAATCCCCCAAAGTAATAAAATTATTTTGGCAATTTTACGCGTATAGAAATTCAGACAGAAGTTTTTGCAGTGATGTTAATCCTCATATTAATCCTAATGATGACGTCACGAAGTGATTGGCCGCAACTGCCAGGTGGCAATATGCATTGTTTATGTCCCCAGTTGGATCAAGTGCGATCCAGTCTTTAAAGAAAGCACGTGTTCAGTATAGGTTTAATGAATGGACGTTCAGACAATGCTGAAAGTTATACGTAACGAAAAAAAATTACCTTTCAACTGTGGATTTGTTTCCCAAGATTTTACATATTTATGCTTGTATTTTGCAGTGGATAGCTGCTTCGGAGGCATGTTTAACACACACAAGTCGTAATACGACTACAACAACTAACTACTACTACTGCGTCCAGTCATAAGGAGAACGAACCGAACCTCAATCAAACGTAAAAGATCAAAGATGATTGGTTAGAGACATATCATCCATGACGAAATGCGAATCATGTGACTTCTTGTAACCAATCACGCTTAATTACTTCTGAGATTGCCGTGAAGAGAATGTTTCCAATGTCCCAGACGTAACTACACATTTTCTATTTTAAATAAATGGTAAATAAAATTTCCCACAAATATCCCCCAGAAAATAAAATCCCCCTAATATCCCCCAATTGAAAAATAATCCCCCAAATTTGGGGGAAAATCCCCCAACTTGGCAACACTGTTACTTGGTTTCCTGGACAATCCACAACATAAGATTGTTAAAAAACACTTACAAAAATAAACTTTCAACATTTTATGACGAACAAGATTAAAAATAATAATTTTGGACACTTAAAAGAACTCCCAAAAGTTTTCTCTTCTATCTCCCAGCAACATCGTCGGCCATTTTCTTTGTGGCTAGCCTGATCTAATTGCAGTTCAGAAGTTTAAAAGGTGAATTTTTGTTTTAATAGAAATAAAGCGTAACTACCTCATTATCATGTTTTATTAAATATGCATTTAGGGACCAAAAAAAGTTTATGAATTGCATTTCTTTATAAAGAAAACAAAAGAACTAATTGCTCCTAGCACTTGCAGCACGATGTCGCGTTGTGATTAGGCTTCGACCAATCGTAGTTAGGGAGAGGATAGAGAGAGTTTCACTATAGTTGAGATTGTATTTAATTTCATGAACTTTGGCCAGTTTTTATTGTTCGATATACATTCTGTTGATAGTAATTGCAGAAAGTTTGATGCATTTGTTACTTCAAAGGAAATTGTGAAAATTTGAAAATGGGCTGCAGTTTTTAAATGGAAAAATGTATGCTGGCAATTTTTTCCCCTGAATATTCTTTCTTGCATGTAGTTTACAAAAACATGAAAGTATTGGCCATATAAAATTTTATAGATTAATTTTATTTATTTATTTATTTATTTATTTATTTATTTATTTATTTTTTAAATTAAAAAAAAATCTGGACACTTGCGCCCCCCCCCCTCTGAAAATCATTGAAAAAATTAGAATGAATGGTACTCACAAAAAAATTCGTCATGAATTTTGAGAGGATTTCCATTCAGTATCATTAAAAGACAACTCTACTGTCACATACAACTTTACTTAAATTGAAAGACTAACCTATTAATAACATCATAGCATATTTAATTTTTTTAAATTCGAATCCTAAATGTGTGAAAAACGAAGAGATTTGAAATCGGGAGGCATCCATCTTGTGTGGAGGCGTGACATAATGCAAGGATTGCTCCCAGTCAGCTTTGCAGTGAAGCTTTAACATTCACTATAGATCTACATTCACTCAGTACTGCGTTCACTACAATTTTCACAATGTCTGGACATGAAAGCAGCGATTCAGATATCAGTTTTGAGACTTACGAAGACATGGAGGCTTATTTTAACAACTATCTATATAATGAATTGGACAACGATCTGGAGAACCTTTTGGGTGATGTGGATGGTTTAGGCATGAAATCATATAGTTTAGAACCTCTCCTGCGCGATCACCCATCATTAGACGAGGAATCCAGTGTCGCCGAATCGACGGAAAATGTACCACCCGCAACAAATTGTCAAGTATAATTAATACATATATTATTTAAATGTGAACAATTTCATGATATTAATTTTCAATTAGGTATCAGTGCACAATATGTGAAGATGTGCCGACATCACAAGTGCGAACGTATGCTGTCGTGATTATGCCGAGATCGATCAGCATATGCCCAGTGGTTCGGCGTGCATCACCGAAAATTCCGTCTTTTCAAAAATCTGCCTGGATTACGATATACCAACAATCTAATTTGTCCATTAGATTTGGGTGCACATGGGAAGAAATAAAAGAAAAGTTCTTTCCCGTTACGTTGTGACAGCCATACGAAAAATCTTTCCTTCACAAGAACATTGTGGTTTCAAATACTGTAAAATTTTATTAAAACTAATTAAAATTCTCTCAAGCAATTTTCTTTGTTTATTTGATCATAACTAAAATTTATGGAAAAATGAACTAAATTTCAGGGTTATCAAATGTATTTTGTTACACTGATATATTTTAATTTACGATCATCACTAAATATAAACTATTTCAGCCAGTTTAAATGACAAATGTATTAGCTTCAAAACATTAAACAAAAATTTGCTACTGTTAGCGCCATTTACTTATTTAACTAGATTACCTAATATAATTTTAACGGGGTCTTAGTCAAACGTTAAAAGCAATAGCCAATAACTAGTCCCCCCTCCCCTTTTCTATTTGTGAATTTTAACCAAAAAAGTGGCTTCAAATCATAATCAATTGGCAACCTCCTCCCTCCCCTCTCTATTTTTGGTTGGCTTCCATTAAATGCTTCAATGAACAAAATAATTCCCCTTGACGAAGTAGCAGGAGCTCTGAGTTCGTCTGTATTTTGAAAAATTGAATTTTTCAAATGTAGTACTTAGAAATGAAAACGAGCTCTATGTTCTTATGTTTCTCATCGTTTTCAATCGAATGTAGCCATCTGAACACTTCAAAACGTGTAGTTGCATTTTGTCTGGATACCTCTTTAGTTACATAGCCTTGCACAAATAGATAGTGAGCTTAATTAATATCTTCGTACATTAATACGACAGGATCAATAACAAAACAAAACTTTTCAAAGTGAACAAAGCAGAGTAGACTAGTTCGCGGTCGGAAGCCAGTTATCTCTTCAATCAAAAATTATCCATTTCTTCCTAATTCTTACTTAGAAAATTGAAGAAATGATAAATTATTATTACTACCTCTATTCTTATAGCCAAATACTAAATAAGAATGAGGCATGACAAATATGCGATTTACCATTCAGGAAGATTGGTCGTAAATATCTACTCAGTGAGAAAATATCAGGAGACGAGAGAGATTGAGAGAGAGATAATTTTTAATGCTAGGGCATGGCGGTAAAATCCATATCAACATAGTGAATCAGAGAAATAATTAGCATTAATTATTGTTTGAAAGCTTTCATAGTGTGATTTTTTTTAGTAAACAAACTAAAAAAACTTTCAAAATTCATTCAGTGTCATTCATGTAACGTCTCATTTTTTAAAAATCATCCATTCGTGACTTCTCTTTAAAAGCTACACACATTTCAATAAATATTCATTTACATAGAGTACATTAAACGAATTAAAATGACCAAAATAATTATATAATAAAAGGAATGGTTTGATAATATTTCAATAACACCACCTTTTTTAATCCCCTCCTTCATTAGAACTTATATTGGTCCCTTTCATTTATTTATTTTAATTTTATTTTATTTTATTTTCATTCAAAAAGGAGATTCACATTTATGTTATTATAACCAAATTAATATTTGGAAACTCATTCTAGTTTTGTTTTTTTTTTTACTTAAAAAAATCACGCTGTGGAGCTTACAAACAACTGGGATTAGCATTAAAACATTAAAAAGACCCCAGCAGCTAACCTTGCACTACGTCACTTCCGGAAAAATAATGGCAGATGCGAGGGGAGTGCAAACACGCTATTTTTCACTTTTCTAAGCATTTTTTATATAGAAATTATGGACCAAAATTAAAAATTTCAACGGAATCGTGTTGTATTTGTATCAAAAATTGATATTCTGTAAAAAAAATTATAATCGAATTTTTGCGTAGAGTTGCCCTTTAACATTCCCACAATATCCTTAATAGAAATACTGTTAACTACCCAAGGAATGTGAACAACATAAGAGCATAAAAATATACAAATGCAACAAAAAATGCAATAGGTCTATACAACAAAACTACAAACTGTAAAATGTACTTGTACATTACACAAGATATGAACACTAATTTTGTTACAATGGTAACTTCGGTGACACAACTGAAATAACTCGATGCAATGATGCCTAGAGTTTTGTTTATAGTAATGAACACTTTCTCAAAAACCAATACTATGTCAACATTACACAAAACGCTGATGCTGCAATCTGCATTCAAGTGGAACTATACATGTGTTAGACGTTTTAATGGTTTAAATTTAATATTTTTTGGTATAAGGACCACTTTTCTTCCACTAAACTTGAAGACTCTTTGCTTAGAGAATAAGTATGGCCTGTTGCTGTGGTGATATCAACTTCACTTAGAATATCAGGGAATGAATCAACGTCAAACATCATTATCAGGCCAATAGAAGGATGGGAATTGTCCATGAGGATGCATGAACCTTACTGTAACATCATCTTCACCATTCACTTTCTCAACATTCCCAAATACCAAGAAGAGTCATATGCACATGCAACATAGCAGTTGGGCTGCACAGAGCATTCTGGCATTAGTGGCAGAAGTGCAGAGAAATCATGCATGATACTAAAATTATTATCACAGCTTAGAGTTTTTGCTCCAATCTTGATTGATGATAGTGATATAATGTGATGCATAGATCGTATTCCAGGAATCGATTTACACTTTCAAAGCGTAGGAACAGAAAATTTCTAAGTTGTACCATTTCATCTTTTGAAACAAAAGAGAATTGAAATGCCTTGTAGGTTCTCCTGGCAGAATTCAAATACCTGCGATGCTTTAAGTATTGATCTTTATATTGATTGGTCGTTTTGCTCGGTGCCGAACGTCGTGATTCATTCATGATGAACGAGTTTTCATGAGGCAAATCTATTACGCAGTAGGGGCCTCTCTCCTTTCTACGTTGCCAATGAAATTGAAACTGCAATTATTAGTTCCAGACAGTGTTGCCAAGTCAGTGACTTTGTCACTAGATTTAGTGACTTTTTTTCTTCCAAAAGTGACTTTTCAGTGATTAATATTTTATAGACAGTTTTCCTAAAGTAGCAATAAATAAAAATTTTTATGTGTTTTTAATCGCGGTGAAATTATTTACAAATGGTGAACAATATAAAAATCCATTGAACCAATGGAAGATTAGAGCAGTGATGACGTCATATCATTGTTTCTGCTCCTATGTTTGTATTGTAACGGATACAGTAGCCAATCTGGTTTCGAGAATTGGCACTAGCCTTCCATTGGTGCTTTATTTGTATGTCTGGGTATATATAAACGTGGTGATCGTAACAATTTCAGTTCGTAGGAAACTTCTTCGTTGGAAGACTTCATAATTGTAAGTAGACTTTTTCATAATCACAGTTTTTAGGTTATCTTCTCTCTTCTTTCAGTCGTTTTTCTATCAAGATAGATTTTTTTGCTGCTTATGGTCAGGGAAAATAACGTGATCAACCGGGAAAAGTCAGGGAATTTTACAAATTTTATATTTAGTGAAATCTAGTAACTTTTGCTCACCAGTCTAGTTACGGCGCTAGTGTAAAACTTGGCAACACTGGTTCCAGAGTACGAAATGATAATGAAAGAATGATAATGAAAAGGGACAAACACAAACATCTATGCCCTCGACAGGATTCGAACACGCGACTCGCTGGTTTTGAGAGCAGCAAGACCTGCACCTTAACGCTCTCGGCCACTGAGCTGGCTGATCTTTATATAGGGTGAATACAAAAGTCTGAACCACCCCTTTTATTTTTTGAACCGAAGCAGATATGTCAATTTCGATGAATCCAATGAATAGGAAGTTGTGGGTGGCCTATCCCATGGTGCACTTTTCATCATCCCAAATATGCAAATTAGGACACATTCAAAATTTATCTCAAAAACCGTAAGGGATAGAGAAGAAAACCCAATTGCAAACTTGTTCAGCATAAAAAAACAAACAAAACAAAAAAAAAAAAAATCATCCAAATCGGACCAACCAATCACCCACAATCACGTGGTGAAAAGACGCCACAATAACCATAACACAATTGGGCACGGAACCTAACTGACGCCAAAACATGCTTTTTATTTGCTTTTCCGCATGAAAGTGAATCTAAGTATGGTAATTTATGTTAATTTTTTGATTTGCATGCTTTACATGGTGGAAATATCAACATTCAGTTTTCCTTGTGCAGTGTGACTGTTTGTAAGCTACAAACAGTTCACCACGTGATTGTGGGTGATTGGTTGGTCCGATTTGGATGATTTTTTTTTGTTTTGTTTGTTTTTTATGCTGAATAAGTTTGCAATTGGGTTTTCTTCTCTATCCCTTACAATTTTTGAGATAAATTTTGAATGTGTCCTAATTTGCATATTTGGGATGATGAAAAGTGCACCATGGTATAGGCCACCCACAAATTCCTATTCATTGTATTCATCAAAATTGACATATCTGCTTCGGTTCAAAAAATAAAAGGGGGGTTTAGACTTTTGTATTCACCCTGTATAGTCTTTGCAAACTTGTTTATGTGACAAGTCATTTAACAGTGCCACCAATACCATCTCAATGAGATTTACATGGCTGGATGCAAAAAAAGACCAACTGCACTTTACATTGAAATCGTGTTCATGGTAGCAGATATTTCTGAAATTCTTACAATTTTTGTACTGTGCAGCACATCCATCAGTGAAATACAGTAAAACCTCCGTAGAGTGAACGTCGATATAGCAAAATTCTCTCAATAATGAAATTTTTCTCTGGTCCTGGCAAAAATCCTATTGATTTAATGCTTTTTCAATCTCCATAAACCGAAATCTTTATAGCGTAATTATCCCTATAATGTAAGGATTTTTCGGTCCGGACAATAAATTTTAAGGTATATTTTAGCTCTTTATTAGGAAATTTGATACCAGCACTTAGTGTGCCCGACAGCCAATGAACGAAATTATTACGAACGACCAACAAGCAAAGTTAAAAACAAATTTTTACTTCACAAGCTCTGCCCAGTCAACACCACCTAGACAGAGGGCCTGCACACAGAAGCATCATACATTGTTACATCACACTAACAATTGTTATATTGATGTTTAATCAAAAGCAGCTATTGTTAATCTATTTCTACCAATAATAAGCCCTAAATTTGGCAGTTTGATGATGATGCAACAATGTATACAGTTTCTGTGCGCAGGCCTTCTGGTGATAGGTGGTGTTGGCCCAGTCGGCTGCGGTTGTGCAGTGGTGTATTAGGTTTATTTTATCGGCAAAATTACAAGGAGTTCTTGAGAACAACGTTATCGCACCAAACTACCCATGATGAACTGCCCAGCAATAATGGCGGCCTGCTGAGGAGTTTAAATCTGCAAGCATGTTAAAAATTTATTTTCTATGAGAGTCGGCACGAGAACTACTATAAAAGCTGTTGAAACTCGGAAGATTTTTAATATTAAAATCTTTAATATTTGCTCAAATTTATTTTATTGAAAGTTTACCGTGAAATGCTAATTTTACTGAGGCCGACGAAAAAACACTTGTAAGCCTTTATATACACGCTTATGAATATGTTTTATCAGTATTTTTCCGTAAAACACATATTACAAAATTATTTTCTGCCCGTTCTGCTTTCAAATTTTAATTGTTTCAGAAAAAAATAATCGCGATCCAAACAAAATTTTCAGCAATGGCGACCGAGATGACTTTAGATAGGCAGTGATGTCAAGTATCGAAAAAGTTTTGTTCTTAATGTTAAGAAGCATTCAAAGTAATATAAAATACTAAATTTTTATATATCGGGTGGGCAAGAAATAACGTGAGGTGTTCAGAGCTCGCTAACGGGAATTCTATTAGGCCAAATGCAGTACATTTTGGTGTATATACTTAGTGGAACATGCAGTTTCGATTTCTGCAAAAAAAAAAAAAAAAAAAAAAAAAAATAGTACCAAAAGTCGCCATAGGGGGCGCTTATTTCAAGAAAACAATGAATACCTAATTGTCAAATGAACAAATACCGTACAAACCAACTTTAGTAACAACAATAAACAATGTTTTAGTTTTAATTACAAATGTGTTTCAATATGACCACTAGTGTGCTGTTCCAATAGCTGCATACGGTACACGACATTTTCTACGGCAGCTCGCAGCATATCTGCATTAATTAGTCTGATATGTAACGTTATTTGATCCTTTAAGGTTGAGAGGTCAGGAACATGTGCTTGATACACAAGGCTTTTCAAATATCTCCATAACCAAAAATCACAAGGGTTGAGATCAGGCGACCTGGGTGGCCATACCATGGGAAATGCACGACTAATTATTCTGTTGTCTGAAAAACGTTCTCGCAAGATCTGCTGCACCTGACGTCCGATGTGTGGAGGCGCACCATCCTGCATAAAAATGGTAGAATCCAGACAACCCTTTTCCTGCAATCGTGGTATCACAAAATTCTCAAGCATATCGGCATACCTGGCAGAATTGACGGAACGAGTCACCAGTCCACGGGGACGGATTTCTTCAAAAAAGTACGGGCTAATGATGAAAGCAGCAGTGAAGCCGCACCATACTGTTAGTTTCGGTGAATGCATAGGAGTTGGCAGACACACTTGTGGATTTGATGCAGCCCAAATACGGCAGTTGTGGGTATTGATATCAACATTAAAATAAAAATGTGCCTCATCACTCCATAAAATTTGCCATGGCCATGCATCATCCACTTCCATACGTGCTAAAAATTTCAACGAAAAGTCAGTTCGGGTACGTTCATCTCCAGGAAGCAATTGTTGAACAGGTGTGAGTTTATAGGGATAAAATGTCAATATCTTATGCAATATTTTCCTCACCGTTGAATATGGGATATCTGTTTGGCATGCTATTGCGTGTGCACTGCTGTTACCCTGCACAGTAGTCATCTCCTGTTCCACAACAGCAGTTGCGACTTCTTCAACGTGTTGCTGCCTGATTCGTTTGCGTCCCCGGCCTGGTTGCACTCCTAGAGTTCCGGTAGATTCAAATCGTTCAATCATTTTCCGTAAGTTAGTTATGCTCATCGGTCCTCTTCGTAACGTTTTCAATCGCCGGAATTCACGAAGGGCAGCACTTGCATTGTCGCTCTTCTGATAAAACAACTTGACTAATAACGCCCGGTCAGGCAGAGTAAGTGTTACCGTCAGGCCATTTGTTCGTGAATGATGGGAAATCCTCAGCCTTGCCTTTTATTGTTATGATTGCTCAACATGGAACGCGCTTATGCAATTGTATTCATCGTTTTCTTGAAATAAGCCCCCCCATGGCGACTTTTGGTACTATTTTTTTTTTTTTTTTTTGCAGAAATTGAAACTGCATGTTCCACTAAATATATACAACAAAATGTACTGCATTTGGCTTAATAGAATTCCCGCTAGCGAGCTCTGAACACCTCACGTTATTTCTTGCCCGCCCGGTATAAACACATTTTAAAATACGTATGTAATTTATACATCAAAATTATGCAAATTTTAACACTATCTCCATGCAAGGAAATATCTATATAACGAAATGATTTTGCCAATCCATCGCGTTTCACTACACGGAGGTTCTGCTCAGCATTACCAGATAGCAATTTCCGAATTTTCCCAGATCACCTTTCACTTTTCCCCAAAATCATAGATTTGCAGAAACCTTTCCCCAAAAAAGTAAATTATTAAATATAATAAATAGCACTATTATTCAGCAAAATACTAAATATAGTGCTAGATAAATAGCCATCAATAGAGATAAACAATAAATGGACACTACTTTTAAACAACAATCACCCTATCATACAATAGCCAACAATCATAACCAACAATTACAACCAACTTAGCTTCATCACCTTATATCAATTGTTACATTCTTATTTCAACCGTTTTCAACATTCAAAAATATTTAATCCAACTGAAGATGAGAAATATTCTCGAAAACGTTTTTTTTATATAAATTTTATCACAAATATTTGGATCACCCTCTTCAAAATGTCATCTGTATTTAAAAACCGACATTTCCTTCAAAATTATCGTTTTTCCCCTATCAACATTATCTTCACAAGACTTCATCTACATCCTCAATAGACTGGTTTTATTTCTACCATCAACAACATCTGCAATAGACTACATCCTTTGAGTTTTCGTCCATCTCACAAGTTCCTTCATCGTTTTTCAAGATTGGTGACTTTATTTATTATTAATTTTTTTGTTTTTATTAATTTTACGATTTTTCCCCATTAAATAGGAGACTAAACTCATTTAAATTTAAAATAGTATTGCAAAATTTACTGAATTTTTTCTTAAAATAAAATAAACTATCACACCTTTATTATATTAATTTCTTAATTATTAAATTACATTTGAACAATCTTGCATTAATGTTTACATTAAACAAAGCTTCCAAAATTTCATCTACTAGCACCTTATCATTGATGTTATATACTTCTTCAGACTTAAATTTTTTCAACATATTTGTTGGATTAAATGCAACGCAACCACCATCTTGAAGTGTATACGGTATTCTCATCATGTGGTCAGCTGTTCTTGTTAACAATCGATTTCTTAATTTACATTTTACATTGTTCATCATTGAAAAAGTCCGCTCTATACGCCGACAAGTTTCGTCTGTCTCCCGTTGTCGTCTTAGAGGACCTTACTAAACATCGCTATGGACTCCTACGCGAAGCCAAACGAATTTTAGGTCCCTCAAACGTGTGGGTTTTTCGAGGAAGAATCTTCACTAAAGGCCCGAATGGGAGGCCGGTTAGAATACATTTTGTCTCCGATATTGTGAAGTTCCGTGACTCTGGCCACTGCTAGTCGTACAACAATTTAATGTGTTTTGTTTTTAATGGATTATCTTGCTTGTAATAACGTGTTAAGATTTATTTTCTAATAATTTGTTGGGATATGCATGAGTTTATTCTCAGTTTATGCTCAATTCATTTTTTTAACGTTAATTTTTTTCACCGTTTTTCTAGTTTTTTTTAATTGTTTTTGAGTTTGTTTTTTTTGTTTGTTTATTCTTTTTTATTTTGTTTGGTTTATAATTTTTTTCAATATGTCTTTTTTACATCCTATGAAATTGGAGGTTCTGAACGAAATATTAAAAAAAGATCCTAGCGCAGCTTCCCCACGTAATTTGTCCCTTTATTATTTAAATATCAGAAGCATTAATGCGAATTTTACCAATATGCTCTTATCATTACACCATATATCTGTAATTCCCAAAATAATAGTTCTCACTGAGACATGGTGTAATGATTCGTTCGCCTTACCCGATATTCCTAATTATAAAGCAATCTCAGTGTATCGGACTAATAAGCGCGGAGGCGGCATAGGTATGTATATCTACGAAAATCTAACTTTTGTCATCTTGGATCAGTTTTCTTTAATTACACCCAATGTTGAAATATTAACAATTTGCCTTAATGATAAATATTTAGTCATTGCAATTTATCGTCCTCCATCTGGTAATTTTTCATCTTTCTGCTCGTTTATTTCTTCACTTCTCTTTGATTTACAAAACCTCCGTAAAACTATTATGCTTGTAGGTGATTTTAATATTGATTTTAGTAAACCTTCTTCCAGCCTTAACCTTCTCTTAGATCCTATTATTAGATCTGGATTAGTTCCTACAGCCTTATTATTTTCTCATTTTTCTTTACGTTATCACTCTTATTCCGCGATTGATGCTTGTTTCTCAAATTTTAACTCTATAGTATTTAGTAACACTTTAGATTTATCTATATCTGACCATTTTCCAATGCTCACTATATTCAGTACTAATATTCAACCTACTTTTCCTATTAGTTCACCTACCTCATTTCGAATCATATCACATACACGACTAGCTATTTTCACTTCATTTCTGGCGCTTACTGATTGGTCCACTGTTTTACCGAATACTAATGACAGCGATCTCTTGTTTGATTCTTTTTTAATTTATTTTAAGCTTGGCTATAACCGGTATTTTACGCCTAAAAAGTCTAGTCACTTTATTAATGAAAAAACTGTTATCAAACCTTGGATTTCTCCATACATTCTATCATTATCTAAAAGAAAAAACTCTTTATATCGCAAGTTGCGAAAAAAACCTTCACCACTATTAAAGAGAACTTTTAAAGACTGCTCAAATTATTTAAAAAATTTAATAAATAGATCGAAGGAGTGGTATTTTAATACTTTGTTTAATCAATTATCATCTAATAAGCATAAATGGAATCTATTAAATAAACTTTCTAAGAGTTCCCACTCTTTCAATTCTCTGTTTACCCATCCAAATTCAATTGATTCGTCATCTTTGACTGATTTTCTCTCTTCTCTATTACCCCCCTCTTCGCTCCCAAATAGCTCTATTTTAAATTATCCTCCTTATATCTCGACTAATGTTCCTACTTTCTTTGCTATTCCGTCTACACCCGAAGAAGTTAGCGAAGTAATCTCCCAGTTAAAATCTTCTTTAGCCCCTGACCCTCTTGACTTATGCTCTGAAGCCATTATCGCCGCTAAACCTTATATAACATTACCTCTTTCTCATATTTTCAATCATTCTCTGATTTCAGGCTCATATCCATCTTCTTTGAAAATAACGAAAGTCACTCCATTATTTAAAAGAGGTGATGTAAAATCGTATTCCAACTATCGTCCCATTTCGTCTTTGCCTATTTTTGCTAAAATTTTTGAAAAACTTTTCTATAATCGCCTTTCACAATTTATTTACTCCCATAAGTTGATTAGTCCTTCTCAGCATGGATTTATTCCTTGCAAAAATGTTGAGACAGCGATCTATGAGCTCACCGAATTTGTTTCTACAGAGCAATCTAATAATAATTTTACTGCAGCTATTTTCATTGACTACACAAAAGCTTTTGATTCTATACCTATTCCTCATCTACTTTTCAAGCTCTCTTCTTACTATAACATTCGCGGACCTCCTTTAAATTGGCTCTATAATTTATTAACTAATCGGCGTTATTACTTAGCTTTTTCTGGCAAATCCTCTGCAATCTTGACCCGTAATCTCGGTGTCCCCTAAGGGTCGATTCTATCCCCTATCTTGTTTAATCTTTTCATTAATGACCTTCCTAATTACCTTATTTCAACTAAAACAATTCTTTATACCGATGATGTTACGTTACTGCTCTCGGATAGAGACGTTAATCAAATTCTTGAGTCTCTTAACACAATTCTTAGCCGCCTTAAAAATTGGAATGTAATGAATCAGTTAACTGTCAACGTTGACAAAACTAAACTAATGTTTTTCTTTCAACGGAATAAGAGTAATATACCTGATTCTCCTCCAATTTTCTACGATAATCAACTCATATCTTGTATTAGAGTATTTAAATACCTGGGTTTAACACTTTCCCATGATTTGACATGGGACTATCATATTGATTCTCTTGTCTCTAAATTGAATAGGAAACAGGGAATGATCTCCCGATTAAATTACCTTCCTTATCATATCTTATTACTTTATTTCTCTTGGATTCATTCCGCTCTCTGCTATTGTATAATTTTTTGGGGATCGTCCACTTCTCATAATTTAACAAGACTACTAAAACTTCAAAAATGGTTTCTGCGAACCTCACTTAAAGTTAGTAAATTCTATCTCACACTATTTCTCAGTCGTTGGTATTCCTACAGTCTATCAGATTTATATCATTCAACTAAGTTTTTATTTACAAAGCCATTAATGCTCAACTAATCATTTTTCCTTCTATCAGAATTAATTTACATCAAGATATTCATGGTTATGCTACTCGTAATGCAGGAAGTATTTACTTGCCTATTATCCGACGTAATTACCAATCTAGGTGCATTTCAATAATCGGAATCAAGTGTTGGTCCTTGTTACCTTTCGAAATTCGCTCTTTACCTATTTTTTCTGCTTTCCGCAAAGCGTTAAACAATTTCATTCTCTCTGGGAAATTATGTCAATTTACAATAAATTTTGGTGAGCTGTTTAATCAACTATCCTAATACCTTTATAATTATTCAAATAGAACCTATCTTTGTTCTATAGCTTAAGATATTATATTTTTCATACATCATTTGTTTTTTTGAGTGACCTCTTTTAATTTGTCTGATTATTAATTACTTTAGTTATATTTATTTGTTCATTGTTTTTTATTATATATGACTAGGTGTAGCCGTTATCATGTTAATTTAGTCAATTAATCTAATTTTTTTATTTTATCTAATTTTATGTATTTTGAAACTGTTTTTAGCATTTAAGTATTTTTATTTGTCTATTTTTTCTGTATTTTAACTAATTACTAACTGTATTTTTTTCATTGTTCTGTGTCGTGCCCTCAGAGACCTAACTAGTCGGTCTTGGACCATACTGGCTCTGTTGGGCACTGCTGTATTATTATTTTTTTACCGTAAATAAATAAATAAATAAATAAATAAATAAATAAATAAATAAATAAATAAATAAATACTCGCATTTGAAAATGGAAGACTTAGAATACTGGAAGCAAACTTGATAATTCAAAATATGCATGTTCTCCTGCAGCAAAAGTAAGGGGAATTTCAGGAATTTAGTCACAAACAGGTGACGTGGTAGTCATAAATTACCAATTTTTTTTTATTTTAAAAGTAGCGTTTTTTCCACACTTCTCATTATTTCTTCAAACTGATTCTTTTTGTGTGACAAAGAAAGATTTATAATAATATTGTAAAACTTTCAAAGGAATCTATGAAGGGGCAATACCTTAAAAAAATTATAATGCCCATGTATCGTGTTTGTTTAAAAGAAATTATTTACATTTTTTTCTAAGACAGATTATAAATATTCATTATAAGGAGCATGAGCATAAAAATATAAACCTTCCTCTTTAATTAAAAAAAAAAATTCAAGGTTCTACTGCAAAAATTGTATTATTAAATTGTACTATTGTACTATTGCATTATTAAATTATAAAGGCGCTCTTCTTAAATTCGTGAATCCATATAACTTCTTAGATCATAACTGAAAAAGTATTTCACCTGCAACAGTTAAATTTTGGATATGTTCATATATCTAGGTAAACTTCAATTACACAAGGTTTCAAGGTTTTCTGTGAGGATGTCGCTTTCTAACATTTATGGATGATTTGATATGGAATGACCCAGTAAGAATAAATGTAAATATGCTATAAACATGTCTTAAGTATTTTCGGTATTTAAACGCACAGTACTCCTCAGAGGGAAATTCTTTCCTGATAATGCTCACAACACAATCTGGAAGAACTTTACTGATATTTTTCCCAAACCTACGCTAGATCCAATTCGTAAATTGCTAATACCTAGTGTATCTACAGGGTGTACTGGAACGTCATGTACAAACTTGCAGGGGAGAGAGTATGGATGATTTTAAGCAAAAAAGTTCATATGAACGTGGGTCCAAATTTGAACAATAACTGAGATATGAACAGAAATAAAAATGTATAGAAATGCATTGGATTTTGATGAATCCAATGAATAGGAAGTTGTGGGTGGCCTATCCCATGGTGCACTTTTCATCATCCCAAATATGCAAATTAGGACACATTCAAAATTTATCTCAAAAACCGTAAGGGATAGAGAAAAAAACCCAATTGCAAACTTGTTCAGCATAAAAAAACAAACAAAACAAAAAAAAATCATCCAAATCGGACCAACCAATCACCCACAATCACGTAAAGCATGCAAATCAAAAAATTAACATAAATTACCATACCCACATTTACTTTCATGCGGAAAAGCAAATAAAAGGCATGTTTCAGCACACAGAAGACAGAACAATTCCAGGATGGCAAACTACACTGTTCTGGAAATGGTCAAAAGCTACACGTGATTGTGGGTGATTGGTTGGTCCGATTTGGATGATTTTTTTTTTGTTTTGTTTGTTTTTTTATGCTGAACAAGTTTGCAATTGGGTTTTTTTCTCTATCCCTTACGGTTTTTGAGATAAATTTTGAATGTGTCCTAATTTGCATATTTGGGATGATGAAAAGTGCACCATGGGATAGGCCACCCACAACTTCCTATTCATTGGATTCATCAAAATTGACATATCTGCTTCGGTTCAAAAAATAAAAGGGGGGGGACAGACTTATGGACCACCCTGTATATTTAATCTTTTCTTTTTCTTAGATGTCCAGTTGTCAGCAACTTTATCATAATCAAAATTTATTGGATCTGGTCCTTCCAGTGAAATAAGCATAAGATTATTTAATGTGGACTGATTTATACGATTCCTCAAAAAGTTTTTTTATTCTTTTTAGGGCAGAAAATCCTCTTTCACATGCAGCTGTGCTTACAGGTATAGCTAGTCTCACAGCAGCTAGTTTTGCTAAATTGGGGAACGACTCTTTTGAGTTCGGATAGAGTTGATAATTTCATCAATATTTATTTCTTAATTTCTTATTAATTAATTTTATTCTTGATTTCAATTGTGGACATTTGCCCTTGTTTTACTTTCTCGGACAATTGCCCCAGTTATACTTTTTTGTATAATTTTGATTTACTAGAATTATCATCATCAATATTTCTTTTGGATGTAAATTTTTATATGTCTCTCCTTTAATCATCTTTGATGAAACTGCCCATTTTGAGTTTAGAATTTTCAGAATTTAAAATTGGAGGATTTCCATATTTTGAATAATAATTAAAAAAGATGTCTGAAGCTGCACTTTGGTCATGATCTTCTGCACTGAAAAGTCTTGTGATTAATAATTGTGCCGAGAAGCTGATTAGGATTTTGGAAATGACAGCCAGGAGTGTCCTTCAATTCCATAATGGATAGTTTAGTGGCTATTAAGACTGGCTGGATTTCTGTCAAGTTTACATCTTTCTTTTGCCATGCTCTGGATAAGTTTGATAAGAATGGTAAGACATCAGAAAACATCATTAATGAAGGTACGAAATTATACGTTCTAAGATGTTTACTTAAACCTTCAGCTGTGATATCATTTCGTTTGGTGGCTTCTCTCTCGAGTGCAGCTATAATGCTCACCATGCTTTCTCTTAGAGATTGCACTGCGGAATCATGAGATAGCCATCTGCACACACTGGCCAATGAATTAGAAATCCGTGATGAATTACTGTACTGATATGTAAAGTGGGTCACAGGTCAGAAATGATTGTGATATGCAAATGAATGCAATCATGTCAGGTACATGCTCATTCCAAGCTGCAGCTGCTCAAGTTGAGCAAAATGGGGAAAACAGCAGACCTGCGTGAGTTCCAAAAAGGAGTTATTGTGGGAGCCCGTCTAGCTGGAGCTACGATTTCCAGAACAGTACAACTGGCCGGTATCTCAAAAGGTCAGGTCTCCAAGGTGTTCAATGCATGGAAACGGAATCCACAAGAGTTGCCAAAATGGCAAATTGTGGATCAAAAACAATCAACACAGATAGGGACCGATGTCGTCCGAGACTGATTATGCGGCAAAACCGAAGGTCTACTGTGGAGCAACTGACGGCAGACTTCAATGAAGGATCATCGCAACCCATCTCCTCCAGAACAATGCACCGAGAGTTGAAGCCAATAGGGATGGGAAGTCGCATGCCAGTGAGGAAGCCCCTGGTGTCAGCAACAAACCGGAAAGTTCGCCTGAACTGGTGTAAAGAACGGTGTGACTGGAGAGTAGACTGGAAAAAGGTGATGTGGTCGGACGAGTCACGTTACACAATGTTTTGCACCGATAGCCGGCAGAGAATTTGGCGGCAGCCCCATGAAGCGATGGACCCCTCATGTGTTGTGAACACAGTTCAAGCTGCAGGAGGAGGTGTCATGGTATGGGCCATGTTTTGTTGGTATGGCAAGGGTCCCCTGATATTCCTTGATAGTTAGTCGGGTGAAAGCCAAAGACTACCTGTACATTGTTGCAGATCAAGTCCATCATGCAACGGTGCATTTGTACCCAAATGGTGACGGGTTCTTCATGGACGACAATGCTACTGCCCATCAAGCAAGAATTGTTCAGGAGTGGTTTTCTGAACATGACACAGAGTTGCACCATCTGCTGTGGCCAGCGCAAAGTCCAGATTTGAATCCGATCAAGAATGTTTGGGACATGTTGGAAAGAGACATTCGTCGAAGGCATCTGCTTTCGTCTACTCTGCAGGACCTGAAGGTCTCTCTGATGAATGCATGGTCTGCGATTACCTTACCTGCATTGCAACACCTTGTAGAGTCCATGCCAAACCGTGTATGTTCTATAATTACAGCCAACGGAGGGTCAATACCATATTGAACAAAGGTTTCTAATTCATTGGCTAGTGTGTGTAATATCGCTAGCCATTTTAAGCTTAACCTGAGGATTGTCTAGTATTTTTTGGATCTTAGTTAAGCCAGCAATCCTAACCAAAGAGTTTTGGAAGAAAAAAAACAACCGTCTTAAAATGTCATTAAACTTTACTAAGGTACTTCAACAACTGCTTAGGCACTAACAAGAACAAGCCGGTGGTTTACACAATGGCAATTTACCATGAGTCCTTCTGTTTTATCTTTCAGCAGCTTTGCAACTCCCTTTTGCTTCCCAATCTTAAGAGCTGTTCCATCAGATCCAAGTCTTACTAAATTAGAAAATTTTAATCCTAGGCTGTCTAGCACTTCGATGAGCCTTTCAGTTACAGTTTCAGCTTTGACATCACTGATACTGCAGATTGATATAAAACTAACCCTAACTCCCTTTTTAAGTTGACTAACATATTTAATATATATAATTAACTGTTTTAACACTGAGATGTCAGTTGTTTCATCACATAGTATACTGAAGTAATCTGTAGAATGTATATCATTCAGAATTTCAGATCTAATTTCTGATGCTAAAACTTCAAGCAACTCTCGCATTATTCTTTCTGAGGTATAATGTGAGTTTTTACCAATATAGAGATGTTCTAAATAAGTACAACCCATTGCCTTGCAATATTCAAGCAGTTTTTCAAATAATGTAGCATGTGGTAATTCATTTTTGGCTAACCAGTACATTGATTTTAAAGCTCCTAAAAAAAGCATTTTTCTGTAAGTTGATCAAAACTGAAACTGATTTTTCCATTTGGCCTAATCCAGTGTCTTGCAGTAAACGTTTTTTAATTATATCTGTAGAAGAATCCGAATGTAGTTTACTTTTTTCATGATCAGTCAAACTTTCTTTTCGTAGTCTAGTGCGCGGCACAGTGAACCAAGTCAGTTCTTTGTTTGTGGAACTTCTCTTTGCATATTTCATACATAACGAACACATCATTCCATTATCTTTCATCACTAACCAGTCTCTGCTAATACCCGATTGACGGTGCTTGGATATATGTTTTATATTTGACGCTGAGTGCACTGAAGTTAATTCACCAGATGCGCCAGCCTCTGCAAGGTCTTTAGTCAGAAATTGGCGGTTCTATTGTTTTGTTGCCTTCAAAACTTTGCTCGTCAGTTTCTTTTCTTTTAAAATAATTGCATAATGTCTTCTTTTGGCTTGGCTTTTTACTCATTGTGCTTCAATTTAATAATAAACACCAAATCCTGTTATTAACAGAAGTATCACTTAATTCTAACTTCACTAATGTGTGTTAGTAGACATAATCTGAGCATGTGTTAATTTAAACAAACAAGAAAGCATTACTCATCAGTAGGGACAATGTGGAAAACTAGCTAGGGTTGATAATAGTGCTTTATATACTGATATATAAATCAATATGGATTAGATTCAATTATATAGAGAAAGATTGTCAAAATAAATGATCAAAATAAAATTAAAAATTAGACTAGAGTAATTTCCGTCGGAGTTCAATACAGGGTACAGCTGCACGTGCGAATCGTTTTTTTCCGAGTGTTCCATAGTAAGATTGACGTTTTAATCAGTTTCAAATTCATTTTTGTGTATAAAACGGTAAAAATCTGAAAACAGCTTAAAACAAACATGTATTAGTTTTATTAAGATAATATAAATCAGCGTTTGTTTATTTTATCTACTGTATAATTTCTTTTTCTTTATTGGAATAGATTGTTAATTTTCTATCAGCATTGGCCATTTTTATCGGATATTAGGAAAAAAAAAAAAAAGAAAAGAGGCCTAGCAAAAATATAAAACATTAAATAAAATGGTTCTCACTTATTTTTCAGCTTGAGTTTAAATGCTGCAAAAAATATTTTTGGCTCAAAGAAAGCATATGAATTTTACACATGTTGATGAATAGACTTTGTATTCTTGCACTACTACATCGCGAATTCCACAATCAGCTGTTCGAGCAATGCCACGTTAAGTCCACTTCTAGGCCGATTATACAGGGTGATTACAAAAAAACTTCACACTTTTAAAAATTTATTACATCAAAGCTATTCAGAATATAGACACACCACATACGGATTCTTAAAGAAAAACTCTTGAAGTTTATTGTGACACAGTTAAATATGTTCAATATGCTCCCCTGTCAAGACAAAACGGCATACATCAATGCGGTAGTCGAATTCGTCCCAAACCCGCATTAACATGTCTCCATCAATCCCACGTATCGCTACCGTAATGCGTTCTTTCAGCTCGTCTAGGTCACAGGGAAGGGGTAGGGTGAAGACCTTGTCCTTTACACACCCCCATAAAAAAAATCACAAGGTGTGAGGTCGGGGCTCCGCGGTGGCCACTTTGCAAGTTCCAGGTTATTGTTTGATCGACCAATGCACCGCTGTGGGAGAGTGGCATCAAGAAATTCCCACACCTCTGTCTTACAATGCTACGTGTAACAATAAACTTCCAGAGTTTTTATATAACAATCCGTGTGTGATGTGTCTATATTATGAATAGCTTTGATGTAATAAATTTTTAAAAGTGTGAAGTTCTTTTGTAATCACCCTGTACATTATGCATTACCTTAATTCACTTTTTTTCTCAATGTTCCATCGCGAAATACTACTGCAAAAGTAAAATGCCGACAACCAATCACCTAAAAAATCAGCGATCATTGAAGTTCATCTTGCAAATCGTCCGCATGAATACGTAATAAGTACTGAAATATTTTGAAAACAAAAAATACAATAAAATACATTAAATACTCCTTTTTTTAAAATAAACCACGGACTGTATGAATAGAAAACGGAAGACCGCCACCAAATTCGCTTTTGCAATAAATATATGTGAAATATAAAATGAATAAATATATCGTAATGTATATAGTATTTACTGTATAATATTGTATTAAGGAACTTTTTGAAGAATTGGACTAGAAAATTTTTAAATTGTTAAGCCTCCAGGGTATGCATTTAAAAAATGAAAAAATAAAGTATATTTCAGTATACTATTTATGCTTCTGTCTTTCCACAAATATTCAATCTAATTAAATCGAATTTTAAGAATTAAAAAAAGCTATTTTTTAATTCAATTTTATTTTATTCTCGTCAAGATATTTTCCTTGCTTAAGAGCTTCGCTGCCAAAAAAGATCAAAGAAAGTAGTCCATGTATTACTATGCTCATAATGGCTTTTGATTCTGGTAGCGTAGCTCTATGTTACACTCAACCATTTTTACAGGGTAATCGTCGGTTAATGACAATCTGCAGTGAAGTGTCATAAATATGGATCATCCAAAGATTGACTTATTTCTTTTTAGAACCCGAATAAAATAACGGGCTTAATGCAGAATATTTATTCAACTGATATATGAGATCGTCTATGAAGCAGGTTGCTTAGTTGACGAATGCAGTAGTTCAATATTTATTATAAAATTCAGGTTATATGTTAGTGAACAGAGTGAGTTTGTTCAGCGGAAGAATGAAGCTGAAGAAAATTAAACAGACAATTATTTCTCAGTTATCTTTTCAGGCAACTTCGAGCACGTGTTTCATGTTTTTCTGTGGTCAATCCCACAATTCCAGGCACTATCCATGTGATTTGATCATAGTATATAGGGATGCCCTTTCGGTGTAGATGGATCCAAGGAGAAAATATGGTACTTGATTAAAGAAAACAATCATTAAATTTGAAATTTAAATATTAACTTACTTGCATGGATGATTAAACAATAATTATATTAAAATTTAGTTATATAAATATAAGCTACAAACTGACAGATTTATTTTAATAAGAGAAGGTTGTGGAAGAAAAACAAATTTTCACCACAGCAATCAGCCGGGGGCGGCACGCCCACCTAAAAGGGCCTGGGGAGAACCCTGTTAACCCTATTATTCCCCCAAATTTCATTATCCTAGGTGTTAGAGAACCTGAGTTATTAACTTGTTGATCTTGGTGGCAGCATTTTTATTTCTGTCCATATCTCAGTTATCGTTCAAATTTGGACCCACGTTCATATGAACTTTTTTGCTTAGAATCATCCATATTATCTCCCCTCCAAGTTTGTACTTGACGTTCCGGTACACCCTGTATTGCCTGTATAAATACTAAAAATTATAGGAATGAGAAACTGGTTTAGGAATAGCAAGAGGTAGCGTTTTATTGCGAAGTCAATGGGTTCGAGGAACTCTCATCATTAGGTAGCGTTTCAGAGTCCTGATGATGAGAGTCCCTCGAAACGCGTTGACTTCGCAATAAAACGCTACCTATCGCTATTCCTAGACCAGTTTCTCATTCTTATTATTATAGCAATATAGACCATTATGCAACCTCTTAATAAAAGTTAACGAGATAACTGTATAAATTATGAATATTTGGCGATGTGGGAGGGGTGTTTCCTCATCATGACAGTTGCCTAGAAGTTCAACTGGCAAATCATTTTTTCTTCTTCTTCTTCTTTTTCTTCTTCGTTTTTTTTTTTTTTTTTGGGGTTATAATTTGTGTGGTATTTTCACAATTTTCAAATAATTTGTGGAATAGTTTTGAAAATCTCCATCAAAACTTTTGTCCCTTGAAGACAATTCAGAACTGTTATCTGAGCCGCACTTAACCATATTGTATACCTCCTATAATACAGAAGTTACAGCTCGCATTGCATCATGGGGGTGTTCAGGCTGATGACATAACGGGGTGATGGCTCCACATTCAAAATGGAGCACGACGACTTTTATGAAATAGGTATATAAATGCAATTTTTATATATTTAGAGAAATTTTTGACAATTTTTAATATTACTATATTAAATTACTTTCACTTTAGATTATTTAGACAAAACTTAGTTTTTAAATGGTACTTCCTTCAATGACTGACAGAAAGGAACAAGGCCTGAGCAGAAGTTGATTAAGCAAGCCCGAAAGTGTTATGATATGTATCTTCAATGGCGTAGTGGTAGGGGGGCAGGAGGAGCATTATGCCCCGGAAGACAGTATTAATACCGTGGGGAGGGGGAAGCCACAACGACCAAATAATGAATACCATATCCTGGTGCTGTATACCCTTGCTATGCCATCGCATACTTTTCACAGTGATTTTATTATTTACTGATCATTTTATATACGTATTGCATATAAAATTTTATGGAAATATGAAATTAATAAATATTCTACGTATTAAATAATTAAAATTAAATATAATTACATGTGTTTAAATTATTTAGTGGTAAGATTTGAGTAAGTTGGAAGGCAGCTTGGGGGTCTTTGGACGAAACCCTATTTTTCCCATAAGTTATGTTATTTGATTATCATGTGGAGTCTCCTGTATACAGTTTCCCTGAAAACATTAACCCCAGTGGCTGCAGAAAGCTCTCTGACAATTCCCTGTCTGTGCTGCGCCTGTTCCTATGGGAGGACAGAGCAAGGTAGCGATCTTATCTGGGTGTGGTGACCAATTGGACGACCCTGACTAAAGTGTCTGTGGGCATTTCTATCCAGACACATTTAGCGACTGAGACACTTCAACCTGGTAATGGCCTGCTTCCAGTTGTACAATTATTCGTCCTCTCATTTCACTCTCTAAATAGACACAATGGGCCGTTAGCAAATTTAATCAAATGGTCAATTGCCAATAAAAGTTAAAAACACGTTCTTTATGGCACGTCCATTATGACCTGCATCACAAGGTCAATGAGGTTAAGTGTGTTCAGTCACCAGTCATGCTGCCAACCTATTTATTTAATTTGTGTGGAAAGGTGTTTACAGGACCAAGTTTGGTGGAATGGCCTTACCAAGTTTGGTGCTGATCAGAGGTGCAGAAGGGTCCCATTCTACAAAACCCTTAACTTATGCAGTGTTCTCAGAAAATTTTATCAGCTGGTTGTAAAGTTAAAATAGCCGGGCGGACAAAAATTAAAAACAAATAATTTATTATGCAGTGGTGTGCATTTTTCGTGTATTCGGCCGGGCGATCACCAAAATCAGCCATGCGGCGCGCCCGTTCAAAAGGGCCTGGGGAGAACCCTGCCTTATGGGCAACGGTGTATTTTATTGCATAAAGTAAAATTCCTAAAATCTAGACCAGGTTACATCTGGATTTCTCATTGAAAATGGCAGGCAAGATGGCGGCTCCTGAATTCTACATCAAGTTTTGTGAAAGGAATCTCTTTGCGATTATTGGCCATTTAATTTTCATTTCATGGCATACACAAAGTGCAGATTTATATTATACCCATTGTCGATACACCGAGTCAACAGAGTTGTAAAGTTTTGGACGACTCTTTCCAGCATAGGTCCTTGGACGATCTGCATAGATGATTGACTTTAGATACCCCAACAGCTAAATCGGGTGAGCACGTCAGCCACTGAAGATTGCCTCCTGAGGCGTGCACAGAGTTCTTGCACCACAGCCAACTTGTACAGATGAAAGTGTAGGTCATCGTGCAGAATTCGCCTCACAGAACGATCAGAAATTCTAAGGGTAGCTGCATGCTTGCGTGCCAAGCACCGAGGTGATCTCACGGGCCGTACCCCTGATCTTCTCCTTACTACACTTCCACTTTCTCTGAATATGTTTACCCACACAACAATCGATTGTCGGCCAGGAACACGACCTCAGGGGGCAATATTGAAATGGGTGCAGAATTTGCGTGGTGACAATGGAGTGACTGTTGGAAAAGTAGGCCTCTATGGCATACACACGCTGTTTACTCATCCAATGCTTTATCACAACTGAAGTGAAAGGAACGCAACTTCCCAACCCACCGGTTCGAATGAAACCATCCCCATTGACAGCAGACCAATCCACGCTTCACGCCACCAAACTCAAATCAGCAAATTATACTGCCGTACCCTGCGCAATAAAAGCATACATGTTGTACATTCGAAACTTTACAGAAAATTCACTTTCTCAAAACTTTACAAAAAATTCCATTGCCGAAGGGAACCAGGATGACGGTGAAGCTTCTAAAGCAAAATGGTGACAATCAATTGGAAGTGTAATGGCTTTCTAAAATTTCACTTGCCATCATTCATTTTCAACATGATCACTGCCTCAACTAAAAATAACAGTCACTTATTACGTTTAAAAATTCTCTCATCTAGCAGCATGAATTGAAAGTTCATAAACAATAAAATCTATTTTCAATTTTACTGTTTGCATTCACTTTCGATTTGCACAATGGCAGCCAGCCAGCACGAGAGATTGGTGCACTATTTTCTTCATCATGTGGGCATAAAATTAAAGCTGAAAAATGAAATAAAAAATCTAATGAAAAAACGTGAATAAATACATGGTGTTTCGAACGTATAGCATGTCTGCATTCATCGTAAATGTCCAGAGATGAAAAAGATAAATGATCAAAAATCGTGGGGCAAAATGTTTTTTGAAAATTTTACTTAACAGTGTCTGTCTCTCCTGTCTTTTCATTTACTGAAATTTTATTTCATATTTAAATTTAACTTTACCCCCCAACAAAACAAGAGGGGGGGGGGGGGAAATTGCAGTAATCTTTCGTGATGCAGTTGTGCAAATTGAAACTGGACATAAACACCAAGACAGTATGGACCTGGTCGAACGCGGTCCACTACAGCGCGAAATCGGCTCCAACCATAAAGAAGAAATAAGATAGAGCGCGTAAAGGTCTTCTGAACAGGTGGCCAATATCCCCAAGTCACATGACTCAAAGTCTCAGCTATGTTAGCACCCAAAATCACTCACTAATACCTCCTGCCTTTCCTCACAGCAATCGTTCATCTTACGGGGAATTATATTCCTGAAAATGCTAAACAACACAGTCTTTGTATTGTAAATAGTGCTGCTTTGCTCTCTTCCATCCCCAAATTACGTGATCTTTTCTCAAATCATTTTGCTTCAACGTTGGCACCCTGAAATTGCTCACTGCGCAGGCGAATGCTCTCTCTATTTCTTCTCCAAAGCAGTTTTGGGTTGGATCCCAACTTTGATTAGCAGGGAGGGCTTTATTAAAGCCGTATATCAGCCCGAAAATACGACGTCCCTGATTTAACCCCTCGACCAGGGAATAATAGCAACAGTCAACGTCGTACTATCAGAAGGCACTCGTAGCCGACTGTGTGAGAGAAGGCGAATTGCTTAGCGATTATTTGAAAAAGGTGAACTTGCTAAGCGTCATCAATTTTAGTGAAGGACCCTGGGCCCGTGTATCTCAAAACACGATAAAAAGGTGCTAGAAGCGTGCACTGCTGGAAGGATTTTCAGCCACAACAACTATGAAGGAGGATGATAAAGAATTCCTCGGTTTTAATGAGGAGGAAATTGCTGCAGCCAATAAAAATACTCGAAGAGGAACCGATGACACCACCAAAAGCTTCCGAAGCAATAGCGGGGTTGGAAGCAGTGCTACGCTATTTTGAGTCGATAGACGTAGACCCAATACATATTTTGCATTTAAAATCAAGTCTCGAAAATTGCAAAAACCATGATAAGGGACACAGCCAAACAAAAGATTAACAAGCACTTTAGCCCGGAGATATAATTGTAATTTTAATTTGATTTTAACATACACTCACTCACTAAAAGTCATGGCACATCTGCCTAATAACGTGTTGGGCCCCCTATGGCCCAGATAACAGCGGCGACCCATCATGGAAGAGAGTCTGCCAGTCCCTGGAACACACTCACAGGCACTGCAAGCGATGCCACCTCAACTACACTCCACAACGATGCTGCATTTACCAGCTGTGTTGGTGACGACCTGACTGGTTGTTCGATGACGACCCACAAATGTTCAATGGGATTGCAATCTAGGGAACATCGAGGCCAAATCATTAACGTGAAATCGGTAGCATGTTCCTCCAGCCACTGCCGTGTCACAAGGGCCGTGTGGAGGCGCATTATTTTGCTGGAAGATGCCATCGCCCACGGGGTAAAAACAGTTCATGAAGGGGTGCAGGTGTCCACGGGGTAAAAACAGCAGATCGGCATAGGCGGCCCGTCCGCTGTCCGACATGGGTTGTAACCCCTCGTTGGGTGTACTCTCGATAGACCCTTGCAATGATTGTGTGGGAAAATTGCAGGGTGTTGGCTACATCTGATATTGAGGCACCCATCTGTCTAGCACCAACAATAATCCCCCATTCAAATGCGGATAGCTCTCGACGTGCTGCCATTTGTGCAGCTAGTTTTGCTTACAATGATTGCGTGATATCAAGGAGTCCTGTGCACCTGCATTCTGAGAATGGAAGCAGCAGGATCTGTCTCATTACAGACAGGGAACCTGATTGGAGGGGTGTGCCATGACGTTTGGTGAGTGAGTGTATATCTTTTTATCACCTGTAATATTTTTCATCAATATATGTATTCTTAGAAATACCGATAAATGTGATCTTGGAAATAAATGATCTAATGTGGTCTCTTAATCGTGGGGTGCGAAATTTGAGGGGGGGGGGGGGACGACTTGATGTACCACGACTCTAACATGGTCGTTGGATCATGGCTCTCAACGACTGCATTCGACCGGGTCCTTACTGTATTGATCAATAGTTTGCAAATGTTTGATCATGGTTCAGATAAATGTGAAAATTTTAAACGTAATAAATGATGGATGTGCTTTCATCTTTAGAAGCAGTGTTCATATATTGATCATGATCGATCACGAGCGACTTTTTTGAAGCAGGCATACACTTCCAATTGGTTGTCGCATTTTGCTCTTGAAGCTTTGCTATTGCGCTGGCTTTGGGAATGAAAAAAGTGGATGGAAATTCAGAAAAAAGTGAATTCTCTTTAAAGTTTCTCATATATATATATTGTAACGGCCCATTGTCGTGGACAGGGAAGTTACGGCGGTAATCTCGTAGATAATGACGTTATCTGAAATAAATCAATCATACTCTCTTTAGAATCAGATCAGACAGGGCTGAAGAATAATGTGTAACGACACTAAAATTAACACTATTCACCACTTGAATTGAGTCCTCGTTTATTAAACAAGTTATATTAAAATTTTCAATCAAAATCAGAAGTCAACGCAAAAATATAAATAATCAAGATTGTCGTAAGCAAAGTAAAAATTAAATGATCAATTTTAAATGAAAACTTCAACAAATCAGCACAGATTAACTAAATAATGAAATCAAAGTCTTAAATAAAATTTCAAGTCTCTGCGAAAAAAAAAAACTCTCTTGGTGAACGAGGGTTAAACTTGGTGCCTGGAAAAAAATTTATCCTTCCACCTTCTCCATTAATGCACTGTTCGCTATCACAAGAATGTCTTTTCCATTCAATAATAAGGATACCAAATTTTAAATACACTTTTGAAGTCTAAACAGGTAAGTTCTCTTTTGTGATTTTATTTTTATAGTCGTCTTATATTGTTGTTTCTCATTTTTAAATTATTTTTCTCTTCTTCTCTTTTATTTTCAAAATTATCAAGATTTTTCTATAAAGTCTAAGATCTCAATATTATGCAATTAAGCTTTTCTTTAATCTCTAAATTGGTAGGTTAACACTCTGGCAAATTCTCAGGATACGGCTGGAGGGATGACAGTACAGGTGTTTCTAGTAGGGTGGTGGTTGAAACTATGATGAAAGGAGGGGAGAGGCTACTATGTATGTATTGGGGTACAAACGCTAATCAATCATTTATACAAGAACGGTAAGGAATGGTTAGTACTGGGAGGGGATACGCGTTTGGACCCCCCCCCCCCCGCCCGCCCGTACGGTCATTTTCGCTTGATAATATCATCGCTTAAAGAAATGGTCCTCTCATAAGCCAATAATCAGAAGTTGTCGGGTCAAACTCAAAGGTAAGTATAATACAGTTCATCGTCTATGTTATTCCTTAATTAAAACCTTTCTTCCTTATTTCACTAAGCTTTTCTTAATCTTAATAAAAATATTTCTTAAGTTTCACATAAATGAAAAGTTCGAGTTGTGGTAACGTTAAGGATTTCTCTGGCCAAAATATAAATGAGTCAACGCATTACTTTTCGGACACCCTATATATCTGAAATTTTTTTTTTGTTATTTTTAAGCGATTTCTACACAATTATGGAAATTATAGGAATTAAAATGTGAAAAGTGAAACATAAGTGTGATTTATGTTTAGGACTATAAATTGCACTTGCAAAAATTTTTCGGAAAATTCAGAAAAATCGTGAAAAAAAGAATATACATTCCATTCATTGTATAAGTAACAGCATGTATATAAGGTGACAAATAAAAACCTAGATCATTCTACAATTTATTTACCAGTAATAATCTTTTACATTCCATAATTCTTGAATAAACGTGAATAATAATGAAGATGAAGCATTCCCATGGGGTGTCATCTACTGTTCACTTCATTTTAAAAGTGATCTCAGCAGTACTGAGGGGAAACATGTCTGAACTCTATTTTCTTGAAGCACATGAAAGATTTTCAAAATCTTTTTTCACCAATCAATAAATATGGATCATCGCACAAATGAGTTCAAAGATGAGAAATCGGTACAATGGCAAGTGCTCTAATGGTACCATTATGACACCCCCTAGAAATTTTCAAGGTAGGTAAAGATATTGTAAAAAGTAATATATCAAACAACTGCTAACGAAGAGCCATGAACAATATATCGGGTGATCCAGAAGTGTTACATTTTTTCATAAAACTAATAATTGTTTTGCTGTGACGAATTCTTTAGCAAAACAACATGCGATGTTCACAGACACGTGCTTTGCAGGTGCATAGGCACGTGTGGACATGTAATGCGTGCCTCATGATTCTTATGAAAGCATTGAATTGCTGGAAAGCAAACACTGAAAATGTAAAAAAAATGTAACAGACTTTCTGGATCACCCGTTATATACAGGGTGTTTCTAAATGGAAGGACAATACATAGAGTGATTCCATGCATCAATGGATGCAAAAAGTTCCTTATCGAAAATGCCGAAAACTCAAAATTTAAATTGCGTAGTTACGTCATTTATGAACTTGCTGCAGCAGTACTTCACATAATGAACTGCGCTATGCCACGAGAAAACTGTGGCAACTGTTGAGATTAAATGACGTTTTCCGCCAGCTTTTAGAAAACTTCGCGTGGTGTTTAGACCCTTAAAAATTGGGTTTTCGACATTTTGCATGAAAAACTTTTTATTTATTTTGATGTGAAGAATCATGCAAGGTACTTATTGTCCTTCCATTTAGAAACACCCTGTATATAATGCTATTAAATATATATTTTGCCTATAATGCAGGGTTAGCACAAATGAATGACCTGATTTTAAAAATATATATTTTCGAAACTATAACACATATTACAACAAGAATATAATTCTTAAAACGATTTTCAAATATGCTGAAAAGAAGAATATAATAATTGTTTGTTTAAAATTACAGTAATATTTTTATACACAGCAATGGCGAAAACTGCATGTAAATTTACGTATTCGATTGCAGCGGTCACACGAATCATTCCAAACACGCACTAAATGAGAAATGAAATGCTCGCACATATAAATGTTTTAATCCTATGTTCTTTCCACTGCTAGAGCCATTCATCCCTTTTTAATCAAAGTTACCATAAACGTTAGGAAAGAAAAATCATTGTTTCAAAGCATTGTTGGGAAAAATCTTTTAAGCATTCCAAGGAGCTTTAGCTGTGACGCAGATGGAATTTTAAATTTGAATATTTCACTTTTACTTGCACTTGGTTTAAATAAACAATGGAAATACCTTTGATTCTATCCACAAATCATTTTTATATATATGCCTAACTTTAATTAGCCATTTTAACAATAGGCCTAATATTATTTAGCCATTTTTAACATTAGGCCTAACATTAGTCATTTTACCTGTAGGCCTAACATTAATTAGCTATTTTTAACAATAGGCCTAACATTAATTAGCCATTTTTAACAACAGGCCTAACATTAATTAGCCATTTTTAACTACAGGCCTAACATTATTTAGTCATTTTAACTGTAGCCCTAACATTAATTAGCCATTTTTAACAATACGTTGATTTAAGTATAGATGGCAGCGCCTACGCTTTATGTATCTGAGGCTATGAGACTATCTTCGAAATGAGGAGAAATTCTCGGCAATGTTAAGAATACTGTATAAAAACATGCATGTAAATTGTTCAGTTCCACAGTGTTCGAACAACAATGTTAAAAACAAAAATCTCAAGTTTCATGGATTTCCTACAGATCGAAAATTTCAGTGAGGTTAAATGAGATGTCGTAGCCTAGCCCAATATTTAGCATCGTCACTTTCGTAAATCGTAATTCATTATAATATTTGCTCACTGTTAGTCAATACTTGTTTATTTCCGTCAGTTTTCGCTCCTATTAACTGAAGCTTTTCTTTCAAGTCTTTAACTTTCATCTTCACTAAACTTTTGTAAATAAACTAGAACAAAATTCATAAACCGTAGAGAATGCCATCTGGCGGATAGATTTGGCATTTAAATCAACCTATAGGCCTAACATTAATTAGCAATTTTTAACTACAGTCCAGGCTGTCTAAGACGGTCTTCCAAGGGTGACATGAAAAGGGTCCTTTATAAAATTAGTCCTTTTTGGGAATAACGGTCTTGACTGTTATAACGTATATCAGTCAAGACTGTTATAAATAATCACGAGCTACTGACACTCGTAAGGAATGGTAAATCCCCGATAGGGAATCCCAATGGGGAATCCCCAACATAAATAAAATGATCTTTAATATTTTTTCCATCAAAACTTTAAATTCTTGAATGATAATTAATTTAAATTTAAAGATTACAATAAATAGCATCGCTTGCTTTTATAATACATGGCCACTAAATGTTTTCGAAGAAGAAAAAAAGGAAAATTGCAATACCGCCACTGGCTACGAGAATAAAATTGCAGATACTGAAAAATGAGTTTATTTAAAAAAAAAACAAAACATTTTTATATTAAATTGTGGATTAAGTTAAATTTATAACATAATCCAAAATTTAATATAAAAATGCCTTTAAAATTTCAATACGAAAAGAAAAAATTATATGTAAAAATCGTTCATTAATGAGCAATGATGCCTTGATCGAGGGTATGTTACTCACGAACAAGGTCCATTAACGAACGTAAAGTCCGTTAAAGAGATTACTGTGCTGTCTTTGGACCACATTTTTTGGTCCTTTATAAGGTTGTGACTGTTATAAGGAGTCTGTTATAGGCATACAATTTAACATGGGAAAGCCTATTCCCAAATCCGGGCGACATAATTTTCGACCGTTATAATTTTAGTCCGTCTTGGAGGAGACCGTCTTAGACAGCCTAGACTGTATAGGCTAACATTAGCCATTTTTATCAATAGGCCTAACATTATTCAATCATTTTAACTATAGGCCTAACATTAATTAGCCATTTTTAACTATAGGCCTAACAGTCATTTTTAACAATAGCCTTAACATTAATTAACCATTTTTAACTATAGGCCTAACAGCACTGAATTTTAAAACGAAATGATCACGTGCATCGACAAAGCTTCACAATGGGCACGTGCTCCAAGCTGTCATCAACAATCCTTAAATGATAAAAAAGTAATACTGTATAGGGAGTGCAAGTGTGACGTCAGTCCTTGGAATTCTTCAGTCACGTGACTCGATTTGGTTCCAAACAAGTCTTCTCGCTTCGGGATTTAACATAGTTCCAACGTAGGGATGGAATAAAATCGCTTTGTATAAGCCCAGTGTTTATAACACATTTAAGATGTGAAATTGTTTAGTTCCTCACTGCTCAAGAAGGAGCCAAAACAGCGATTTAGATATCTATTGTTTTCCCAAAGAAAGAAAGATCCGCGAACGATGGCATTCTTTTGCTATGTGATTAAAAGTGATTAAAAAGCGTTCTAATATTAATGTATAAATTATATAATGGGATTAAATGTCTTAATAATAGTATCAATTACACAAATTAACATAATAATTTAAGAGATGTCATTTTTACTGGCCGCCCGTTTCAACGTTACTAGCACGTATATTGCGTGATTCCAATGTTTGGAACCAGCGATCCCATTTCCTAGGCTCTCGGCCCGTTCATCGCGCAAATGACGTCAGCTGTGATGTAGTCACTTGCACTCCCTATTCATTTATGACTCGTCAGTAGGAATCGATTGATATATTACATGCCCTAAGTTCATATTCTTAATATTTGTGCACGTGCTTGAAGGGGTCCACGAGAGCTCATCAAAAGTTGATATATTGAGTTAAGTTTTTCCATTTTCACATTTTCGTGCAAACGATGGCTGGCCAGACACATGAAGGTCCGATTAAGCTTGTATTCTTATATACAGCTTTAGCTAAAGCTCGTAATAAGGGGTTATTGAAGTACTTTTTGGGGGTCATTTTCTCAGACGTAGCATTTCGAAAATCGAAAAGAATGTCATATTCGTCTTGTACTAGTCATTCCCGTTCGAATGACATATTACACGCCCAAAAAAATATTTAATGGGGGGGGGGGCGCAATAGTCACGTGACTGTTAGGTCGTTTTTCAATCACAAACTAATCAGATGAGCTCAAGAAGAGTCTCTATCGAAGAGCGAAAGCAGAATTTGAAAAAGTTAAAGCGTTCTCGAGTAATTGTCGGACATACAGACAGACAGATGAACAGATAGACAGACACACAAACAGAGCGAAACCAATATACCGGTATGCTTTTCAGCGTATAATAAGTTATGGACGAAATTGAAGAAAAACATACCAAGTTTTTTTATGGGGTTACGTCAAAGACACTGTTTATTGTTTATGAACCACCGGCAACACTGCAAGAACTTAAAGAATGCAGTTATGCAGCATTAGGAATCATTGACAGTGTGATACTACAAAATATGTGGAACAAACTTGATTACAGATTAGATGTTTGTCGTGTAACAAAAGGGTCACACATCGAACACTTGTAACTGAAAAAAAATTTGGTATATCTTTCTTTAATTTTGTGTATCATTTATTGTTATGTGTAATAGTTTCGAAAATATAAATTTTTAAAATCTGGTCATTCATTTGTATATTTACTTTGAAGATGGGTTGAAATTAGTGTTAGAAATTTTCAACGCTAAGATATACCCCCTTAGAAATTTTCAATGCTAAGATATGCCAAGTAATACATAAAACTCATAATAAACGAGAGGTTCATAAATAGTTGAAACTGGTTCAGTGGTACATGTTCTAACCATACAGCAATGGTACCACTGGAAATTTTCACTACTAAGATATGGCATTATTACCTAACCTCATAATGAGTCATTAGGCCTAACGTTATCAATAGACAAATGTTTTGCTTTTTAAATCTCAATTTTATTCTTTTTTACCATGTAGAACTTTTCTTTAATTATTTAGGAACTGTCAATTCAGTTTCCATATTCATATAGTTTTCTCTAAAGAAGTGGTTCCAAAACCTTTTCAACTCGTGAACCCCTTTCACGAACGTTTTCGACTCGCAAACCCCTTTCACAAAGATACAAGTTCTGCGAATTCCTGACTTAAAAATATACGCATAAATGGGTGATAATTTGGGCCCCTGAAGCGGGCCCCTCAAAAACAAACATGTCGTGAAATTTAAAACTTATTATAATTTGGTAGTACCTAATAGAGTATTAAAATTCCCAAAATATTTTTGAAAAATTTGTTAAAAAGTTATAAACAAATATATTTTTTTTATATCTTTTGTTTAAAAAGTCATATCAAGCTAATTTTATCAAATCTCTTTGAAATTTTAAAGATAACAAGTAAAACATATATATTTTCAAAACATAAAAGAATGAGAAAAAAAAAAATTTTTGTGGTAAAAAAAAAAAAATAAATAAAATAAAAAATAAAATAAAATAAATAAATAAATAAAATAAATTTTTAATAAAAAAAAAAAAGAATTTTTTAATGTTCTCAATCGATTTCAAAAATTTTTGAAAACCCATTGAATCTGTATTAACAATTTAGAATCTGAAAAAAATTTCGGTGATCTGTTTTTATCAAGCTATTCAATCGTACCACTGGGTTGTAAAGCATAATGTTTCGCTGTTATAAAACGAAAATGTACCCCTGTTACCCCACATGGAGTAAAATCATTCTTCTTTTTCTTCACATGGGTTCACCAGGTAAATACCTTAAAAAACCTTGAAAACCCTATAAAAATTCTTTAAAATAATTTTTCCAAAAAAAATTGAAAAATTTTGGAAATATTAAGTTTCAAATAGTTTGTGATGGCAACTAATTTAGTCTTTCGGTACTTGGTTACACCATTTCTTAATGGTTTATTAACTAACAAGTAACTTATTTTTTTCCTTTTCCCCCTCTGAAATGACTGAAATAAAGTTCATTCTCTTGCAATGAAATAAAGTTAGGTCTCTTAATAATAAATTAAGACTGCTTGTGTTCATATCCTGCATTTGTTACTGTGTCAGCTCTAGTTAACGAGTAAGTAGTTTGCCTAAATTTATTGAACTTATTAATTAAGTATTTCATGCAGAAAAACAGCTACCAAACCACTGTCAATCGACAGATAAGAATGGTCTTAGAATTCCAACTTCCCCAATAATAAGGATCGTTAACAATGCTTAACGATCATTAACAATGTATAGACTGATGTGACACTAGAGTCAGCTGTTAAGCACTCACTGAACCGCTGTCAGCCCAAGTTTGTTTTTTTTCATTTTGAAAAATTGAGCTTACTGTCAAAACTAGTAAGCAGATAGACAGTAAAGCAGTTTTCAGGTTGAGCAAGACCTTTGAAATTAACAGTTAATGTAAAAGGCCCCAGGGTTACGACATGCAATTCAGTAAGAGCCCAATATCTGGTGCTAGAATCACAAAAGTTTGCACTAGACACATTTTGCAGGAGACAGTCCCAACACTTTTGTTGTCTACTGAATCTGCTACAAAAAAAAACAAAAAAAAAAAACTGAATCTGCTACTGAATCTGTAGTTTGCTGGTGAACATTAAAGATATCGAGACAAAAAAGTATGAATTTTCTTATAAATTCCATATCTGCCTCGTATTTGCAGTACTAATCTCAGGATCCCTGCAAGAGCCAAATTTTGGAAAAGGTGTGACTTATAGTCTGGAAAATACAGTTATGCAACTAAAAAGCTAAATTATCTTTCCATACTGATCCACTTATGAACTTTCAATTACTGAGTTTAAAAAAATAACCTTCCACAAACAAAATAGGAAAACAAAACCTTGCTACATCTTTCTTACCTACTAACTGAATGACTATTGTGTGCTGTCTGTGCAATTCTGAGTTCTGTCATTGACTGGGGAGTGACAGCTTTTGCTGCTAAAACACTAACGGGATTCGTAGTGCAAACCAATGAGTTGGTAGGTAATGGTGATGGCGATGATGATGAAGATGCGGACGGGTGTGGAACAGCACACACAGTGAACGACTGACCAATTTCGACCACAGAAGCAGAGGCTGTACACGGAATGCTTTGATTATTACTACCTTTAAAGAAAAAAAAAATTTTTTTTAATTGTAAAATAACACCGTGGAAAGAGTAAATTTTTTAAAAATATAATGAGGAAAAATCCACCCCACAAGCAACTGCTATTAGTTTCTGTAGGAATGATTCATGTAAAAATTTAAGTTTATAATATGCTGATCTGTTTAATAGCTTTTTTTTTTTTTTAATGGTCAAAACTGATATGTTTTTATTTTCAGATTAAAACTGAATATTTTCAATAGTAAGGTAACATAAGGATTAAAAACAATGGGAGGAGGATAAAGCAGATGTAGAAAAAATTTTGTTTTTAACATATGATAACACAATTCTTACCTGAACTCTCTTTATACATGTACAATTTACTAATGGTCCAATTTAAAATAAAATATTGAAAAAAAAAATGTAGTGTTGTAAAGAAAAAAGAAATTTTAATTCATCTTAAAATGAGAAAATGAAATGGAAAAAAAAAAAAAAAAAAAAAAACCCAAAAAAAAAAACAACTGTTTTTTGGGGAGATGGGAGGGAAGCTATTAGAAATCTAAATACCAACCTGCATGAACAATTTAGGAATGTCACCTACATGTTCAAAGTAATATTTTTTTGTATAATGCCCCATTGTTAAAGCATGAAATGGAATGTTTTACTAATTCTAAATTAAAATTACTATTTTTAAAAATTAAACAGTTATTTATTTATTTAGAATTTTATATTTAATATACAGAGATCTACCTGCCATTTCCCTGGAATAAAAACTCAGTTTGGCTTGTTACACAATCCAATTAAAGTCCTTTTCTTTATTTTTCTTCACTTTAGATATGCCTCAAGCATTGTGTTTAAAACATGTATACTTAAGAAAGCACTGTAAAGAAATCCTCACCCACAATATTAAAAGAGTAGTATTTAAAGACATTTACTGTCAAATGTTGGTCCATTTAGTAGGGGTACACTGTTGTTGTTGTTGCTACTGCAACTACTGCTCACACTTGCGGGCATTCCATTGGTTCCCAAAGCTGAGCTTGTAGTGATGGTGTTCGTCGTAGGAGTTGACCCAGCAAGTGAGCCCAGCATTGTTGTCGTCACAGTGGCGGCTTGAACCTGAGTTGTGTTGACAACTGCCGACACTGCGAACTGAACGCTGGCAGAGTCCAATGTGAAGAGGGAGGTCGGAAGGGAATGATGATCGGAGGCTGGCAGATCGTCCTGGCGAAGGCGCTCCATCTGCCGCCTTTGCATCGCCAGCAATTCCTCCTGATGTGTTTGAAAACTCTCCACATTGAATTCAGAGGTGACAGACAGGTGGTCCTCTGAACCAGGGTTGCTAGCTTCGTCTTGCAGACCCACCGTCTCTGAATGAGGTGGTGTTTGAGGTCGGAAATGCAACCTACAGAAAAAATTTGGCAACTCTAGTAAACAGACAAAATAAATAGGATTTTTTTTTAAATTTTACTTTCGATATAAAATTTTCATTAAAAGCTTAACTTATGTCTTAATTTACAATAATTATTTTCACTTAAAAAATAATATAAACAGTGATCAATTGAAACAGCCAAGCACATTTACTCCAAAAATAAGAACTTAAATAAAGGAGATTGTAAGAATAAGAAAGTCACATGGAGAAAGTTTCAAGAAAGTCATCACTCCAGGAATCCGTCTTTGGTTCTGAAAGCACATCTAATGACAATGTGTGTTATTGTACAGGAGAATCAATTTCTTCCAGAGCATCTCGGGCCTTTTATTAATACTGAATGCAATTTCTTTACTGTTGCACAACATCCAATCAGACTTCTTCACTAGTACTCGCATCCAGCCCTTTTCAAGCTCACGGCAGCTAGCCTAGTCCAATTCTTTCTGCTGTTACAACGAATTATGCATGCCCTATCATGTCTTAGCCATCCATCAGCTAATCTATAGAAATAATTTTTACTGCAATGAGAAAAAATTCCTAATGCTGCAGATTTTATAACACCAGATTATACTTCATTTGATCACCCCTTACATAAATGTAATTTTTACAATTCCGTTCAAGAAATTGTTAATAATTATATGAATTTTAATTAAAGGGGAACCCCAGCTAAAATGAAAGAGTTAGGTAGGCTTAAGATATGCCAATTAAGGATATACTCAAAATTTTCCGATGTATGTTAAACACTTATTAAAATACAACGATTACATCGTGCACTCTATGGCGTGCGTCAGTGAGTTGTGATGCAGTCGACAAATATTGGTTTCATACTGGCTTTCGCATGCAGCCGCTTCATTAATCTACAGGACTGGTGTGAATGAAAAACTGTACAAAATTTTGAAAAATGGATCGCAATTTGTCAATCCAACCATACATGCTTGAGCCAGAATACAATAATGTTGAGACAAATGAAGAAAATATCCACAGTGAAGAAGAAAGCGAGGAAATGGGTACACAGAATGGTTTTGGCAATGACAAAAGCCCTGCGTTATTCGGTGTATCCTGAGGCGCCCGTATGACGCGTCATTGACCTCATACAACTCACCGATGCACACCATAGAGTGCATGATGGAATTGTTGTATTTTAATAAGAGTTTAACATACATCAGAAAATTTTGAGTACATCCTTAATTGGCAGCATATTTTAAGCCTACCTAAACCTACTTTCATTTTAGCTGGAGTTGTCCTTTAACAATTAAAGATATGAAATACTTAGAAGGGAACCATCCGAACCTGTATCTAACAGTTTCAAGTCAAACTGAAATACTTTATTCACCTAAGTACTGACTGCCCTTGGCAAATAAGAAATCACACTATTGTATATTTTTTTTTTTTAAACCACACCATAAAAACAAATTTTTTTTTATTATTTTTTGCATGCAAGCATATACTTGGAAGCAGCGGCGGCATGCGCTTTCGTTCAAATACAAATGGAAGGGAAAATTTTTTATTTAAAATTATAATCCACCACGTACAGTCATGGACAAAAAACCGCTCCCTCACTCTGTGTTGCTATATTTTTAAATGAGCATTTAAAACAGGATGGTATGATTTTATTGGTTAAAAATGTAGATAATTTTCTAACTGAACTAAACGATATCAGATACCTGGTGGCAAAGTAATAAACGCTCATTTAAAAACATAACAGCATAGAGCGAGTGAGCGTTTTTTTTGTCCATGACTGTACATACACCCTCAGCAACTCACTATATTCAAGTTTGTATTCTATGCTACGTGTGGCAATACTATGCCCTCGTTTCAGTCACGAATGCATGATATCAGCCGAGGAAAATTTAATAAGATTACTGAAGCAAAAGGCAATTACTGAAGATTAAATATTATGGCACTCCCTTGCAAAATTCTTTCAAAGATTAATAAAATAAAATAATAAATTAAGGAAATGGTTATTACTTACTATGCAGATTATTTTTTTTTTTAATTGGATCACAATTAGCTAATTTAATAATTCTAATTTTAAAAAATAAAGGTTTGTTAGAAACTTCAGAATCCATTCCGCCACTGCTCCTTCACAGGAAACCATTGATTTCATGTGAAGTGTATTCATGCGCATTGTTAAGTGGTCGGAAAAGAAGTTCCGTCAAGAGTTAACAGATATATTAATGCACATACAACTTTACCTAAGGGCATTACAATGGATATGTGCATGCAAACAAAGAAGTTCTTTTGTTTTCACAGTTTATTTTGAAGGAAACAAAATAGTGCAATTGCTTATTTTGCAACCATCAATGGTTTATTCAGGTGAATAAAATATTTCAATTTGGCTTGAAATTTGAGATACAGGTTCTGATGGTTCCCTTATTAATGATAAATATTCTTCAGAAAAAAATTTGACAAAAAATTCTTCCGAATAATTCGGAATTACAATTACCGTATACACTAGTGTCAGGGTCAATCTCGCATATAGGTCGACCCCAATTTTTGGGCCCTAAAAATGGAAAAAATCGATTGATCCGCATCTAACAAGGAGACTTCAGGTACTCAGACTTACCGATTTTGATTAAAAAAATAAATAAATAAAGAAAAAAAAAAAAAAAAAAAAAGTCTGCTTAGAGATCTCACCAAGTTAAACACCATGAAAAGCCATTCAACGCACTTCTCTAAATTTTCCAAGGAAAAATTCATAAAGTTTGTTATAGTTGCCTACACTTTATAAATGTCCTAATTATAGCATAAGTTTTAATCTCGTTCAGGTGGTCTAGTGGTAAAACGCTAGATTTCTTCTATTTTGCATGTACAGGTTCAAATCCGGTCTTCAATAATTTTTTTTTCTCTTCGTAAATTTTTTTAACAGGTACAGGAATGTGTAATTCATTTACTATATACAGGCCGAGTCTGAAACCCTGTCACAAACTTGGCATGCGTACTCCCCATGGCCAAATAAGAAACAAATGTTCTATCAACAAGGGTCTGAAACTCAACGAGAAAAATGGCATCCAAATGCCCTTGTGAGGTTTGTTTTGCAGATATTGTTCCTAATGACGTCCATGTGCTTCAACACAAGCGTGCAGACGTCTCTGAAACGAATAGCAAACATGTTCTAATACTCCTGTGCGGTTCCTAATGGCATCAAATTTGGCGACAATGCGGCCCATAGCTCATTCGCATCCTGGACAGGTGTTGCATCACACAATCCTTAACATCCCCCCACAGATACAAATCAAGACAACTGAGGTCGGGAGAATGAGGGGGCTATGCCACTGGCTCCGCACGTAATCCATCTTGCGGGAACACGGTCATTCAGAAACTGACGTGCAACCACACTGAAATGTGCCCACATTTGGATGCCATTTTTCACGTTAACGGTTGAGTTTCAGACCCATGTTGATAGGACATTTGTTTCTTATTTGGCCATGGGGAGTATGCATTCAAACTTGGTGACAGGATTTCAGACACATCCTGTATATTTCTGATTTTCTAATTTGCGATCCATCATTTTTTTCATAAAATGCATATATGAATTATTATAATTAATGATCCACAATGATAAATGAGCATTTAAAAAAAAAGTTTATTTATCCATATTTAATTTTTATAAAATTTATAACTTTTGGGATGACATTTAATTCATACAAAGATTAAATAATTATTGCAGCATATACCATAGGAACTGAGATTACCAGATGTTGATCGGTTGCAAAATCAGGTACTTTTACTGAGAGTCAAGGCAGATTAGACTGGACCTGTCCCTTCCGAATGAAAATAGGGTAGCAGGTATACGCTTGAGATGTGCTATTCATGTCCTCAACTATGACATAAGTCTAAACCTTTATGCACTAGACTGTACCTATTATTAAATATAATGCATTATATTGGTAGCTTCGGAGGGCACGTTAAGCCATCGGTCCGGGATGCTACAACCATCACCTTGCAGCCTTCGTAAAAAGCTAGCAGAAGCTCAAGAATGGATCTTCCATCCCGTCTAGTCAGCATGGGAGATTAGACCAAATAGTCCCCCCCTATGGGAGAGGCCTATGTCTCCTGCAGTGGACTGAGACAGGCTGAATATTTATTCTTTTTTTATTGGATCTAAAATTTATCAATCATCCTTCATTAATTTTTTTAGCTAGAACATAATCCACCAAATTACAATTTCCTATTTTAGGAGTAGAAGTTAACTATTACCTCTACCTTTACCAGAGGTAATTATAACTTAGTGAATTACGACTTCGTATGTATTTTTTTTTTCAATTTAAGTAAAAAATAACCTTAGAAAATCAGAAATTTTAGATGACGTTTAATTATAATAATTCTTATATGCATTTTATTAAAAAAAAAAAAAAAAAAAATGATGGTAGCAAATTGGAAAATCAGAAAATTATTTAGTAAATGAATTTACACATTCCCATGTATGTTAAAAAAAAAAATTACGAAGAGAAAACAAAATTACAGAAGACCAGATCTGAAGTCGTACGTACAAAAAAAAATCTAGCGTTTACCACTAGACCATCTGAATGAGATAAAACCTATGCTACAATTAGTGCATTTATGAAGTATAGGCACTTATAACAAACTTTATGAATTTTTTTTCTCGGTAAATTTTGAGAAGTGCATCGAATAGCTTTGCATGGGCGTTTAATTTGGTGAGATCTCTATGTAGATTTTTATTTTTTTTTTTAATCAAAATTGTTGAGTACGAATACTTGGAATCTCCTTGTAAGTTGAGGTCCAAAATATTTGCATCTCACCAGTTGGAAGTATGGTTTCAAAAATGAAATATACAGTTTAAAATAAAGGATTTTTTTAGCAACTCATCAATCATATTCTACAGGGTGGGTAAGGTATTTGAGGACACACCTTTGTTTGGCTACTGCTGCACTATAGTAAATCGTATGTCCTTTCAGTCTTTCTGGAAAGCAAAATGGCAGACCAAATCATGAAGAGACATGCAGTAATCGTGGCAATAAAGGCAGAGCACAGCAATTTAGAGAGATTTCTAAAGGTCGCAAGATCATTCGTCCACAAAGTGCGGAAGGAGTTGAAGACCGAAGATGGCAATGTTGCACCAGTAGCAAAGCGTAAAAAGCATGCCTCACGCTCTGACATCATCTGAACACCTGAATTTATTCAGCAAGTGCAGCAGGCCATCGATGACAATCCCAGAACATCCATGAGGTCACTAGCCAAAGTTCTCCATGTGTCGGAAGGAACAATCAGAAATGTTGTCCATGAAAACATCAGATATTCGTATGTTATGCGAAGAGGTCAGTTTATGTCAGACAAAACACCGGAAAACCACCTACTCAGACCGAAAGGACTCTTAAACAAGCTGAAAAATCCGTGTGAAGCTGATTTGCTGTGGATTTTCTCCGATGAAAAAACTTTGACCAGGATTAGAAGGTGAACAGAAGAAATGACAGATGGTTATGCGCAGACCCTTCAGAAGAACCACGAGTCATGCACACGAAATTTCCTGCAACTGTCATGGTTTTAGGGGTTGTCAGCAGTGAAGGACACGTGATGCCTCCACACTTCTTTGCCCAAGGCCTTCAAGTTAACTCTGCGGTCTACGCTGAGACCCTTGAAACAACTGCTAGCCTTGGATAGATACGATACGCAACGGAAGGCCTTACGTGTTTCAGCAAGATTCTGCCCCAGCACACAAGTCTCGCATGACACAGGAATGGATGGCCGACAACTTCCATGATCACGTAACCCCTAACCTTTGGCCTCCTAACTCCCTGACCTGAATCTGTTGGACTACTACGTATAGAGCGTTGTGGAGAGAGAGAGGTCAATGAACACCCCCATTAACACCAAAGATGAATTGAAAGCTGCCATTGTTCGAGTAATAACCAATATGAACCACAACCATTTGATTCGCGCATGTCGATGGTTTCGATCTCGCATTGAAAAAGTTATAGAAGCTGAAGGTGGATTCATTAAATAGCCATATAACAAGGTTTCTTGTGTATGCTCATGATATGTTTTGATAATAAAGTTATTATCTCGACTTATATCTCTGTTTTCTTTCTTGACATGAATCTGTCCTCAAATACCATATGCACCCTGTATATATTTATTACATATTCTAAAGCTATTTACAAAGAAATAATAATTGATCATAATTATAGTTCGTTGTTATGTAAAGCATATTTATTTATTTTTGGTCGTTAAATTTTTTGCCCGCAGGAAATTTAGGCCCATTTCTTGTCGTAAATTTCTCGACTCTGATGCAAGTATATACGGTAAGCAATTTTTCAAGGAATAAGATAAATTAACATTTTTTTATAACATACAATTTTGATTTTCTCTTCTTCACGAAGAAAACAAGATTTTAACAATTAATTTTTATACTTCAAGGAATGCTTGCTATTGTTCTGTACAAATAATGCATTGAAAATTTTTCTTTTATACTCATTATTATTCAATTTTTATTTTTAATTAATCAATTTTATTTCACTTTATGACATCTTTAATCTATCCAGAAGAAAACCAATGCAAAATAAGCAAAGTTTTGGGCAAATATGGCTATTAGTCATCCAGTGCTATTCGACATTTACGGAGGGTTGATTCAGATAAAATGAGAAGACTTTAAACGCCGCGTATGACCTTGACAGAATGTGATTTGCGTGACTCGTCCACTATTCATGGGGATTAGCTTTGTATACACTTGTTGCTGTTATTTGGGACATTTCATGCTGAAACATGGCTTCCAAAATCACTGCTTTTTGGGAAGGGTATATGTTTGGCCTTTCCGACGCTAACTTCAGTCTTTCGTGCATTGTGGAATTATGCAAACGAAATAGTATTGTGGTATCCAAAGCTACTGTGGGTCGAATAATCAAAAAGAACAAATTGTGACCATCTAATGAACGTGGACGAGCAGAGAAGCAGACCAGAAACAAGCCCCAGCCAACACGCCCAGCTCAGGTGGTGCGAGAAATCCAGTCTGAAGTACTGAAAGAAAATCCCCCCACACAGAGAAGTCTAGACCAAAGGAAAGGTATTTCACAGGCAACATCTCCAGAATAATTCATGACAATCTTGGGCTGTAGCGACGTCATAAAGCGCGCGGTCACAGACTTTCGGCCAGGCACGTGCAGGAACGATTCACCAACGCCACAAAACTGTATGAAAACCATCTTGCAGGTGACCGATGGAAGTGGGTTGTCTCCTTGGATGAAGCTTGGGTGTACCTCGATGACACCAACAAACCCAGGGCAATTTATTATCGCGAAAGACGGGGCAAGGCCAGGTCCGATTTTGTCCGAAGGTGCAAGGAAATAGTTTTCAAAGGGCTTCATGGTGATTGCCGGATATTGCTCACGTGGACTGCTCACGATTCGTCGAGTTCCTGGAAACTGTAAAATTAGTGCAGCTTACTTCCAGAGTAATGTAATGACCACATATATCGGCAGGATATCCCACGTCTGTACCCTGGTGAGCAATCAAAAGTTTGAATCCACATGGACAAGGCATCAAGCCACACTGCCAAGTCATCTGTGGCTTACTACAGGAAGATGGAACAGCATACGAGTTATTCCCTTCTCTTATATGCCTGTAAAATCTCCTGATGCATCACCAATGGATTTCTGTGATTTTGGTCTCCTGAAACGACGGCTCGGAAGTCGCCGACCAAGAACCGTTGATGGGCTAAGGAAAGTGGGTCAGCAGGTTTGAGGGACTCCATGGGAAGTTCGTTCCACAAACTTCCCATGGAGTCCCTCAAACTCAGCCTACTTCAGTGGAAATTACCGTGCCGGGCGATAGTCCAACAACGTGGTTCTCACATCGAACACAACCGATGGTGGCGCCATGGTATTACACCATCGTAACAGAACTGCAAAGCCGTCTCATTTTATCTGAATCAACCCTCCGTAATGTACAAGGAGGGTTCAGAAAGTAATGCACCACTATTTATTTCTCTGAAAGTACGGAGCACACAACTTTGCAACTTGTGCAATGCTTTGTCGCAACCTTCAGTTCTACTGACTATTTTTCAAAGAAGTCTCTTTATGTCTCCATTAAAATTCCAGGCTTTTCTGCAATCTTTGTTTTCTCTAATTTCTTTAAAAACGGAACAATTTTATACAGTTTTTGTCATGATATATATTATAACATGCGTTAAGCCATTTTTGTGAAATATATTTTCTTGTACATGGAAGTTAAGGGTCTCATGGAAAAAATAATTATGATATTGATGTTGGAGCATTGCAGAATAATGATTACATGGAGAATGGCATATTATACAACGTTTGTAAGAAATTGTACAGAAAAGTTCTTTCCTGAAAAAAAAAAGTTCTTTAAGTTTTATAGAAACTTCAAATAGAAGAAACCTGGTAAGGGTGGTTTGGTAACTTTAAAGCTCTTATCAATTCCTTTAGACTGGTTATAATAATTTTAACAGTATCCCAGTTATGAATGTCCCATTTAGTGTATGCACGGATGATAAAATGATATTTAATAAAGGGGAAAGCTGCCCTAATGGTGCGATTGTATGCATTCTTCAACATGCCCAGGGACAGACATCCAAACTTTAAGAACCAAAATGAAATTTGAATAATTTTTCCCAGTGTATATTTCAGTGGGAGAAGCTAATTTTATACGGTTCTGCCAGCTTTTCCAGGCCTTGAAAACCATTTAATAAAATTCCAGGCCTTTTCAGAAATTTAAGGCCGTGCATGAACCCTGTGTTTCATTGGTCTTATGCCAGCATTCCAGAAGAGTGCACAGTAAACTTTCATTACAACGATCCTCATAATAAGAAATCTTTCAAATTAACGAACTTACTACAAATAGTCTGCAAAAATTCCTTTGTTTACAATGTTACTCTTTTTTGGTTTAACAATTTAAAAATATCGAACAATTTAAAACAACGAACTGTATAATGATGCTCTTCATCATTAATTTACCGATTTAATTAAATTTTTTAAAGTTACTTTCAGTATGAAGACCTTAATTTCGGTTTTCATCAACCACTATTTTGAAATTGGAGCAAAGCGCTAATCATATTCCTATTGACTGTTCTATTTCATATAATTGCTCCGGTTTAAAAAATTTATTATCTAGACTATGTAAAAATAAAAGTTCATTCTGATCGCGATCGAACACTACATCTGAAAACTCCCTGATGTCGCAGTCATTAGTGGAGTCTCACTCAAACTGATTACTTTCAGGACAAACTGAAGGCACCATAATCAGTTTGACCTGTTCACTTTCACTTCACAATAAATTACAAAGACCAACAGTGAAAGCATATTGCTCCTTGTTGTTTGTTCCCACTGTGGTTTATGTTTTTGAAATGAATCTGAAAGCATGCACAAATTTTTTTCTAAAGCATGTGTATTCTACAAGTTTATTTGCAAAATAAATAAGAGTTACATGCAAAATAAACATTAAAAAAAAATCAAGTGTATCAAATAGCAGTTGCAGTTTCTTCAGAAGCATTTGCATGCATAATAAAATTCATCAATTTATTTCAATACATCAAGTCCTAGAAAACTTTACATCACAATTTAAATAAAATAGGTGACTTCACTGCTTCACAAAATGTTAAGAGCAACGAAGCAGATTAAAATCCATGACTTATTTCAAAAAATAAATGATTTTCATTTAATAAAACTTTCAGATAAACAAATCAATTTCCATAGTCCCTGAAATTTGTTATAACGTGATTTTCCCTTTTGGTACCATTTTGCTCCTGCTCACACAATCACTTTTTCACAGTGCACACAACATCGTCATTGGACTCGAACTGAATTCCCTGAGTGCATTTTTTAAAGCACTAAACATGTGGAAGCCAATTTTGCAATAACTTCATGATTTTGCAAACTGATGTCTGGTCTCGTGCAGTCTTGCTGAAGCCAAACACATCGGAAAATGCTTCTTTAGTCGTTACAGCATATTGATGTAGATATCTGAGTTAATGATGAATCCTTTAGCCGTCACATCCTACCAAAAGACTCCTTGCATGCTCCAAATCACAGCTGAAGCCTGCAAACAGAACCAATTTGACTCTTTTTTTTCCCATGACAAATGAAATATGGTACCACTCCTTTGATTGTTACATCATTTAGGTGCTCGAAGTGGTACACCCACGATTTCATGCCGGTGACAATACAGAATAAACTTTTGTAAGCATTCCAAGGAGGAGCTTTAGCAGTGATGCAGGGACACATTTATACATTTATTAAAAAGAACCCCCCCCCCCCCCCCCGAGTAGGGTTAGGCAGATCCTGCAGTCATCTATTTTTAGCCCCTCTGTCTGCACTTTTTACTTCTACTCAAGTTTTTTTAATCAAAAAATTGATTTTCTCAAACGTAATATGTAGAAAATGTAAAAAACCTCTTATCTTCTTTCCTTTCTCATCATTTCCGAACGTATGATATATCACATGCCATATATAGTTCTAAGGACCAAGTGACTGCCACCCCCGAAAATCCGACCCCACTGGAAAACTTGGGCCTAAAGTTCATAGTAATGTAGATCTTGCCTAGAGGTGTCTGGGTACTGAATTTCATGCCTTTACATACCTAAATAGCACATAGATATGTTGTACTCTCTGAATCCCATCCCCGTAATTCCGACCCCAGTGTACCAATCAAAACCAAACTAAATAGTACAGATGGGCATGCCGATAGTAAGCTACATTCTGAATTTCAACCTTCTACCTCAAAAAATGTAGAAATTATGAAAGGGGCAGACTAACATTATAAAACCAATAATTAGTTCCATAGTACATTAGTTCTTATTAGATAAGAGGTCCATGAAAAATTCTGAAAAGTTGATACGGCCGAGCTAAGACTTTGATGGATATATTTCTGAAAACAGAATCTGAAAAGGTTGATCCGTTTTCGAGTTATCGTGCAAACGGCGGCCGAATAAATGTACAGACCAAAGGTGCATTCTTATAAGTAGCTTTTATGCTAAAGCTCCTAATAAGAAGTCATCCCTTCATTCGTACCTTAGCAACTGTTCAGACGAAATGGTTTTCCTTGTTTCAATTTGGTTATACATGAGCTAGCTCTTTAGGAATCATTTTTGTATACAGTTTGAAATACCCAACTTCATTGATAACGTGGTGAATATTCCCTACACTAATTGACAAGTTTTCACTCAATTATTGATCTGGAATGCACCAGTTCTCCCGAATCAGTCTGTCAATGCTCTGCCCTATCACTGGAGTTACAGCTCTGCACTAAGTCGGCGATATCAGCCATTCCACCCACAGATTTCACTTATTTTGTCCAGTGACCAATGGTGCTTGGTCAACAGCAGCAGCAGTATGGTACACATAACATAGCTGCTTATGGATTATTCCCGACACTTTTTCCTCAGAAATGAGAAATTTGATCACAACATGCTGATTTGAGGTGCATCACTGATATATGCCATTTTTAATACTCGAAGGCAGAAGGTTCAAACTAGGATTTCTCAAAATTTTAGTTGCATAACATGTCATAGAATAAAAATTGAACACAGGGTGATAATACCCTGAAAAAAGCGAGACGTTTCAGATAGAGGATAATAGAAAATTTTCCTTAAACTGATAATAAAGGGTATTAGAAGATTTACATGCACACAATTTAAGGGGTAGAGGCTTCCCATTGGTTCCCTGCTGTTTTCCCGAGTCAAAACTTTCTTTCTTACTATCCTGTGTTCAATTTTTATTTTTTATTCTAGGGTTCTTGTGTCTCGCCCTTCTTTTCTTCTATATCCTTCATGTCGTAGAAGTAAATTGTGGTGCATTACTTTTAGAATGCTCCTTGTATAAAAATAAAATCTTATTCCAAGGAAGAAGCTTTAGCAGTAAAGCAGAAATACATTTATACATTTATTAACAAGAAATAACGGGCAGGGGGGGGGGGGAATGCATTCACACCCGAAAAGAAACATGCAACAGAGAATTACAGGTAAAAAGAAATCATCTTTTAAAATGGAAGGGGCAGATATAAGTGTACTTTGGTTCTTGCTTCACAAATTTTAAAACACGCAGCCACACCTTCCTGCGCATTATAATCTGTTGGTAAACGATGACGGGATATGGCAGTGTTTGTTGTTTTTTTTTTACATTGTGGCATGCTACAGTATCTGTTGGAAATACAATTATTTTTCTTCGTTCTTCTAAAATTCGCACCTACAGAATTTTGTTCTTCATCCATCTTATGTTACACAAAATAATTCAGAGATTGTTTTTTGAAATGAATTGTTTTAATTTCTTTCGTTTCTGAATGGTACATAAAATAAATAAATAATAAGATAGCACTCCTAGTCTATGTTTACACTATTTAATCTCAGGTGCACAAAAAATAAATGTGCAAAAAAATACAACTTGTCTTACATCAACGATTACGCCAGCTTACACGTGCTACTTTCCACTATCTTATACCTCTCATGTTGGTTTCGCCGCGGAACACCAGAGGGCAGATCGATATCTTTCACTCGCGAATAAAGGCGTTTGATCAACGAATATGTTGAACACATTATTTTAGCAACAAATGTAGATGATAAACATGGTTGATGCCATTTGACAAACATGAAAAAAATGTTTAAAAGGAGCAATAAAGAATAGGTTTCGATTATAGCATTTAAGAATAAATGATTTGATAAAGCTTAGTTGAAATTATACAAAATTAAAAAAATATTTTACTCCTTTATGCTTTTATAGAAATAGCTTTATATCCAATGTTTTATATCCTTTAACTGTGACCAGTTTTATGAGGGGAACATATCTGTTGCTGAGGGAAGGGAGGGGGGGGGGGGGACTGCAATAACGATCTAATTAAAGAATATCATCATATGCATCAACATCAATTTATATGCAAGATTTTTATTGATCCTTTAAGCCAGAACGAATTACATGAATTCCAAGACTCATGTGGGGTGCCACCATTTTTATCAATGTTCCTTATCATCAAGTAGAATAACACCAAAACCTCCGTGTGCTGCCATTGAAATTCTATTAAACTGATACATACTAGCTTCAGCTTAAACACAAATTTTTATCACAAATCTAAAAAAGAAATAAATTTGTGAACGAACGATAATTTTATTAAGGCAAGAGGAATTGCCTTTACTAACCTACAGTAAAATACCATTACCATGTACTCCAAGGGAACTGGAATTTTGTAGTACGCTGAGGTGTACGTTATTCTGAAACTTCAGGGGGGGGGGGTTGTGAACAATGCATATACACTGTACAGTATATGCATGCACAGGAAAACATAAGAATACACGAAGTGAAGCATTTAAGTTATTCAATACAAATATAGAATACATGTAAATATTACAATTGATTGATGTTTTTTTTAAAAAAAAATCTAAAATAACCATCTGCTTTCTTTCCATAACTTAAAGTTGAGACGAGCGTTACATCTGGTTCTAATCTGCCGTTTTCTTCTTAGTCTTCCTGGTCACTTTCAATTTCATTTTGTTTTTGTCCCATGTTAATACACTCCCATAGTGAAAATGTACATGTACTTAAATCTAAAATTTAAATAAACAAACACATGCTGGTACATGTATGATATTACTGTACTGATGATGGGCAATCGTCCGTCAAGTGAAGCTTTCCCGTCTCGTTGCCGTACAGCATATGTCCCAACAGAGTTGCATGCAGAGATTTCCGGGTTTATATATGCTACACTGACCAACCAACGAAATGTGAGCTTGGCTTAATTAGCCCATTGGCATATCGTTTCATTTTGATGCATTGCCATTTGCCACTTACGCATGGGCTGTTTAAGGTATTGATCAATCAGAGCAAGACATTTGAACGATGTACATTGTAATGAAGGGATAATTAACCAAGGAAATGTAAAATTAGTTCGTTAATCTGAAATGTACCGTAAATCTTCTATTATAACGCGACTTCTTGTATAACGCGACTCCACTTTTTCGGCCCAAAAAATCGGCAAAAATCCTATCCTCTTGTATAACGCAACCCCCATTTTTGACTCCACGCGAGAAATAAATGTACAAAATGCAGGTTGAAGAATCACTAAATAAATATGCTGGAGATCGAATCTAAAAGTATTGATGAATTGGATGAATAGGTTGTACTGATTTACACTCACATTGCCAGAGTTTTCATAGTGCTTGCAGTGCTATTGTCAATCAAAAGTAACCAATCAACACAAAGTGGTATATTGGGTGGCAATGTCCATTGGCTGAAGAGTTCTTTTTTTACATGTTTTTATGGAATGAATCAGCATATCGTGCCTGTTTGTAACCCAAATGATTTTAATGGGGGAAATTAAAAGTTCAGTTACATGCATTTTTACACCAAAATTCAATTTAATTTTGGAACATTTGAATTTAATTCGTCTGAATGTCATCAGCACAGAAAGCGACTTCAACAAAAGCAACTGCCTCAACTTCGAGGCAGTTTGGAAGTTTATAGCCCTACATTGATATGGAAAGCTTTCTCACTTGCACATCGGCAAAAAAACACAACAGTACATCAATTTTCTTAATAAAAAGACAGGTAATCTTTATTCAGTTTAATATTTTCACTACATAAGCTTTCTTGTAGGCTTTGGTTCGAGGCAGTTTTGAAGTAGGCCTAATTAGAAGTTTCGACGTTTGGGAGAAGTTATTATCGATGTTGTTAGATGTTGGCGACGCGTAATTCGAATAAAAAGTGAATTAATATATTGTATAATGAACTGGACATTATATGCAATGTAATTAATGTATAATACACGTCAAATTCGTCTGAATGTCATCAGCACAGAAAGCGACTTCGACAAAAGCAACTGCCTCAACTTCGAGGCAGTCTGGAAGTTTATAGCCCTACATTGATAGGGAAAGCTTTCTCACTCGCACATCGACAAAAAAACACAACAGTACATCAATTTTCTTAATAAAAAGACAAGTAATCTTTATTCAGTTTAATATTTTCACTACATAAGCTTTCTTGTAGGCTTTGGTTCGAGGCAGTTTGGAAGTAGGCCTATTTAGAAGTATCAATGTTTGGGAGAAGTTATTATCGATGTTGTTATTATCGACGATCGGCCGCAGTCGTCGGAGGGCTGATTTTTATCCTCTAGTATAACGCAACCCAGCAAATTTAGATGCTTTTTTAGGCCAAAAAAATTCGCGTTATAGTAGAAGATTTACGGTACGTTAATTCGAAGTACGTTAAACTGAAACTTTTTAGCATTAAAACCCTAGATTTCAGCCGGGGATTTTAAATTTATACGTTATTTTGAAATGTGCGTTAAAGTGAGGTACGTTGTAACGGGATTTTACCGTAATAAATGCAGAGCCTTATTTCCAAAGCAACTGTTGATGCCGTAATAGCACATGAAATTTCAGTAGGATTAGAACCACTCCAAAATTTTTGGAAAAACAATGATATTTCTAATAAAATGTTTGAACTATTCACAGAGGAAGGATTAAAAATTAACAAAATAGAGTTGATAGATGTTGAAACTAAATATTACCCTACCCCTATTTGTCTTTTTCACATATAAATAAATGAGTCAAGAGTCTCAGTCTATGCTATGTACACACACACACACAAACACACACACTTTTGGTTAGCAATAGCAAACCTGTAACTAGCTTGGGTGAGAGGAAATTGCAGTTCCTGGTTCGTTATGGTTAGTTTTAAGAAACTGATCTGTTATAAACCAATTTTTTTGATAATCAGAGAAGACTTAGTCAGCAAGTCTACCAGTAAAGGCAGATGACTATCGCTAAAAGCACCACTGTCATCATCTAGGGGCAAGAATTTTAACAATTCTCAATCCTGATTAAATTTTGCAGTGTGAACAATGGATTTATCAATGAGGCTTGAACATGTATAGGATGATCATGCTCAAGAACTGTAGCGTGAATAGGGTGATTAGGTTTTACTATAGATTAAACTCTAAGAAACCGATTTTAGATATTTTTGTAATGTGATTATATTATAATGTCAGTTAAAAACTTTCATTCAAACTATCACTTACAAGGGAACCATCCAAACCCGTATCTCGCAGTTTCACACCAAATTGAAATACGTTACTCACCTAGAGCTACTATTGATGTTGGCATTAGTAATAAATCACAACATTTTGTTTCTTTCAAAATAAACCGTGAAAACATAAAAAATTGAGCACACACAGTCATACAAAAACTCCATTGTTAATTTTTGCAGTTTATTTTTAAAGAAACGTATTGTTACAATTTTTTATTAATACAAGTACCACATTTCGATTTGATGTGAAACTGTTGATACAGGTTCGACTGTTACCATGTTAGTAAATAAACTTGTAGAATATTTGTAAATAAAAACATAAAAGTTTATCATTCCTTTGAACAGCCATGCAGTTTTACTAAATAACTATAAGAATAGTACTTCTAAATATTTTTTATGGGTTTTTAACTTGGAAAATAAGTATATCATTAAATCATATTACTTATCTAGATTCATAAACAGCACCTTATAATTCTTAATTAAAAATTTCACACTTTTGAATACTGTGCACTTACCATTCATTCTTCACTTCTTGGAGAAATTCATTGCTAGAGTGCAAACCATTGGGAGTAGAATGTAAAAGAGCTACATCCAATTCTGACCAATAGTCATCAATGGGAGTCCACGCTCTGTCCAGCAATATCCTGTTTGTGGGATATTAAATGTATTCAGATTGGGAAATTTATGTGCAATACTTTATTTTAATTAAAAGGGGGGAAAAAAAAAAAAAAGATTACTGATTAAAAAATATTACTTAAGAAGACAACAAATCTAAAATTCCAAATCTAATTACAGAAATGGCAAATATTACACCGGGGAAGAGGTAGAATGGGAAGCGAAGCTCCGCTCATTTGTTGAAATAAAAGCGATCATAACAGTACTGCATCTTCTTGTCTGCTTCTTTGTCCATAGATTGCGGTCTAAACATGGCGCAATATACTTATACTATGGAACAACACATTGGAGTGTGGAACATTATTTCCGAAGTTATGGTGCAGGATGTGTGAATGGTCCATCTTTGGCTTGTGTATGCAATGGTTTTGAGGAACATTTTCATTTACAAGCACCACGAAAGAAAACCATATTGCAGTGCGTGGAAATTTTAGAGAACTGATTCAGTGAAGAATCAAAATGCAAGACAATCTGGATGACCACGAAGCACAAGAACAAACACTAGTCGAGTGATGAATAAGGTTCTCCAATCTTCAAAGAAAGCATACGGCGTATGTCGAAGGAATTATCGATAGGAAGACCCAGTTTCATGCATATGTTTAAGGACGCTGGAACTGAGTCCTATCACATACAGGTGTATCATGAGTTGAGACTCCAGGATTCCCGTTCTTGCTTGCAGTATTGTGAATGTGTGCTGATGAATCTTTATGAAGACAAACAATACATGACAACTGGATGATGAATGTCATATTATCCTTAGTGGACATGTAAAAAAAACAAAATATGTTTTCTTGGCTGGCAAAAACCACTTCACTCAGAAGTTTCAACTAGGTCGCTGTTTCAAGCCATGGCATTATTGGCCCTTATTTTATAGGGATAGTCATGGTAACACAATATCTGTAAATGCTATGGTATACAGGTAGCACGTCAATTCAAGCAGATCTAAGGACATGTTGTGACATTAACAATGTGGATTTTGACAATCAACTATTTTGCACACACAGGGCGAGGAAACCGAGAACTGTTACAGGAACTGTTTCGACACCGGCTTGTGTCAAGAGGATCCGAGTTTCCTTATCCATCTCGAAGTCCAGATCTTACAATATCTGATGCATTTCTGTGGGGACTGTTAAAACAGAAGTGCTTCAGATTACCTTCACAAACTCTACATGAGCTTTACACAACCATTGAATCAGTTAGAAGAACTAAGAGACAAAAAATCCACTTGACCACAAAAAGTTGACATTTATTGGCACATATCAACATGATTGGCTCATGCTGGCGAATAACATGGTACAAGCAGGCACTCGAATAAATGAGAGAACTAAGATGGTAGATATTTGGCCAGATTTGCTCGTTATGCACAAACTGTACATGCACATGCATCTCGTATGCAGTCGACACTTGCCAATGAGATTGAAAAATTTTTTCATATTGCATGAGAATCGTTTAACTTTAATGGAAGAGACATCAAATTTTTTCGATTTGGTACGAAAAATAGATAATTTCCTAATGATACAGCAAATCTGGATCAACATGAATGCTGATGAAGAATTTGATTTGCTTGAGTTCAGTAAAAAGAAATCATTGAACTAATAAGCTGTTTGTGGAAATACGAATGAAAAACACTGTATCAACTGTAGCAGACAGCTTTTATTTGGACAAGGATTGAAATCTTGCACTTAAAAGTCAAGTCTAGAGATAGCCAAAAAGAGGATGGTAGGCACGCTTCTTTTTTTTTTTTTTTGCGATCGATCAATTCTTTAGCGTAAAATTCCAATTTTTATTTAACTAATCGTTTATTTATTTCAATATTTTTCTTAGAAAAAAAAAAAAGAACTGTTGATTTCAATATAAAGTTTACTTATTTATGTACTCGACTCTTTTCAGGCTTCAATCTCACATGACTTGATTTAATGTGGTCGCTGAAATCTGGCTCCTGGACGCAGTGTATTAATCTCATGTATAATGAGACCCTACCAAATTGAGATGCTCTTTTATGTCTAAGTTTTTTTACATTATACACAAATAAATACAATAATAAAAACTCAAGCAAATTAGCATAGCATTATACAGAGTCGAGTCGCATTATTATGACCACCAGCTAATATCCCAAATAATCGCCTTTAGCGGCACGGACAGATGGCATGGGAGTTTAGTCAAGATTCTGGTAGGTTTCTACCGATAGCTGTTGCCATGCAGACTGTAAAGCATTCAATAGCTGCTGAAGGGTATGTGGTGGTTGTTCCATAGCACGATCGAGGTGATCCCAAAAGTTCTCGACTGGGTTGAGGTCTGGGAAATTAGGGGGCCAGGGTAGTACTTGGAACTCTTGGTAGTGTTTCTCAAACCATCACGAACAATTGCAGAAGTATGACACGTCGCATTGTCTTGCTGGAATGTGCCATCCTCCTCTGGGAAGACAGTCGCCATGTATGGGTGGCAATTATGGATAAATAACCGAATCGGTTGAGAGTGCCTTCCACAGGTATCAGTGGGCCCAGACAATGCCATGAGAACACTCCCACACCATGACGCTGCCGCCACCAGCCTGGGTCCATCCAACAATGGTTGCAGGATGCTTGTTCTCGGAGGTTCTCGCCTCACCCGCCAACGGCAGTCACTTCTGTGGAGCAGAAATTGTGACTCATCGGAGAAGGCAACCGTTTTCCAGCCAGAAGTGGCCCAGTTTCTGTACTGTTGGGCAAGTTGAAGCCGTTGTTGGTGATGAACTTTCGTCAGCACGGGTATGGTGACCATCCGTCTGCTGCGGAGGCCCGTAAGTAGCAGGGTCCTCTGTACTGTGGTTTTAAAGACATGTCTGGTAACACCCTCGTTGGTTTGAGCAGTAAGTTGGTCCACTGTAGCCCTTCGGTTGGCCTTCACACACCTTCGCAGCCAACGTTCACCTCTCTCATCAATGGCACGTGGTGCTCTACAGTTCCCATATCGTTTATTCTGAACGGTCCCATTTTCCCAGTCATGGTGCACTTTAACTACATCAGGACGAGAACAGTTCACAAACTGCACGGTTTCCAAAATATTGCCACCCTTGGCCCGAAAGCCGATTATCATCTCCTTTTCCAGATCTGATAAATCACATTTCTTACCCATTGCAGCAATGAGTGATATGTTTTTAACTTAGTGGAAACCTACCTTATATAGTCACTTAACCAATTCCCAATAGTTAACGTAGTTCCTTGGCTGGGCAACCCCGAAGACAAACGAAGGGGGTTGTCATAATAATGTGACTCGACCCTGTATGTTTTCACATTTAATATTTTGTTGAATATACTTAATGTTTATTTACTTTTGTGAATATAGCATTAACCAAACTGTTTTAGTATCATTACTCATAACTTATACACAGATGCTACAATCAACGTTAAAGTAGTGGAAACTGGACGGCTCATTGTTGTTTAATAAAGAATTCTGTATGTAAATTTCCAAAAGGAATGTTGTATTTTTTTTAATGTGGTGGCAAGTGCATGATTCATGGTTTTTATTAAATACGATAATTTAGTTTAGTCATCGATTATAGCACAGCTGGTGATAGCCTGAGGCACAATCACGTGACCAGTTTCCATTTTTCTCCATAAACGTCATCATTTGTCATATCTGTGTAATAAATAATCTGTGGTATCACATCATAATTGTTAAAATTTATAATTGGAAAATAAAGTTATGCAGGGAAAATTGTTAAAAGTGAAAACCCAAACACCTTTTTCTCATTCACCCCTTGCTTTGACAAAGGATAGCCTCTTAACAAAACATCAGCTTTTTTTTGTGTCTTACCCCCCCTGTGTTCAATTTTCATTTTTTAACACTTACATGAAGTGTTAGAGAAAGAACTTTGTTTTTAAGAATATCCACTTGTTTGCCATCCTTTTCAATCAAATTTTTATTTATTCATCAAATTTAATCTAACTTATAATTGAGACAATGTTAAAGGTATGTAGTTAAAATAATTATTTTAAAAATTTTTGAATGATTTAATTAGCTGATATTTTTATCTTTTGATTTTAAAATGAAAATTCTTTCCCGTTACTTAGGTGTCAAAGTAACAGAAACATAAATGTTTTGTATTTTATTTTTTTAATTGTTCAGTATTTATAATTAATGATTTCAAAAAGGAAAATAAACTTAAAGACAGTATATTGGGGTTCTCTATTGTTTAATGAAACTTTTATTGAAGTTCTGATTAAATTCATTTATGACAGATAGTCAGAGTGCAGCTAGCGCATAATGGCGATGAAACAAGTTTAAAGCCTCGTCGTGACTCAGCGGCCGTGGCGGGCAATGCTCTGGCAATCCCGGGTACATGAATGCAGTACAAATGAGCTCACAGGCCAAAAATGATGCCTCCACAAAGAGAATTAACAACCCTTTGAAATAATCGTACAATCAACGCAAATAACATGTTCCTAATGAATTTTATACAGCCTTCGCATAAAACAAAAATGGCCCATGCAGGTTATCTAATACCATACAATATTGCTTGTGTATGATACATAAACAGTATGTACATGAAAATACATTAGAATACATGCAGTCTAGCAGCTTTAGAATGATATGAATTTTAATTTAATTACATTCATACACTCATCGTCAAAAAGAAAGTTGCACTCAGAATCATCAGGTATCTGAAAAGGTATCTGACAAGAAGTTAGTACTCACCACCAGCAACAAATGATTAAGCAATGAGCCTGGATATTACAAATTTATTGGTCAAAAATCAAAATCATTACAACACTCAATAGGATAATGGGCCGCATTATTTCTAATGCATTCTGCCATACGTCGTGATATGGAGTTGTACATGTTCTTAACGTAGTCTTGACTCAGCTCATCCCTTGAGGACTTAACTTTGACTTGTAGCTCTAGCAGATCTTGTGCCTGCAGTAAAGTCTTAACAGAACATCCAATAGGTTTTCTATGAGAACAGGTCTGGTGATGCAGGTGCCCAAGCATAGTGAATAAGAGTGTGAGGCAAGCTCTTGAGATGGCAGTGGTATAAGGACAAGCGTTGTCCTATTGGAATAGAGCACTGGGATGGACATTCACAAAAGGCATGGCCACTGATCGAAGGACCTCATCAATGTACTGTTAAGCCGTCAAAGTGACTCAATGAAATCATACCCCGAAGTATTACACCCTACTGAACATGTGATGAGTGTCAACAAATCATTCATCTTTGTGCTGATCGCAATGCCTTCACACGTGGTGCAGTTATCATCCTCACCAAGACAAAAGTGAGATTCATCATTAAAGATAGCCTGCTACCATTCTGCATAGTTCCATGCTGCTCTTTCATGGCACCATTGCAGCCTGTGCCGAAATTTGGTATGGCGTCAGGGGCAGTCTCTGTAACAGTCTCCATGCATGCAATTTAGAAGTATGCAGCAATCTGCTAATGGTACTGGCAGTTACAGGATGATGCAAGAGGGAATCACTACTTGCATAATGTTCGGAATTGTGGCAGTTGGTGTGCTTCGTGCATGCCGGGATATTTCTTCGGTCTTCCCTATTTGTAGTCGGTGTGGGCGATAACATCCTTGTATCCAATGCCACCAGCAGCATGCAACTGTAACATTTGCGCGACCGATATGATGTGCAATCTTATGAAATTACCATCCACCTTCATGCAATCCTACGATGTGACCCTTCTGAAAGGCATCCAACTGTTCAAACAACTGTCGGTTTCTTCTCAAAGGCATTTTAAACATTAAAGCAATAGTTTAAACTCAAAAACACTAGATGCAATAAAAATTATGTGCATTGGGACAACCTTTTAAAGTATCGTAAGTGGCTCAATATATCACGTGTTTGTGGACATCATTGGCGCTGTTGCGGCTGACACTTTAATCATTTGCATATCTAACAGTGTTGAAACCATTTCCTAATTTGCATTTACATACCTTGCTTCCTCCTGGGTGCAACTTTTTTTTTTTTTTTGTTATTCACTTATTCTTGTTAGCACCTTAAATTATGCTTGTGGCACACTACTACTGTTAATATTTCAGTATTAACTATTTAGTCAGTTGGTGTGGTTTCTGACTGAGAACTTTTTAAATAATGAGCGTATAAACAAAAGATGCACAGAATAATAAAGCATTATTGTATACAATACTAATTCAGACAATACAAATATAGTTCCAGGCATGTGCAAGCATTTCAACTGCATTCTTAATGTTTATCGTTTCTGCAATTCGCAGCCTTTCATCAATTAAAATTCTCTGCAAAATTTCCGTAAATGGGCTTTTACATTTATGATGCCTAGGTCCAGTGACTGTAGTGTAGATGTGCAATTCAGTGGAAGATACTACTGTGACGGGCCACCCCCTACCCTTTTAGCTTAGATAGCTATTTCAGAACCAATAGCGATGGGGAAGGCATGTCAGGGATTCTGGACCCAGATTAATTAGAGGGAAAGAACTGACACTGTGGCAAAAGGGTATACAAATACGCGTTTATTCAACACAGAGACAAGTCAATTACAAGCAGGAAACGGTTCTAAACGTAAAGTCGGTCGCTAACGCTGAGGGGCCCCTCAATGTACTACGTGCTAATTATTTCCTAGTTCTAAAAACTATTACAGTCACAATCGTACTCTGCTCAAGATCAAGACATCAATTACAGCAAGTGCCTCTTAGATCTGGAATCTACATTTAGTCCATATCGGTGAAGTCAGAGTGTAGGCTTTGCTTAATGGGGATACCCATCTCCCTAAGTAGACACATCTGGAGCTCCCGCATAAAATATTCCTAATGCACAAAAACCGCTCATAAGCGCTATGTGCTCCTTTTATTGCAATATGTGAGGGGAAGAGCACAGGAACCTCTCCCTGGCGAGCTCCAAAATGTTCGACTGTCCCCAGAGGCAGTGTGCACTAGCGTATCGTGGGATTAGGCGTTTTCACAACTCAATAATGTGCGTCAATCCTCCAGTACGATACCCAGGCGCCTGGCAAACAACCTAGTCAAATGCCTGTTACCACTATGACTTCCGTGTCGGGAAGCTACGTGCCGACGTCGCCCGTTAGAGCCGTCTTAAAGAGCACTACTTAATGCTATGGAAAAAAACCAAACAAACTATTGTCTTGCAACAAAGTTGTTATACAAAAGGCCTCCACATGTACACCCACTTTCCAGCACAATCAGGGGCACACTATAGAACAATCAGGGACTCGACGCTCTGCAAATCAACACTGGTAAATATCACATCCATGTAAAAGTTAGACGTTGTCTACGCTATTTAGGGGTGGGGGGGTCTAAATAAGAGGCAGCATCACACACGACGAACGAAGTTCCACTTAGGTTGCCACTCGCCGGCACGGGGAACGCAAAAGTAAAATTGTCTTGCAGTCCTCCACATTGGTCTCTGTTTACTCACACAAGAACACGCTCTGCCAAGTAGTTTTCGTGAGAAGAGGTGCTGTTGAAGATAGGAACGTATACTTCACACGTTCGAATTGGCGACTGCCATTATCCTACAGAAGGAGTTGGCTTATCTGAAGCACCTCTTTGGACAATCTGTGATGTGAAATTTTCAAAAGCTAACATTTTTAAAGCACTAGGATTTTAGTGTAATTTTTTTATAGTTTTAATGCTATGTTCAGTAACAGTATTCTTTCTACAGAAGAGTTCCAAAAATTAATACATGTATTAATTTAATACTCAAATAAGAAGAAATAGGTTATTTATAATTTGAATATATTCTTAATGCTTTAGGTATGTTTTCTTTAATTAAATTTAAATAATATACGTTTAAGACCAAAATTTACCAAAATCTGAAAATCTTATAAAATTTTTTAGGAATTTAATCTCCTCAATTCCTCAGTATTATATATGATACTCAAAGTTATTATATTTATGTGGCATATTTAAAACCACAGCAATTTGTGCTGATGACATAGTTGCAAAATAATGTTTGAAAATGTATTTTTACATGACATGTTCCAATAATATCACATATATGCATATACACTACTACGATGTTGCAAATTTGAAAAATTAAAAATTCATTAACTTTTAATCGTTATATAGTATGTAAAATAAAGGTTCATCATATTTCAATCGTAAATAGCTCGGCAACCATTGGTCGCAGGTCAATGAACAATACATCTTTTGAAAGAGGAGAACGTGAAGTTTTTGTTCAATGCCGGAAGAGCTCTCTAGGGTGCATCTGGAAGACGTAGACAGGTCCCTTCAGTTATTGTCAAGATGACCAACACACAGCACAAAGCAGTTTTGTGGCCACCTCGATCCCCAGACCTCACCGTTTCTGACAACTTCTAGTAGGAATACGTAAAAGACTGTTTTTGTGCCCCCTTTCTGGCAAATCTGGAAGAGCTAAAAACTCGAATAACAGCCGGCATTCGTGAAGTGACTCCAGATATACTTCAGCAAGTATGGAAGGAATTTGATTATTGGCTACATGTGTGCCGGGCAGCAGGAGGAGGACACATTGAACATTGATAAACAATTCTTATTATTATAAACATTTCAATATGTCACCCATCTCTGTATCTTTATTTTTTTAAAAAATACAGATCTTTGAAATGCGATGAACTTTTCTGTTACACCCTGTACTATGAATAAATCAACTTTAAAATCTGTCTGTTCTTTCTTGTACCTGAAGAAGTTAAAAGCAAACAATAAAACAAGCTCACCTTCCTCCTCGGCCTATCCTTCTCCTTGCAAAGCCTATACACCTTGGCCGAGGTATAGATAAAGATGTTAAACAGTACCGGTACCTTTTATCACCAAATCCACCATCTTGTGGTGAACACCAGGGCCAATTGGCCACTGTACCCAGAATGGGCTGTGAGGAAGAGATCAAATAGAAAAATAATAAATCTACTTTAAGATTTTAATAAATTATATTTTTATTTTATTAGAAATAATTTTAATAAAAGTTAAAATAATAAAACTGAAAAAATTACAAGCTAAATTACAAATTAAAGACATGTAAGAAAGAAAATAAATCCAGTAAATAATACTTGTTTAATTGCACTTGAGGCTAAGATTTTAGACATGATATGACAAATCATCTTTGTAGAGATAAAGAGTTAAATAGAGAGATAATAAATTTTATAAAAATAACTTAAAATTTATTAAATCAATTTATTAAAACCAATATAATATTAACATGCAATTATTACAGCTGCTGTAAAAAGTGTATTGAAGACAATTTCAAAACAGGAATATTTTTACTGTGAAAATTTATCAATGACTGATGAATACTGGTATCAACTTAAAGAGAACATTTCATATTACAAAGATTTAAAAGACAGCTATATTCAGGGTTTGCACTAGGACAAAAAATCTACAAGTCAATTTGACTCCCAAGTCTAAAAACTGAGAGTCAAAATTCAGAAGATGAGAGTTAAATTTTGAATTCTTTTTAACTTCCATATTTTTACATTCCTCCGCAATCTCTATAGTTGCCGCTATAGTTAATTAGAAATTTAAAGAAGACCGCATGTGATAAAATGAAATGAGGTTATAATGTGGTGAGAAGGATAAGGGCCGATGATATTCAAAATTTAACGAGACAATTTTAACTTGCTTGTCAAAAAAAATCACGAGTCATTTTTTAGCAAAACTGCCCATTTGACGTGTAAATTGCGATAAGCACGAACCCTGTATATTGTATTAAATTTCAATTTCAATTTTTTGGGTTGAGAGGGATGAAATAATAAAATGCACCCTCTATATAACTGCACTCTACATAACGCCAAATTTCTAATGACAAGTCCATATAACGAAGTTATTTTCTGGAAAATAAATACTGCAGACTCATTCATGTCTGAGATTCGTTTTATAAGGCTTTCTATTTCAGAAGAGTCATGCTCTTTTGATGGGTCAATATCACTGTCCTTATCTATCTTCTCTTGACTTTGGATTCAGCTAAGGTACCAAGTTTAGTTAATCAATTTTTAATGCTTTCCTGGTATTTATATATGGTTCATACTAGCAATGAAAAGGGGCAAGATGCATATTAATGTAGAGGAATTAATTTATTTTATGTAGCAACATTTGCATACAAATTAAAATATAGAAAAGAAAAACAGAAACTTATTTGAAATGGATGGCAAGCTTTTTTTTATTATAGTAATTATAAATCAATAATTAACAGTTAGATATATCATTTATAATAAGTTCAATAATGCATATTCCACAATAGAAATTACCGTAATTTTCGGGGTATAATACGCAGAGAAAAAAAATAAAAGTTAAAAAAATTTTTACTTATTATAAAATGTAAATATTATTTAATATTCTGATAATAAACGCAATGAAGATACAGTCAATTCTCGTTAATACGAAACTGGGTAATACGAAATTCCGGTTAATAAGAAAACATTGTGTGGCCCGTCCCCGAAAAAGCAATTACTATGTAAAATTCTCTGCTTTATACGAACATATTTTTATTAAAATACGGTTTATACGAAGGAAAATTTCATAATTTTATTGAAAAACAGTCCTTTTAGGAACAATTTTAATGATAAAATTTCAGATTTCGAAGTGTAAATTTAATAAAAACAATTTTCAGTCATTTCATATGTGATTGCTTCTGAATTACAGTATTCGAATAAATGAATACTCGATTTTTTTAATCAGTCGATAATTTTAGTCGATTATTCGATAAAAAAACATCGGTTATTTAGTCGAATTTTTCAAACTAACGAATCACGTGCTTTCAAACTAACGGGAAATCTGATTCGCGAAATCTGAATCACGTGCTTTGAAGCTAACGGGAAATCTGATTCGCGAAATCTGATTGGTTCAGCTATCAGATCTGAAATCCTGTCACATGGCGCTCAAATCTTTATTTAAACAAGTGCAATATCGGTATTGTTTCAAAATCAATTTTCTCATCGCTACAACGCAGTTATCTACAGTCAGGAATTTTATTCAATGTCAGCTTCAAGCAAAAGGAAACGAAAGGATCTTTCATTAGATCTGAAGTTACAACGCTGACGAAACCGCCCTATTTTATAATCTTCTGCCCGAGAAATCTTATCATTTAAAAGGTGAAAAGTGTCATGGAGGTATGCATGCGTCATTTAAACTTTATTGTATTTTTTACCGATAATTTTGTACATGTATTTAATGTTTTTTTACGGTATCTTTCATAGGGAAAAGTAGCAAAGAACGGTTGTCAGTATTATTATGTACAAATATGGATGGCACTGACAAGAAAAAGCCGATAGTTATTGGCAAATTCGCCAGGCCACGCTGTTTTAAAAATATAAAAAATTTGCCCGTTATTTATTTCAACAATAAAAAAAATCGTTTTAGCGCGAAAACAAACTGTTATTACAGATTTTTTTAGGAGAGATGAATAAAAATTATTTCTAACTTAAAGTATTCTATTTCCGTGCTTATTTCATAACACTTTTAGTATTGTTGGTTTATACGAATACGAATAATACGAAAAAATTTCTTGGTCCCCACGATTTCGTATTAACGAGAATTGACTATATATATATTGAAGGGGGAGGGGTCGGGAGGAAGGGTCAAAGTGGGGAAGGGGGTGCGTATTATACCCCCCAAAAAATTACTGCTTGAAATTATTAATAATTGATAATTGCTTGGAATCCACTACAATTCTTATACTTACTGCATGGTAATTACAGAACTTCTTCCTCCTGAAAGCAAATGGGCCATCAGGATCACTTTCTTCCTCCTGATCTGAATGGGAAACCCCCTTGAAATGAGAAAAGAAAAGAAGAAATTGTAAATATTAATAAGTAAATAATTAAATCTTAAGCCACATCTTTCATATGAATGACTGCCTGAAAAAAAGTCTAATGGAATCAACAAACCTAAATTTATATAATGTCAAGCAATAAAACTGAATTTGGCAGGATGGTTAAAAATTTAACGAATGTGAACGGATTTGAAAGTATAGCAGTTTTAAAAGAATACATCATGTTAAATGGCTGTTACCATGCATTACTGTTGTTGAGGTTTCTAAAAAAAATTCCTATTGATCACAATCAACGTGAAGAGAATATCTAAAACTTCGATACAGATTTATACAGGATGTAAATCACCAGTGCTTTCTCCAACAGAAATCTGTGCAATGTATGCATATGGTAAACAACAATCAACGAATTGAAGGCTGCAATTGTTCAAGCATGGAATGAAATTCCAGTCTAGAATTCGTTATAACATTTGATGCCAAATTACATATTTGATGATACAGTATAGACCTGATCGAATGCGGTCTGCTACAGCACGAAATCAGCTCCAACGCGGTTTTGGCATGGCTCCTTAATTCTATTTCCGGTTTCGCGAATGGCATCTTTTTGCAATTTGTGACCATTTGTTTTTCATTCACGACATTTATGATATGTATACATATTGTTCTCCGGAACTTTTACAGAAAATTCAGTTTTTTCCTTCGAATTTCCATTCCCAAATGAACAATAGTGAAGTTTCGAAAGCAAACTGGTGACAACCAATATGAAATGTATGGCTACTTCAAAAAACTGTCGTGATTGTTACTTTCAAAATAAACACTGCCTCAAATGAAGATAAAGTCATATATCCAAATATTCTCATACTTAGCATCACTTATTGAATTCTTGCAAACAAAAAAATTGATTTTCAATTCTAGTGTTCGTATTCAGTTTCAATTTCCACAACTGCCAGCCACCGTAAAAAAAATTGTTGCATTTTCTTTGTTATGATGTAAAATTAAAGTTTAAAAATGATTTAAAGTTTCAACAAGTAAAGCTTTTTAGGAAATAGCCTGCATTTCAATGGCCTGAAAAAAAAAAAGGTTCCTATACATGCTATTAAATTGTGTTGTATGATTTTTTTTTTGATAGTGAGCACCCTATTTTTTTTTTATTTTTTTCATTCAACGTTTTCTTGTTATTCCCCAGTGTACCCATTCCTCCTCAAGGAAAATGATATTATTGATTCCTTAGTTAATGAAATTCTCATTCTCACCAAACAATGCATCAATTTTGATTTAATTCGCAAATCTGTTTTAAACAACATTTTATAATACAGTTGACTTGCATTATAACAAAGTTTTCCCAGAATCCTTAAAAAGTTTATTATAACATATTTTGTTATAAGCGAAGTTCAATTTTTTAATGTAAGAAAATACATTTTTCACCTTTGAATTCATAGGTCTCAGTTGAAATTTGAATTATCATGACTAAGAGTGATGAAATATCAGTAATCCAACATAATAAAACAAATTCTAGTGTATATTTTATCGAAGAAAATCAGTCTTTTTAAACGACAGATGATCAGTCGATATATAAATCGAAAAACTGGAGAAATAGCTGGCACAGAAGATGAACCAAGCTAAAAACCGGCTCTCAACGTCAAGCGTGTGGTCGTCACAAACTCCTCAATGCTCGAGCTGAAAGGAGATCGGTCAGAGTTGTCCAGGGCGACAGAAGAGCAACAGTGCGTCAAATAGCAGCAAATCTTAATCTTATTAGCCAGCCGTGTGTTGTGAACAAAACTTGACATCATCACATTTCAAATCATTTTTCTCAAAACATATACAGTGTATTAAAAAACTTCAAAGAACTTTTTTGTCTTATTTTGTCCTTAGATCCTCCAAGAAGTCTTATATATAATTTTTTTTTTTTTTTTAGAATTCATTGTAATCCAAATTACCCTCTGTATAAGATGCTAGTAAATAATTTCGATATTAATCATATCTCAAGAATCAGATTTTATTTTCAGCTGAAGCAATTAATAGACTTTCAGAGTGGCATCTGTTATTTTACAAATTGAAATCATTATCTTGTTCAAGAATGCAAAAAGTCAAAATCTAGAAACGCAGGCAAAATTAACTTTTTTGCTACACATAGCTGGATTATCAGCTTCCAAGCCATTGGACAGATCGAAGTGGTACTTCTAAGTAGGCAGCTCAGCAACCAGAATTGATTCCCATGGATTTTTACCTCTGTAGATTTAATATACATGCAGTTATATTATACACTATATTAATTCACTTTTTTCTTAATTTACCATCCACTTTTTGGTGCCAAATGCTAATGAGAAACTTTCACAGCAAAAGTGATTTCATGAAGACAACCACCATATGTCATCTACCACTGCAAACACATTTCATTTACTAAGTTAACAAATTTTTCCAAACTTGCTGCAGGCTGTTTATTGATAATAACACTACCCAACATGACTTTTACCACCGGGACATTCAAGGGCTTTACTGAAGTATTTTGTATCGTAAAAAAGGAATTTGATAATTTAAACTTCCTATCACATCACAATTCCTTGTTATTAGGAGATAGAGGCCTGAAACTGTGGAATTTTTAAAGTTTTGAACCCAATTTTATCGATGAAAACGAAGATAGATAGTGGGTCTTGCAGACATTCCTATTCTACTTTTCGGTGGTATTTAAGAATCAGACGTCAGAACTTCAAAAATTTTAAGTCTTGGTGGCAGCAGTCCTATGGAGGTAGAGTCTGTGAGTGTGTATTGAAATATATTGGGTTTTTGAAATTCTGATTTCGGATTCTTAAAGACCATCAAAAAGTAGAATAGGAAGCACTGCAAGACCCACTCTCTATATTCTCTTTGTGTTCATCGATAAAATTAGGTTCAAAACTTTAAAAGTTCCACACTTTCAGGCGTCTATCTCCTAAATGGTTGGATCAATTGAAAAAACACCAAGAATAATAAATCATTTCTCGAATATTGTGTACAATCTGAATATACCATTAAAAATACGGGTTCTTTTTGGACACCCTGTATAGTAAGATTAGTGTTATGTAATATAAACATTCCATTATATCTTTACATTTAGACCTGACAGAAAAATAATGTGGGCATTTTCGGAATCAGCGCATCATTTTACACCAAAACCCCCATATTTCAGGGTTGACGTTAACGCTAATACTTATCAGATGGATGCGATTTTGAAATTTTTAATAGTTAATTGGCTAAGACCTAACATGTGATCATTGACATCATAGCCAAGGTTTTCTGACATAAAAGCAGAGTGAAAGTGAAATTCCTGATAGGAAGGCTTGTAAGAGGCCCTGAATAATGACGGACTTTTTAGTCAAGGAAAAGTTTCATCTGAATCACCTTCGGTTACTAGTAATAATTCAACGGGCATTGAAAGGGTAGAAGAAAATATTAGTAATGAACGTGATTTTATTTTAAAAGAGTACGCTAAATAAATAAGAGGGGACCCAATAACTGAACTATATGGGGTCCCGGGGACTCCATAATTATTCTCCCCAAAGCAAACCCTGACATGTTTCGGAGGTATGGACATTTTTTTTTTTTTTTGGGTAGTGTAATTGAACAAATACAGGCACCATGTTAAAGGACAACTCCACGCTTATATACAACTTTATATAAAATGAAAGTTCGACGCGTAAATAATCACTTAGAATAAATAAAAAAATTCAAAATATATATAGTAATTCAGGGCGAGTCAAAAGTCCTTGGACACCTTCATAATGCGAAATCTGCAGGGAAAAAGGGAAAAGTTATGATGGCAACTGATGAGGAGCCATGATCGACATACACCCCACAGGATGCGGCCCGTCACCATCATTAATTGCCATTTTAGCTTTTTACTTTTTCCCTTCAGGTTTCACATTATAAGGTGTCCAAGGACTTTTGACTCAGCCTATATATAAATATATATTATAGAAATATATAAAACAAAAGAAAATTACGAGGGTCAAGGTCACCAGCTGTGCCCCATTACAAGTAGAGAAAATGATGTAAACATTAGAGAACAGGGTCTAGTGTAAACATTTTTGGTATACTTGGGGTACTTCGATGGCTTATGCATATGAAGAGAGCAATTTATCCGATATACGATATCTGTTTCAGTTTTTATATTTCATTAGGGCATGATGCATGCATTCAGCTTTACTATTTTGAACCACTATGACACCATCATCCTTTGTGTAAGCTAAATCATTTCACCTGTCGGGAAGCATGAAATGCCAAAAACTGATGTCCCTATAAGTACTCTCTTGATAATATAACTCCTTTGGCAAAATAGGAGTCATTGTAACAAGAGTGTAACGATGCTGACAAAGCTGGAAAAAACAATTTGCTGCCAGCTGCGGCAGAGATAGTGCAAGAAAAGTCCTGATGTTCCTCGCTCCATCATGGAGCATGCAACATTCAACAAGATTTGTTTTGATGGTGATGCTTTGAAAGTTACATACTTATAAATTGTATGAGTGTTGGGAAATCTGATGGCTTAATAAACAAGTTAGTAGCCAAACTTCTTTAAACAGAAAAGTAACATCGACAGCTGTGTTTCCTAACAGGCTGGGAAGTAATACAGGCCTTTAGTGAGGCCTGTGTTTCATGGAACGGGCCTTTAGTGAGTTTTTTTCCATATGAATTTATTAATACAGGTTTGTCTTAAGCTTTAGTAACTCTTTCACTTACTAAAATAATAGAATAATTTTTAAATAGAAATGATACAGAAGTTCAAAGCATAAATGCAACCAGACTAGGAGAAAAATTTACTTAACCACACTGGGGTGGCAGCATTTCAATTACATTTTTAATGAAATAATTAATTGTTGGTTAAATTTGTTCTATCATTTGTTCGCTTAAATTTTTTATCGTTTATTAGTAAAAATTGGTTCAGCTATCTCTTACACAAAATAACCAGTTAAAGCTATCACCCCGCTTTCATGAATAAACTGCTCCAACTCATAGCTCTATAAAGTTCCACTCGACTATACCTCCCGTTCTTCCTCCTCTTCTACCTTCAAATGAATTCTGATTCAATTACAGTTAAAATCAAGAATCTATTTTTATAAAAGATTAACACATTGGTTATTCAGCCAATATAGATGCTTTATAATTACAGACAATTCATGCACTGAATTTGGTTGCAGCTGTGGCGAAATAACCGTAAAGTTTTCAGTAAATTGTTGCACTCCAATGAGGGACAATTTCCATCGGAAAAAATACTGCAGTTTTAAATACAGGTTTATTCAACTCGTGTGTAAAACAATTTAAAGGGGCATTATAGAGGTCAAGTTAAACCAAAAAGTCCTATGAACATGGGTCCGAATTTGAACGATAACCGAGATATGAACAGAAATAAAAATGCCATCACCAAGATCAACAAGTTAATAACTCAGGTTCTGTAAAGCCTAGATTAATGAAATTTGGAGGAATAACAGGGTACATAAGACTGTGTATACCGTTAAAATTTGATTGAATTCCAACAACAAGTTTCAGAGTTACACAAATTGTAGTTACGCAGTCAACAAGTGCTGGTTAGTACTCACAAGTGAACACGTGTTATGATGTTGAATGAGTAAGTCTGAAACTTCTTGTTGGAATTCGATCAAATTTTATCTATCTAGAGCCTTAAGTCTAATGGTGACATCAATCTCGGGGAGTCACGTGGTACAAAATGGAACACAAGGGTGAAGGCAGAAAGCAGCATTTTTCACACTTCTAATGTGATTTTCATAATGAAATATTAGTTTTAAAAAATTAAATTGTTACAGATGTACTTTTTATCATTTCAAATAATAATACCGGGTGATCCAAAGGGGTGTTACATTTTTTCATGAAACAAATAATTGTTTTGCCGTGACGAATTCTTATCCTGTACATTGTTTTGTGCGTGCCTCGCGATTCTTATGAAAGCATTGAATTGCTGAAAAGCAAACACTGAAAATGCAGTTAACAATGGAAAGAATGTAACACACTTTTGGATCACCCGATATTCTACAAAAGCATACATATCGATTTTTTGAGTGAAGTTGCCTTTAAGTAAATTTGGGAGATTTTATATGCTACGATCTATGGCATGAAAATTTGTGAAAGAACAGGAAAGTACTAACCGGTGAAAGGGTTTCATCTTCAGAACTTATAATATCCGCATAACCATCTACATCATGGTAATGGGATAAACCCTGTTGAATTTGGGAGAGCATTTGTGGTGGTTTGTGTTTCCTCTTTTTGTATTCTCGCTTTTTCCTAGGTGCACCAACTTCCTCCTATTATTATTTGATGAAAAAGGGATTAAAATGTTAACACTGGAATTAATGTTGGCAAAATTTTTAGCATGTCAAATATTTCATTTGAGGCTAAAGAAATTAAAATATAACCAAACCGAAAATATTCTTTTAAATACAGTAAAATCTGTCTATAATGGAATCATCTTGTTCCAAAATATTATTCCACAATGGACAGGTTTCCACTATAGGGAGGCGATTCTTATTATATACTTTACTAATAAATGTTTTCATGTTAACATTAGATTACTACAAAAATAAAATAAAAACACTTATTTTATTAATACTGAAAAAATCTGTTATTAATATTCGAACTCACTGTTTTCTTTTTTTTTTTTTTTAATTTCTTTTTCAATTGCTTTTCGGCTTAGCGTCAACTTAGTCATTATCTCCTCTTTCTAATGCAAATATTTGCAAGTCCTTAACTGTATTTAATGTATTTTTATAGCTATCATACTAAGTTATTGTACTGTAGCAAGAAGAATGAACATTTGAGCTTTTTTTTTTTCTCATCTCCTAATGAAGACATTGAAGATAAAATCCATAGATATTATCCATCCTGTAAGATTTGTAACAGATTCTTTTCTATTCCAAGCAAATGCTTTAAATCCAAAGCATTTTCCAAATTTTTGAAGCAAGAATTAAGGGAATTGCTTAATCCCTTTTCTACGAATTCCATTATAGACAGGTCTTAGAACAAGTAGTGGTGCTGGTAAAATGCTTTCAGTTTCCACGTTAGACAGTTTCCACTATATCCAGGTTTCCTTAATATGTAAATCCCAATACCTCAGTTCAGGACTAAGAAATTTTCCATTAAAGACAGGTTTCCACTATTTATAGGGTTTACTATAGACAGGTTTTACTGTAGTTTGATGATGCTGTTCAAATAATTATTATGATTATGGATACCGCATTTTCTAATTTAATTACTGTATATACGTGTATATAAGTTTGTCCATGTCCTCGTTTTTAGGCCCAAAAATCGCAAAAAATGAACGCCCTGCCTACAAATCGGTGTCCAAAAATTTAAACATAATTTCAACTTAAAATAAAGTGGAATGGCAGAATGGTACATTCGCACAAGCCTACTACGAGATGATGATACAGATTCAAAAAATTCATATTTATGGACGGAAATTTTTTTTTTTCAAATCATTATCTTTTTGAATCACGAGTTTTTAAGTCGATTTCAGTTGAGTTTTTGAAACGAACACATAGGCCTTCACTCTTAGAGAGTGGTTGGCCAAAAATGGAAGTAAAGAACTATTTTTTCCCATAAAAATCTACTGGTATTTTTATTTACAAATTTATTCAGTGTCATAATCTGACTTTCCAAAATTGATATGGGATTCATCAGTTGTCAAATTTCCATCATAAACTTGGTTAAGTTCTTCATTTTCTTCATGTTACACTTCTATGAAACCGATGCCATTCCACCAATCGGGGATGATCTACTGTTCTACATAATCGGAAATCTATTCCCCAGTAGATTAGTCCGTTTCTATTTTTAAAGCCTACTTTCGGGGATAAATTTTCCAACCAATATGCGCGTATACACAGTATAATTGTAATGGCAAAAGCTGAAAGAAGAATTAATATTGTAAAGATTTCAAGAAGTAGTTTAAATAAAACATTAACATTCTAAGTTACAATTTTTCTTGATTAATAAATAAATCTTAACTTTACAAATTCATGTTTAACTTAAACTATTAGTAATTAACTTTTATTTTCTCAGAAATATGTTTATAATTTTGGAAGTTGAATTTTTGTCTCATTTATAAGCAAGGATCAAAAATAATGGTTGCCTGCTTGTCACAGACTACCAAAGTTAATTCTGGCAAGCTGTTTTTCACTGCTAGTTATCCAGTTGGCAACCCACATTAAAAATTCATTAATGCTGGTTGCATATGAACATCGACAAAGAATCAGCAAAGTTGTTAGCCACTCGGTAGGTGTCTGAAAACTAGTCGGGGAATCACTGCAGAATTGACATTTCAAAGTGCCACAAATGAGACTCACATCATGAAAACTGACTATAAGAAATATCGAACAGCAAATATGGTATCTAGCATTCACAGATCTAGTTAGAGATTTAACGACACAAATGTAAAAATAACTGAGAATAAGAGCTTTAAAACTTCAAATGAGGTGCAATAATTTGGAAAATTCTGTAATGACCTGTACAGATAGTTTTTCCCAAATGTTGGAAAACAATGGATCTTTATGTTAAATATTGTGTATACCCAAAATATTGCAATCATAGAAACATTAAAAATTTGTTCATTTGGGATAGTGTTATTGATTCTGTTGGGTCTCAATGCAAAAATTTTCCATGCTTCTGAATGTTCTGCTCTGCCTTCCAACACACATTGTAGATCATGAAAGGAGATTTTCAATGATAAAAATTATTAAAAATTTCCTGTGATTACTGACTTGATGCGAATAATATTGCAAAGCAACGATATCAGAAATTTTAATCCTAATGAAGATGTTAGTTTATGGTTTAACACCGAGATCGGTCTAAACGGTCCTTTATTAAACCCTGAACTAAGGAGGCCTGAAGCTGATATTGTAGAAAGTGAGATTGAAGGTGCTGGTGGATTATTGAAAACAAGACCAGTGACTGTGAGTCAGAAGGCAATTCAGATTCTGTGTAATATCAGTAATTAATGTATTAAGATTGCATTAGACAATAAATAATTATTAATGTATTAGGTATTAAAAAGTAATAATGTAAATTAAATCATTTTCAATCAAGTGTAAATTTTTGTTCTAAATTTTTGTGATAAAACTTTGTTCCTAACCTAACCAAATATGCATATATTAAAAAAATGGTGTATAAATGCACCCTCAAGCATAAGAACAGACCCAATTTTTCCAGTTAAATTTCTGGGAGAAATGAATTATCTGGGTAAACATTTTTTGATTTATAATATTTCTTGAAATTACAAGTTTATGGAACTAGTAAATTTAATATTTTCATGCTTCATCATACAAACGCGCATTAAAATCAAGTTAACAATAATTTAGGGAGATTAGGAAATTCATGGAGCAGGGTTCGCGTTTATTCGCAATTCACGCATCAAATGAGCATTTTTGCTAAAAGTTGACTCGTGATTTTTTTGAGCTGCGAGTCAAAATTGACTTGTTAAATTTTAAATATCATCTGCCACATCCCTCTCTCACATTTCTACCTCACTTCATTTTTTCTTCTTTTATGACTGTACAAGCATCTGGGATAGCTCAATTGGTAGAGGCATGACACTTGATGTTACTGTTCGAATCCAGGTCGCAGAATTTTTCCTTTCATTTTTTCAAATAATATCATTAAAAAAACTTAGGACTTAAATGTTTATCACACAGCTGCACTCAAGGTCATGGGTTTCTATTGATGACTTAGACATTCTGGCTTGCTATGATTAAGAAAGTACTTAATTATGATAAAAGACCTTGCTTATAGTCAATTAAAAATGCTCCAAAAACACCAGTATATGATAAATATACAGAGAGCTAATCAGAACTTTCCACATTTAAGCACATTATCAGTAATATAAGAACATCTTAATTTAAGTAGTAAATTTCTTGAGAAAAACAGAATTGAACCAGTTGTTTTCTGATTTTTCAATTTTGCATTATATGCTCTTATTTTACAGCTTAATAGTGCAACCTGTGAGTGGGCATTTAGTATTAAAAACTTGCAATGAAACCATTCAAATGGGAAAGCATTGACAAGACTAGTTATATTCATTTTAAAATACATTTACCAAACAAATTACATGGATAAAGCAGTACAGGAATTCATAATAATTTTATCCACCATTCGTGGGTATTTAAATCCATCTCATTAATTGAACAGAAATAAGAAACAAAGAAATTTTGCAATCAATGAAATGTCTGGAAATAATTTTGTGATCACTTTATGAAATACAACATTAATAAAATTAAGGGGAGTTGCTAGGATAAAATTTTTTTCTAAAAGTCACGAACTAATCTTAATGAAATTTGGCATGCTTAAAGAGTATAAGTAGTACTTCAAAACGATACCAATCTTAACTTCCAACTTCACTTATTTATGGAGTTACTCGCAAACGAATTGCGTCGAGTTAGGTACACTTTCCTCTTTTATCTGTTCACTTGAGAAAGATTTAATTTACACCATTGGAAAGAGCAGCTCTTTTTCAATAAAGTTCCAAGGACATTTGTGAGAATACATTAATTTATTTTTGATTCTTAGCTTTCAAAAAAAAGTTCGACAAAACAGATAGGGCAGTGGATCCATTTGACATGTTTTAATACACTTTTTCAAAATATGGCTTTGGCAAAATGTTTGCTAGGACCAGACCTTTCTAAAATGCCCAAGATTTTTAAAATCCATGAAGTAGATACTGAAATAATTGTACCCAACTACAGCCTAATTTTTAATTGTTTTGCTTATAATTCAGCACTAGGTCCCAGAAAAACATTTATTTTGTTTGCAAAATGACAAGATCTTGAGAGACTAATTACACAGATCGATTTTAGACAGATTAAAAAATATTTTAATGAAAAAAAACTTGTTTTCGAAGTTTTGACTATTTCCCTAGCGACTCCCCTTAATGTTTTATTGGGCCTCCCTATGCCTTAATAACCATAGAAATACTGATGTATAGTTAACACTCGTTACAACGAACCTCACAAAAACAAACTTTTGAAATTAACGAACTTATTATGAATACTTTGCAAAACTTCCTATGTTTACCATGTCAATTTATTTCAGTTCAATGATTTCAAAATAGCAAACAATTCAAATAAACTCTTTCATGATGTATTTCATCATTAATTTACCAATTTAAAGAACTTCTTTAAAATTACTTTCAGTATGAAGATCTTAGTTTCAGTTTTTAGTAGCCACCATTTTGAAATAGCAACAAAGCACCAATAGTGTTTCTATTGACTGTTCTATTTCATTTATATAACCCAGTCTAAACTTTAATTATCAACCTATATGATGTAAAAATAAAAAATTCATTCCGATCTGCACTACATCTAAAAATACTGATTTCATCATCGTTAATGACACTCAAACTGATTAATTTCAATTTGAGGCCTGTTACTTTTGTTTTGCAATAAATTACAATGGCTGACAATGAAGTGTATGGCATCTCACTGTTTGTTCCCAATACGATTTATATTTTTGAAATTAATCTGAGGATGCACAGGTTTTTTTTCTAGAGCATGTGTATTCTAAAAGTTTATTTATAAAAAAAATAGGGGTTGCATACAGTCTAAATTATAATATATACAAATTTGCCTTGGAACTGAGAAATACAAAAATGAAAGCAAAATAAACATTTTAAAAAAGAGGTTGCAGCTTTTTTTTTTTTTTTTTTTTTAGAAGCATCTGCATGCTTAAATAAACTGCATCGATTTATTTCGAAACATCATGCCTCAAAAAAGTTTCATCACAATTTAAATTAAAAAGGCAATTTTATTGCTTCAGAATGTTAAGAGCAACAAAGCAGACAAAAATTCATGACTATTTCAAAAAATAATTGATTTTCATATTAACGAACTTTCAATTAATGAACAAATTTCCATGGTTATAACGAGATTTTACTGTACACCTATGCACTTTTATGTACTTTTCAATCGTTATAAATAGATTTTATCAATTCTTGAATGTACTTTTCAAAAATTTCCTACCATCTATTTTATAGCTGCACTAACTCCAATTTGCTCTGAGGATGTTTTTCATTCACCAATTTCCTCAACTTCTACTTTTGATGGGATTCATATCTGGACTAGTGGCCCAAGCCACTTCAAACATGTGATATTTATTCTCTTGCAGATATTGTTTGTTCTGTTTATTATGATGGCTTGGAAAATGAAGTTCATTGTCACCAAAAAAAGATGTTCAAAGATTTCCTCATGAAGTTTCCAAGTTTACAGTCCTGCTTATTACACACAATTTCCCAGGGTCATGCCATAATGTGACATGCACCCCACCATTAGAATTGACTCTTGGTTTTTAACTTGGGCTCCCAGGCAATCGTCATGAAATTTTTCATCCGACCTTCTCCAAAAGAATTACCATCAGCATCATCATATCCTAACATTATTCTGGATTCATCCAGATACTGGATGACTTTCTTCCATTCTCCCAATGACAAATTCCTGTGCTTCGTGGCCCATTCAAGTTGTGCATATCTGTACTTCTTTGTAAGAAATGGTTTTGTCTTTGCAAAACCTAAATCACATGTCATGGAGATGATTTCTAACAGTTTGATTTGAGACAAAATCTAATGTTGCCTCCACTTGTTGTTTATTTCCTTTGATACTAATTTTAGTTTTTTTTTCCTCTCTCTCTCCTCTCTTTTGCGCCCCCCCCCCCCATATCTTTCATAATAGTGAATCTTATTGTTTAAATGTACTACATGATCGTCCAATACATTTATTTGTAACTTGTCCAGTTGCCTTATGTTTTCTGTAAATGTCGAAAACAGCGCTCTATACACTTTACATGATCCTGGCAACTTTACTCTATACTTTGCCATCTTCCAAAAGAGAGTGTTCTCACCTTGAAATCAGCTGAACATTCTTCTTGGTCCCATCTTTTGCAAATTTGCACAGAATTCATAATAGCACATCATAAACTGATTTACTCAATTGGTTGATTAATTTGCATGGAAATGTTCACTGGTGCAAGGGGCAATTGCAAACTTATTTCCAAGCACTACAGTGATACCAAATTGTTTCCCTACATATTTCTTATTTCTTTTTAATTACCAAAATGGATTTGTAATTAAATATCCATAAATGATATACAATTGCTTTATTCATGTAATTTTTTGGTAAATATCTTTGAGATAAAATGTATCCCCCCCCCCCCTGCTTCAGGCATTTGAGAAATGTAATATTATTGCCAGGGGTTATCAAAGCATTCGACAACACTTTTTTCCAAGACATATGGATCATTACTCATACTTTAAAATTATAAAGAATACATTTCTTTTAACAAAACATTTTGATGTTGATAAAAAAAGAGAATTATTTTTATAAATTTGTGTAAACTGTTTACAGATCTCAGATTAAATTTCTCTTGTTAAAAATAATTAAATTACTATATCAACATTTCATTAGAAGCAGAAAATTCATTTTATTTACTCACCTTATTCATCCACTCTGTTTGCCTGTTTATAGTATACTGATTATTATTAGCATGCGCAGGAACAAACGTTGGCCGTGCATGCTTCAAGGCAGAAACTTCAGCTAAAATATGTCCGCTGAAATCTCCAGCCTGATACCTATTTATAAATAATAAATTGGCAAATTAAACAAAAATGAAAGCAAAAAGCTAAATTCTTATAAAGAAGTTAAAATTATGCAGCATACCTTTTTTCAAATATCTCTATTGTTAAATGGAGATGTTCACGCTTTGTTTTCTCTCTCCTCTTTACCATTTCTAGTAAAGTCCTGTTATGTGGGAAAAAAAAAAAAAACCCAACAAAATTACTTTTGATCTTCAACTAAAAATTGCATTTGCAACAAAACTCTAGTAACCCTAATCAGCCATCTTCATAGCCAAAATGCTCAAATTGGAGTTAATGAAAACAACAAATGAAAGAAAATAAAACAAAAAAATTAATAAAGCTGACATTTTACTGTGTTTTGAAATAAAAATTGTAACCAGTTTGAGGGTTAGATTGGTCAACCCAAGTTAAAAATAAAAAAGTAAATGATCCTGCCATCTTTATGCTACAGATGTGGAGACTGCTTTTGAAAAATTCAAAGCATTAAAAATTGCTTAAATAAGGTTTCCATATATGCAAATGATTGCTGCTGGTTATGTCAGCAGCTAGCTAGATCAATTATGACTAGATACATTTTGTATTAGCCATCTCAGTCCTTAGGAGACTGTTTCCATCCTTGAAAAATAAGGCATTCCATTTATTGAATACTTTTGTGCACGCCCACACGCATGGGAGGGACTCAAATCACAAGTCCGGGCAACAACTTACTTTATACGCGGTGAGGTACGGGTTGTTGGACTCGCTAGGAAAGATGACACCTCGAAACAAGGAAGCGATACAGCGGTTGTTTATAATAAAGATAATTTATTTTAACCTGCTCTTAACTGGCAGAAAAAAAAATCTCAACACCACGAAGGACTTGTGTTAGATGAATGAAATTTGGACAGTATATTCAGCTATGGTATTTATTCAAGTGATTCAAGTTTCAAGGTTACAACTTATAGGGGGTGCCACCAGCGCCACCCTGTACATGCAAATGAGACATTCCAATGACAGATATAAAGGAGACGCGTGTGTGATAGAGTACGTAAAACATGCCTCGAAGGCGACTACGACGTGAATATGGGCAGCTAACCCAATTCGAACGAGGACGTGTAGTGGGCCTTCGAGAGGGTGAACTTTCATTTCATGCTATTGCAGAATGCATGGGTCGAGACGTTGCCACTGTGTACAACTGTTGGCAGCAATGGTCCAGGGAAGGCAGGATTACCAGGAGACCAGGATCTGGACGACCCCCGGCCACTGGAGACAGGGTTGACCGGCACATCTGTAGGATGGCTGTGGCAAATCGGATAGCATCTGTAGCGGACATTCGGGCTGCTGTGGCACCCAACGTCACTCCACGCACAATTCAGAACCATCTCCTGGCCAGGAACCTCCACTCCAGGTGCCCTGTGGCATGTTTGCCTCTTACCCCTCAACACCGTGCAGCACGTCTTCAGTGGTGTCAAGCCAGACCCCACTTGTCTGTGGTCTTCACGGATGAAAGTCGTTTCTGTCTGGGTCACGAGTGATGGTCGCACAAGGGTCAGGAGGAGGGGTGGGGAAGTCCTGTTACCGAGCTGTATCCGTCGTCGGCATATTGGCCCCACCCCTGGCATTATGGTATGGGGAGGGATTTCCTACGACAGCAGGACCCCTGGTGGTTATCCCAGTCACCATGACGGCAAATGTTTAAATTCGGATGGTTGTTGAACCCATTGTGCTGCCATTCGTGGCTGGTATGCCGCAGGGGCTGTTCCAACAGGATGACGCTCGACCCCACACGGAAGCTGCAACCCAATGTGCCCTTCAGGGTGTCCACATCCTACCATGGCCAGCACGATCACCAGATCTGTCGCCCATCGAGAACGTCTGGGACATGGTCGGATGCCGTGTCAGGGCTCTTCCATAACCAGCAATAAGTGTCACTGATCTGACCATCCAGGTACAACATGCATTGAATGCCATACCACAAAATGACATTCGGCATCTCTACGACCGTATGCATGCACGTGCGCAGGCCTGCATAGACCAGCGCGGCGACTATAGCGGGTACTAAAGTCTGTGCTTTTCACCATGTACAGGGTGGTGCTGGTGGCGCCCCCTATAAGTTGTAACCTTGAAACTTGAATCAATTGAATAAATACCATAGCTGAATATACTGTCCAAATTTCATTCATCTAGCAGAAGTCCTTCGTGGTGTTGGGATTTTTTTTTCCGCCAGTGTATAAATGGAACGTGTAAATACAGGGTGGTGCAAAATTAATCACTCTATCGGAAGATGGCGCAATTATTGCAAATGGCGTCGTACGTCAACCATATTTGACATTTGTGAACTAGACAGCTGCAGAATACAAACAGACAAGCAATGGAACGCTATACTCCGCAAGAGTGTGGAATAATTGTCTCGATTTGGCATGGTCACGTAATCTCCCGTTTTGGCGATTTGGCATGGCCAGCGAGATCGTCCGATTTAACCGCCCCAGACTTCTTTCTTTGGGGCTACTTGAAGTCGCGGGTTTATGCCAACAAGCCTCAGAATCCCACCCTTAAAAGAGAATATTCGACAGGAATGCGAACAGTTATCACCGGAAATCTTGCGGAAAGTCATGGAAAATGCGATAAAACGGGTACAAATGTGTATCAACACTGGCAGCAGCCACTTGACGGATGTCATCTTTTTCACTTAACAGAAAAAATTGTAAAGGTCCTAATAAAGATTTCCATCATTCAGAATCTTTTTTTTTTTTTATTTAGTAAAAAAGTTATACAAAAACAAAATTGGATGATTAATTTTGCGCCACCTTGTATAAACAATTGTAAAAAAAAAACAAGAACAAATATTATTCAACTAATGAAAACACTGGGGGGGGGGGGGGGGCTAAAAAAAAAAAAAAACAAATATTCACCCAATCCCCTCCCCTTTAATTACTATCTCCACGGATACGTTTCTAGAACAAGTTGGATAAATTCTATGGTTATAATACATAATTTAAATTTCAGCAAGTTATTTGCTTTTTTCTTGTAGAATGGGACCATTAATCGATACATTGTCAGTCCACTGTTCAAAGAAGTGCCAAAAGTCATGGGAGCGTCGTATGGAAATTTTCAGGTATCGCTTGCATCGCATGAAAGGTGTATAGATAGAGTAATATCAGTGCTATTAATTCAGCTGCTAGCAGCCATCAAAAACTTCTTGTAGCGTGATTATGAGTACATGACGAGAATTATCAGAGTTTGAACGCAGAACGATAGTTGGAGCTAGATGCATTGGAAATTCCACTTCTGAAGTGGTGAAGCATTCAACATTCCTCGATCCACGGTGTCAACGAAGGGCGTACAAGAAACTTGTCCACGAGGTCAGTGCAGCAAAATTTGGCACTGATGAGATATGGCAGAAGACTAACAAAAGTGTCTTTACTCGCAGCATGTCATCGACCCAAACCTGCATTAACATGTCTCCATCTATGCCACGTATTGCTACCGTAATGCGTTCTTTCAGCTCGTCTAGGTCACAGGGAAGGGGTAGGGTGAAGACCTTGTCCTTTACACACCTCCATAAAGAGAAATCACAGTGGTGGATTAGTCAAGCAAACAATAACCTGGAACTTGCAAAGTGGCCACCACGGAGCCCCCACCTCACACCTTGTGATTTCTTTTTATAGGGGTGTGTAAAGGACAAGGTCTTCACCCTACCCCTTTCACGCATTACAGTAGTGATACGTGGGATTGATGAAGACATGTTAATGCGGGTTTGGGACGAATCTGACTACCGCATTGATGTATGCCGTGTCGAGAGTTTTTCTTATGTGGTGTGTCTATATTCTGAATAGCTTTGATGTAATAAATTTTTAAAGTGTGAAGTTCTTTTCTAATCATCCTGTATTTTGAAGAATATACCGACAAATAGTCTTCACTTTGGACAAGACCATTTCACCTATTGGTATCTAACTTATGGCAAGGCTGAACTAATTGTCACACATTTTGCTACATTTCTTCCTGTATATGCACATAGTTTTTTCACATTGCTTTCATACTTTTTCACGAACATTTAGTACATTTTCACAAACATTTAGTACTTTTACACAAACTTCTCGTATGCTTTCATAAACATTTAATCCATATTTATAATAAACAGTGTAAATTTACAGAACAATTACAAACAATGATCAATTACAGAGAGTCATTCACTCGTGAATTTCTCGTGAATCAGAGATTAGCCAACAAGGAGAAACAATGTTGGCTAAGCTCTGGAAAGTCCTCTGGGTGAGGTCTTTCTCCTTGTTGGCTAAGATCAGAGGCTGAGTTCAGAAAATTTAGCGACTGAGAAGAGTTAGCGATTGGTCGGTCATAAATCTCAGTGAGAAAACTGATGTCATTTTAACGCAGTCGAAAACGACAGTTAGTGCTCCTATGCATGACCGTTTAGTCTAACTCACAAAGCAGTTATATCTCCATCGTAGTCTAACTGAAAAAGACGGTTAGTTCGGTGAGAAATGTTCGACCTCATCCAGAAGACTTTCCATGAAATACGAGAGAATTCGAGGTCTCGAATGCATTTCAATGAACAAAAATTCTTGGTCCCAGCAATAATCGTAACTGTTCTTTATAACGAATTTAACAAAAAAAAAAATCTGGAAAGTGAGAAATCATTTATCGCACTGCCAATGATCAAGTGCTTTCTGCATGTGAAGCGCAAGGAAAACACACAGAAAACGGGCTTTCATTCTATCTGAATCCCATATTCTCACTCGTCTGGACGTTGCAAAGACGGCTTGTAAAAGAAAACTTACCACTGATTAAGTTTTTAGAATGCCTAGAAAATGGCGAAAAGAAAAGGTTTGTTGCCGAAAAACTTGAACTATCTTGATCAACTTTATCAATTTTCATCAAAGATAAAGAAAAAATTAAATAATTTTCATTCCTATATTACAACAGATCATAATCTTAAACTGGCTCATGAATTAACTGATGCAGACATTTCGGAAAATGTGCTGCAGCCTCAAGACTTGAATCTTGACTTAAATCGTCTGATGATGAAATGAAATTTGCTATTGTTTCTAATTCGCGTATTTACCATTTCAACAGCTTGTTTTCTTTTTACCGTATTGGATCAAATCTAAGCAGACCTTTTTTCTCCTTAAACGAAGTCGTAAAACCAACCCTTAGCTTAGATTCATGACCAAATCAAATGATTTCTCCCCCCTCCAACCCCAAACAATTAAAAACTGTGCACCTCCCCATCTTCGGCTTATCCTGCTATTGTAAATTCAATTATATAATATTTAAAAATGATAATTTATCAAATTACGTTGCTTTTAGACAGACAACTAACCACTGATGCGTTTACTTTTAGTTTCTTTTAATCTCAAAGCTTTTTAGTGTAAAAAGCTAACTTTTTTGAGTCTGCATAAATCACAGTATGCATAGGCCCAAGTATGTACGAAGAATTTGACTAAATTTTGAGCTTTAATTTTGGGTTTTATGCACATTTCCTAAATCATATTTCACTTAAGAGACACTTAAACGCGATGTTTTATTACTGTGAGATGCACATGAATAAAAAACCTCATGAAAATTTAAGGGTTGGCTTATATTCGAGATGATACGGTATTGAAAATTGTTGCCGTTTGACAAGAGAGCAAGTTATTTCTTATGGATTAATAAAATTTACTTGCTTTTAGCAATATATTGATTCATTTAGATCTAAACTAATCTAGATGAGTAATGACCTTTGGCCTTTATTTTTTGAAGAATAAAGGGTTGTTTTTACAAGAGATACTTTTTGGTGGCCCCCAACCTATATGTTAAAGCCCACCAAAATAGGTAGGACAGAGGTCGTGGCCTCCCTTTTTTTTAGAAGAAAATAGTACGTACTTCAAAAAAGTTACTTACACAGCTCTGCTGAGATCTCTTCGTAACTTGAGCATTTTCTCATAAGAAGCCTCATCGTTTTTCCGATTCTGTTAAAAAATCAGTTATAAATGAGTGTTGATTAGAAATAAATGTGTATGCCTCTAAAAAATAAAAATATCTTAATATGTTGAGTTAGTTTATGATAAAAATATCAAATATCTTATTTCTTAAAAGACGAAAAGTATATATAATATTTTGAGGAAAATATCTCAGATACCGTAACCTTTCAGCAATTTTTTATTTCAATAAAAATTTTAGAAGCCAGTTATGAAATAAAAATAAGGCTATTAATTCATTCTTGATAACTTGATGCATAATAATGCAGTCAAAATTAGAATGGTTAGACAAAAAAATAGATGTGCCTAGTGTTAGTAGTGTCCCGACATTGATAATTTTCCTCCAGAAATTGTATGCATTGGCATCTGTCCTTTTTCTCTGATGTCTCTTTATAGTGGGTACTCTGCTTGCTTGTTATAGGAATCGGCGAGTGAGTAAAAACTTACCCATTTCTTAAAGGCAAATTGTTCTATCACTTAGCTGGAATATCTGAGATTCTAAACAAGCTGTAATTGCAAAATTGCTGAAAGTCTTGTTCTTCTAATTTAGTCTCTAGCTGGCAAGTTGTACGAGTTGATTTCGCAACTATAACATGAGCTGTGGGCATGATAGAGTTTCGGACATTCACTGTCACGTTTTGTCATGCCATGAAGGGACTATCCATTCTACGAAAAATACAAAAAAAGGTAGTCCAGGTTATATACCGGAGCATCTAAACTCTTCTTGACTTGCCTTACCACTGCGGAGCATCACCAGATGCTTTAGACTCAAGTTTTTCTTGCCCTTGACGTAGAAGCTCTTATACCCTGTTGCTTTATTCGAAACTACCGTTGTTCAGATGTTTCAAACACCCTTATAGCTTTTTTGTTTTAGTTGCAGAGTTTCTCTGACCAATACTCGTTCTTTCTCTTTCCTTTCCAGACACACAAATTTTTGGCAGTCGTCAGGACGTTTGATAGGGAGCTCAAGAGTAACACGCGTGACTCCTATTCCTAATCCATAGACGCTGCCTTATTAATTTTCTGTCACTGCATCTTCAATTTATGCTCATTATCAAAAATTCTTGGAAACGAACGTTCAGTCATCGCATTATCAGCATCTCAGTTTCCAAAATATACACTTTCCAACAGAATATAGTCAAAATATATTTTTAGGAAATGTTTGGACCTGCCGTGCTACCAAATAAGCTAGGTGATAACCCCAGCATGGCTCGGACTTTTTTTTGGAATAAATTTTGAAATATCTTAAAAATAACACACATGAAAACGCTTAGGATTAATACAGCAAAAATTCTTAATAAAAATTTGAAAAAAACTTTTTTAAAGGCTCACAATGGATGGATCTCTCCAAGGATGCCACTGCTAGTCTAAATAATTTCCTACTCACGTAATCTTACTTTAGATGTACACTTGATGTTGTTGCAATTCCCTTTCTTCTCTCGATGTCTTGAAGCAAAACTTGGCCATTCATCTCTTTTTGTAGTCTAGCGATCGCAGATTCTTCTATTGACCTGCTTACCATTTGCTCAATACAGCACGGAGCTAAAGGAGTGCTTCCTCTGTTGTCTTTCCACTCTTTCTCAATAGTCTGCTAACTTTCCATTATCTCCAGTTACTAATCATTTTTAAAGATGTTCAAAAAAATTGTTAAGTACTAAGAACTCTCTTTTCTAAGAAAAGCCTGAATAACAGGAATTCTATGCATTGTTACAAATTTTGCCTGAAGTCCATTATCTGACAACATAATAAAGCATACGGAGCAAAATAAAATACAACCTGGTTTCATAAGGCTGAGCTGCAACTAGGACTTGTTACCCAGGGCAAATTTCAAATTTCAGTGCCTCTTCAAAACATTCCCTAACATTTGCTGTTCCCATCTTAGTTGTGACTGGTTCTCATGAGTGATTATATCATATTACTCGAGAATTCATTTTTAATTTTTAAAGTAAAAAATATATATACTTGATGACTACTAAGGAAATAAGTATCCAGCTTCATATAAAATATTGTGTATGATATAGTAGTTGTATATGGTCCAATTTAGGTTTTAACAGAAGTTCTCGCAATGATATCAGGTGACTGATCTGGAGGTTAGAAGTCTGTCAAATCACAATTATTTTTCGGAGTCAACTTGATATACACTGTGTGCCAAAAGTTTAGGCAATCGTGCTTTTTAATGCTTTCAAAGAATTATTGAATGCAAAACAAATACAGTGGTCGCTGCTTAATATGTGGTTACATTAACCGGGACCATGCTTAAGTGGCCACATTAACCGGTGGCTGTTTTAAGCAAGGTTATGAAAAGTACTTAATTTTTTACCCAACAAGTTGAGCATGTATTTGTACTTACATATAGACAAGTTTGTTTGCTTAAATAATCATTTATACATGTACAGAATCTTGTCAAAATATTTTGTTTAAAATATTGTCTACTGCCTGTTTGACAACTTTGGCTGCATTAGTGAAGTTGTGTTGGGTAGAAGCCGTATGATTTCTATGTAGGATAGGTCATCAGGAACATAAGCATGGGCGCTGCAGTTGTCAATTAGAAGACCAATTTTTTTGTCTTCGCTTCTAAGATGCTTGCACATTGAGCTAGCCAATTAATCCAGATCTCTGATGTCATCCATGCATTGATAGATGATTCGTAAAGATTTAGGAAAGTTTTTAGGTTTTTGAAGCAGCGTGGAGATTCTGACTTAACAATGATGAGGAGTTTTTCCTCTCTATCCCTCCAGGTTGCAATAAACTTGTCTCTCCATGAAGTTTCTTGAAGCTTCTTAACCCATTGTGTTTTTTCCAGCGATGACACCGGCCTTGAGTTGCCTTAAAGCCCGTGTGTTCTATTGTCTTTGCAATTTCATCAGCCTTTTGACATAAGAGAGGACCGTTCACTGGAGTGTTTCTGTTTCTAACTTATTGAAACCAACTTAAAAGGCCTTCTTTAACTTGAGCATCTTTTCCATTTCGCTTATGCTTTCTGCTTGTCTCTTCACTTGCAGCTTTCAGTACAATCTTTAATTTTGGGCAGCAGTGCCCATTGGCTTAGAGGGAAATGAAAAGTGGATATTATAAGTGGAGTGTTCATTTATCCGGAGTAAGATGAGATGAAAAAGTATAATTTGTGAACTACCTCTGAAAAAGTGGCCATATTAAGCGGGGTGTGGCCACATAAAGCGAAAATTTGTTATATAGGGAACAGTTAGAAAATTCCGGACAGAGCTGGAGTGGCCATAAAAAGCGGGTGGCTATATTAAAGGTGGCTACATTAAGTGGTGACCACTGTATTAACTTTCTTAACCGAATTATACCTTCAATCTAAGTTACAAAACAGAAGCACTGTCCTTTAGTTCATTATTTTAAAGATGATTTTAACAAAAATGAAAAATCCGCTGTCTCAAAAGTTTAGGAAATCATGTGTAGGGGTGTTGGCAAAGAATGAATTTCTATCCAAATTACATAAAATCACCTTTAATACTCAGATATACTCTACTGAATCCAGTGCACAGCAACTGCTGTTTGTAAAAGCTTATAAGAGCCGTGCCAAAAGAGAAGCAATTCACACCTGATGAAATTAGAAATGTTTGGATGCTAAAAGCATTTTCTGGAAAAATCTGAACGAAACTGCAAGGAAATTTGGATGGCATACATCTGCTATTTACAAAGTAACAAGCAGAGGTGAAGATTCGAATCCAAAACCTTGATCTGGAAGGCCTAACTATACATCTTACAGAGATGGTCCACAGCTTTGCGAATAACAACTCAACAGGGACTTTCTGTGCTACAAATTTTCACATCAGTCCACCTTAAAAACATCCAAAGCTATAGTTCACAGGCGTTTAAGAGCAACCCTAACACTGAAATCGTGTTAAAATAATAAGTCAACCACCATTGAAATTTGAGCATATTCAAGCACGTCCACAGTTGGCACAAGAGCACATATCATGGAAAGACGAATGGCTGCTATGCTTTTTAGTGATGAGAAAAAGTGGAACCTAGATGGTCCAGACGGTTATCATCTTTATTGGCACGATTTAAGAAAATAATTCAAAGTGTTCTATAATTAATAACAAGGCAGTGGATTAGCCATTGTGTGGGGTGCAGTTAGATTTAATGGAGTGACAAGTCTAGCAGTTCTATCTAGTAGACTAAGTCAGAAGATTGTTAGCGTGCTCTGTCCCAGCCAATGGCTGACCTGATCGGAGCACCCAACTGGGTGTTCCAACAGGACAATGCGCCCATCTATACATCTTACACCTCAAACCATTGGTCAAATTTATTGTAGGAAGTGGCCGGCAAGATGTCCGAACCTCAATTCCATTGAGAATGTTTGAGACATCACGTTACATCAGTTTGCTTCAGTAGCAGAACTAGCATCAACAGTTGAAGATTTTTGGTATAATCTCAAGCTAGAATCGGTTTGAAGACTAATCATGACAATGAAAAATGATAGTGTGTTTCATGTGATTCATCATGGTGGAAAACACACTGTCTATTAACAGTATTTTTTTGCGCAAACTCAATAAATTACCTAAACTTTTGAGACCGTGGATTTTTCATTTTTGTTAAAATCATCTTTAAAATAATGAACTAGAAGCCAGTGCCTTTGGTTTGTAACTCAGATTGAAGGTATAATTCGGTTAAGAAAGTTAATATTTGTTTTGGACTCAATAATTCTTTGAAATCATTAAAAAGCACGATTACATAAACTTTTGAGACATAGTGTACATGATGTAAAATAAATTTTTGTGATCTTGTCATTTAAATCCAACATAATAGGTGTTGTTACAATAATGAAAAAGTTTCAATGTAAAGGCTTGATGTTATTTTATTGTTTTAAAGATAAAAGCATTGTTATATTTACATAAAACATTTTGGGACATGTCTGCTGAGGACAATCTAACATTTCTCATCCCTTGGTTGATGCTGTTGTTACAGAATGGGCTGGCTTGTAAAATTATTATTAAAAATAACAGGTGTATGTTTAACATTAAGTACTACAATAACAAAACTATTCCTCAGTTAAAATTCAATTCTAAGAAAGAATTAAATAATATAAATATATTTTTTAATGAACAAAATTGAAAATATATGATTGAAACAAAATTGAAAATGATAAATATATTTTTTTACCTTTCTTGTTTGCATTTTTTCAGTTCTTCGCCGAAATGCAACATAAGGATTATTGTTAGTAGACCCATCTCGTTTTTCCGTTTTCACTTGTAAGATTAAAGGATGTTGCTAAAAATCAAAAAGGAAACAAAATGAAAAAGGCATCATGAAGTTCATTTATAGAAAAAAAAAACACATTGTACCATAAAAATTTCTAAATTAAAAATTTTAGGCTTGTACTTTTTTTTTTTATTTGTTGCTAGTACCATTAAGTTAACACTGCAGTTTATAATTAAAAGATAAAAATTCTGCAGTTATTAATTTTTGATGTGGTGATCGACAACTATAAATGGTGATGCAAATGAAGAACAAGACTTCATTAAAAGTATATTTTCCAATACAATACAGTGGGTGATCGGTTAACTAACAAATCTGATAAACACTTTCGCAAAAGATTTTTATGTTTGATTAATGAACATGAACACCCACAGAAAAAAACACTAGTCGAAGCAACACTATGTGTACGATTGCATAACTGTATTTTTCTGTCACTCCATGAATGATTTGTAGAATGAGACTTTGACAATTGCATACATAACCAAAGTCATTAGATGAATAAGATTTTAGGACTCGTAATTTCCCCAATGTTGTTTTAATGTGATACAAGCACCAGCTGTTGGACACTCATTGAATCACCGTCAGCTGTAGAACAAAACAATCCACAGACGTATTCTTTATGCCCCACAAACGAAAAAATAAAACACGACTGATGAAAATGCAAGACCGCGTTATGTATATATTTTTGTTATTGCATATAAAGAAATATTTCATATTGTAAGAAATTATAGTTTATATGTTTTAAGGTGTCTCCAGAACGAATTAATCAAATTCCCATAGTAATCCATGATAAATCGATGATTGGTAAATGAACAATTCAGATAGCGAACATCATCTTGGAATGGATTAAGTTCGTTAACAGATCACCTAGTATTAACTCCAAGGTGTGTTACTAGTGAAATCAAAAGTCAGTAGAAGTTAACCAGATATAGTCTGGCCATCCTAGGAAGAACATTAAAGGTCTATTCTGATAATTGTAATGTGTCATGTAGCTTGAATAGACCAATCGTGCATAAGGCTAGCCTCCACCTGTCAGCCCTGATTAGCTACAGACATAATCCTTTCTCACGATGTTTAATGCAAAGTTTTACAGAAAGAAAAACTATTGTGAATATAAATGATTATTTTTATCACTGTGATCTCAACCCAATAGAAGTAATTTGGTCACAATGTAAACACTATTATGAAAAAAAATAATGAATGAGGGCACTTATATGTCACTGCAAAGGATGACAGAGGGTACTTGTCATCCCTTACCTACTGTTTAAAAGGGCCATATTGGAAGGTCAAATTCTGTGCTTTAAGAGGCAAATTAGAATGCCATAACATCATACTTATTGTAGCGTATCTATGTTTTGGCAAGAATTTTTCCTGCTTAATTTCTAGTTGTTGTTTTGTTTTTTTTTGGTTTTTTTTTAGTTTTAGGAATGCTTGCCTAGTTTTACGCCTATTTTGGTCTTTTTCTTTTTTGTTTAGATAATCTTGGTTTTTTCGCTGTTTCTTAACTATCTTTCAACAATGGTTTTCATTTGTTATTGCTGCCAGGATGCGCTTGCTTTGTGTGCCTTCGTATCCATGCTGTTGCGTCGCGCGAGCGGCTCGAAAATTTTTGCCTGCTTGGTTCATCCGTTTTTTGGGGCAGTTTTAGGTAGACGTCTTGACCTGGGAACGCGTTTTTTTTCTGCTCCCTGATGGATTTTCGCCGATTCCTTTATTGGTTTGGAGTGGTTGTGACTAATGCAGCCGTTTGTGATAAACTTTCACCGGAGTTTTCGTTTCTCCATTTTCGTCTGGCCTTAGTCTCCGAGATGCCTCTTCCAACTCCATCTCTTCCGTAGAAGGATGTACCCAGTCTGCCGAAGCCATGGGTGCTTTAGCCGTCGAAGATGCAAGAATCCGTCAGAGTTTCATCGCCGGTATCGTCGTGAGCCTCCGGACTGCTTGTGGGAGCCTAACTTTCCGATTCGTTTTCTCCCGACATAGTTCCCTCGTCCGTACGCCTTGCGTTAGGGCTTTTCACTTTGTTTAACTCTTTCGCCTTCTCTTTTTTCGAACTGAGGTTTCCTGAGTTAGCACTGCTGGTAGTTAGGAGTTTTCTTTTTCTTTCTTACTAACACCTTAACTAAATTTTTTTTGTTTTTCTCTGTTAGGCCTTTTATTATTAGTATTAGTTTCTATTTATTGCTGCCCTTCCCTGGGATTTTGCCTGTCTACCATTCTACTGTATTTGCCTCCATTATTTCCTTTTCCTCAGGTGCCTCAGTTTTGCCATCAGTTTACTACCAGCTGTGCCCTGCTCATCTTAGATTATTTTGTTTCAGTCATTTCTTTCTCTACAGTGTGATCTACCTTCATCTGTGGCATCTGTGATTTGACTTTTTTTTTTCCTTCAAGCCTTCTCCGTAGCTGCGTCATCCTTTTAAGAAGAATTCTTAGCTTTGTTTTTTTTTTTATTTCCAAACTAATCTTGTAAACCTACTTCATTTATTGTTTTGAAATAAAGGAAAAGATTTATTTGGAACCTCGCGTTTATTATTTGCGGGAGGGGGGGGGGGGGGGTCGATCTGTTGCTTGTGGGTAACTTTGGGCCCTAGCCATATTTTGGGGAAAAGTTTAATGGGGTTTTTGATGGTTATTTACTGTACGTGAAAGGGTTTAATTTAGCATGCTACTTTATGTAGAATATCACCACCCAGACCCATTCAAACACGATCATATGGTCAGACTGCATGAAGCCAGACGATTGGCTGGTCTTACAGCTATGCATCCTGGCCTTGCAGTCACCACTGTGACACGACATGTCCAGACATGGGTGCAGACTGGTCTTTCCTAGGCACAATACAGATAGAGAAGATCATCACATCAACTATTCGTGCATTAACAGCAAGAGGCAACATTTCCAAAGAGATCCTGCTGTCTTTGGGGCCTGCACTGCACTTGTCGGGTCTCAACAAGAATCATTTGTCACTTTTTGAATGAGGCTGGCCTACAGGCACAGCGTCCTTTCGTTCATTTTGTCTTTCACCCCTTGGCATTATACAGCACGTTATCAATGTTGCCTGGAACATCAACTTTGGACAGAGGAAAGGCAATGCACTGTTCTATGATGAGTCAGTTAAGACTCCCAGTCATGTCTTATGCTTCTGAAGTCCCATATTCTGCCATTTTTGAGGAGCATACCCAGCGATATTGTTGTGTCGGCAGTCAACAAGTGGGGATTGTTGAGCTGCAGACACAGAAACTTTCGTGACAGTGTCACCAGCCATTGTTGAGCTGGTATTGTTGGAAAAAGACGATGCTGTTGCGAAGCAACCGATTAGTGAGCATTCGGCTGTATTCCATGTTAAATGAACAGTGTAATCAGTGATTCACGCCAGCTTAACTAGCCACTACTCAAAGGTAAATGTTTTCCTTATTCATTAATTAAGTCGCGAAGTAACAGATATCATGCAGCAAGATAATGATCATCTCTATACAAGTCACATCATCCAACAGACATTACGAGATATGGACACCTTTTCTTGGATTGCCAAGTCTCCAGATTTATTGCCTACTGGACATGTATGGGAACTGATGCGGCCACATTTGCACCATCGACCACCTGTACAAACACTGAATGATCTATACATGTGCAGTTGCAAAAACTGCTTCAAAACACTACACTGCCTGTAAAATTGCAAAAGAGGCTCTACTCCACATTGATCTCATGCTTTGTGGATGGCTAAACAAAATCTCCTTCAGGCATGAAAGACTAATCACTACCCATTTGTACTATCATCTATCCACCTGCGATTTAATAAAAAGTACAGTACGAAAAGAGGGCAAGTGGTTTTCATGGCTAGTAGTGTATAAAAATAAGTATTTTTATGATTTGTGTAAAAAACTTGTTTTTTTTTGTTTTTTTTACCAATACGAAAATATTTCTAGTAAAACCAAAGCTTGAAGATTTTTATCAGACCAAAACCAGAGAGGTAGGAATCCAAGTGCTGAGGTAACACTTTCCCAACAATATTTATTTGGAAAATTAAAACTATGATTTAGTAAAACGGCATTTAAAATGGATGAATTTATTTATTTATTTATTTAGAAAGGAAAGGATGAATTAACCCACAGGTGCCAGTATGGTCAAGAATGACCGACAGGTAGGCCACTGAGGGGCATCCAACATATAAATAAAATACAAATGCTAACTGATTAATGTGAGTCATGATAATACAGACAACAATAAAGTAAACATAACAACAATAAATACGGCGTAGTAATCGACAGCTGTAACAAAGTTCGTTAAATTAATAACAAATGTACTGTAACTAATATAAACTGCAATACCAAGTCGTTCTAACAAATTCTGTGTAGATAAGAACAGAAAATTGATCATAACAAAATCATATGCGAAAACCAGGGTCAAGATTACGGACATAACATAGGAGCTGCTTATAAAATTTGCTAAAATTCCTTTTAGAACGAAGATTGGGAGGTAAATGTGACCAAAACATGATGCCGACGTATGATAAACATCGTCGGCGATAATTATGTATTGTTAAGGGAGGAATAATTTGATCTTTTTAGTCTTGTAGTGTAATGATGGTTTGTTAGATTACGATTCAACTCAAAAGTTGGTGAGGCAGACCACATTGAATTAATAATTTTATAAACAAAAAGACAGAAACGTAAAAAATACAACTGAGAAATGGTTAATATACCAAGTTGAGAAAATCTCACTGTTACTGAAACAGTTGCTGAATGCATGATTAAATTCAATGATTTGGTTAACTTTAAAATTGTCCTTCTGTCAATATATATTTGTATACAAGCAGACTCCCCTCCCCCAAAAAAATGGAAACGAGCTTATAACAGATGAAATTTAAATCAAAGTACAGTCAATGTGTATTATTACCAATAGACTGTGTTTGATGGCACGGTTTATGTTAGCATTTCTTTTTACAACGGCATATTAACAATGCACAGGGTCTTTATAATTAAAGTTACATTTTGACATGGCCATAAAAAAAAACAACTACTGGACCAAAAGCTATAATACTTGGTAATATTATACAAGAGGGCATGGGAAGTTCATATCCCCCCCTCCCCAAAAAAAAAAATTAGTTCAAAAGGTCACCACCAGCATGGAATGACGCTCTATGCAATATTCGTATACGAAATTAGACACGAAGACACAGGTTAACAAGCCTTTAATCGTTACTAAAAATAATTTTAGTCATGTAACTAATTTTAGTAACGATTAAAGACTTGTTAACCTGTGTCTTCATGTCTAATTATTCCTTATGGTCTCTAACTTGACATTGTTGCTTTTGTTACACACAAACGAGGCTGACCAGACCTCATGAATTCCTGTTATATTGTAAGTGCAGGAGCTTAGATGATGACATTTTTACCTTAAACCTAATCAAAATGACAATAACCTGAAGGCTAGGTGATGAAGCAAATACTTTACTAGTCGATAAAGGTATAGACTCGTGGGGAAACCAGAAATAAATATACAAATGGGAAGAAAATGTGGATATGATAAATAAAGACAAAGTAAATAACAACTCTATAACCACAACAAAAATTAAGTAAAAAGAAAAATACAACCTAATCCTAGAAGCGCTTTTCGAGGGCGAAGCTCTCATCATTCAGCAGGTGGAAAAGAAGGGAGTAACACACCAGATGATACTGAGTTGTTATTTACTTTGTCTTTACTTTACTAGTAATTTCATTTTTCTTCATTTTCATATTTTATTTAGATTTTTGTTTCTACATTTCATTAATTTAATCTGACACTGTTTTGTATTGGTATGAAATCTCTTTCAACAGGGTATGTAGCTCTAAAAAGGGATTTGGTTATTACATCATCGATGTCACATTTTCATTCCAAGTCCAACAATGCATATCTCATCATGCTAGAAATTCCTAAAGCTTTAGATGTTTTCAGGCTACTAGGTTTCATGTAAGTTCCTTCTTGAGCTTGAACTGTGCTAATGTGTCTATTGCAAGACAGTCTTCTCAATTTCAAAATTTAGCTGTAAACACAGATGATGATTTGCTTTTAACCTTGAGTAAGAGGTTTTCCACGACAGTTTCTCCTGAAATATTAACCATGCCATAGCCATCTTCATTAGAAGCAAGAAACCATAAGGTGTGAAAAAAAAACACTATGCAGCCTTCTCCACCAATTTCTGAAAACATGAAAGATCTTGTTGATTGTTCATTTGGTATCATGTATCCCAAAGCCATTCAGAAATTAGGTGCGCACTTTGGCATGTCATTTTAAATGAAACTATATGGATACCAGAACCAGTTTACAAATTCTGATTTTATGTCAGAATAAGAAAGAGCATATTTAAGAAATCCACTGATAAAAGTCTTATAAAAACAATAAAAACTCAATATTCAAATTTATTCAATCTACAGAATCAGTTGTACTTTCTTTTTAATAGAACAAAACATAGCAAATTTTTCCATTAAACAGTCATTTGTTCAATGCGACTTCCATTCGTGATACAGCAGGCATTCAATCTGAAGTCAATTTCATTCCTAACTCGAGCCAGTACATAAAACTAAGAAATGCAATAAACACTGTGGGTACTTTATACAAGCGAGGTCAAATACGCACATATGTACATTTCGACTGCTACATTGGACCCACACTGAATGATGGCTGCATAGCAGCTGAAATGTACATTCATGCCTATTAAATGTTTTTGTGCGAAGTGGAGTTTGTTTTTTTCGACTTCACATGAGCCAGTACATCAGGCATCATTCCTGCAACTGCAGCATAAATTCAATTTCTCAGCTCAGTAAAATCAGCAAATACAGATGTAGCAAACACTCGATCTTCAGTAAAATCTCATAAAAAAATTGAGGAGAGCCAAATCAAGGGAGCGAGGTGGCCGTGCAAGTCACCCTATAAGACCAATCCATTGACTTGGGAATCATCTATCAAGGAAATTCCAGATTTCGATGTTGAAGAGAGGTGGTGCATTGTTTTGCTGGTAGTGAAGGCAGCCACCTTGGTCATCATCTTAAACTAGAATGAGGAAATTTTTGAGCAAGTCTAGATACACAATCACATTTAAGGTTTTCTCCATGAAAAAGAATGAGAACTTTAAAAAACATTCACTTTTGTGGGGCTGCACAAACATGCTGAAAATTTCACATGGAATTTTCGTGCCCCATATTCTACAGTTATGGGTATTCACCTTGCCACGGATATTAAAGCATTCACTCAATGGTAAAGATTATGTTGTCCAGAAGTATCTCGTCATATCCTCCTCTTCGATCCAAAATTTCCATACAGTGCTGACGAGTCACTTTATCTGCATCAGTATTGCTTGTACCATTGTAGGTTTGTATGGCTTCAGGTATACATGTCAAATGGTCACGAGATGCAAGTTGCATCAATTTTTTAGGGCTACGGGCAAAGTTCTCTATGTGCGTTTCACAGGAGTATTGGAAACGAATGCATGATCTGTCCAATTTGCCTATTGCATAGAACAAACAGTCTCAACAAAGGCTTTGGTGCCACCAAATAAATTGTAGACCTACTTGGAGGATCCTCAACAAACTTATAAAAAATTACACAAGACAGCAAAGTTCACTTCTTGAAACCAACACACACAATAGGAATGTTCCATACAAGCTAATCATTCTGAACTCTAATGATGCTTGCACTTCTGGTGACTGAATTTGGTACTACGGCACTACTTAAGTCAAACTTGATGTATTTTGCTCTAAAATGACACTTCAATTAAGTACATTATCTGAATAAATTTCTATTTGTTTTCTATAAAGTCCTTTTGAATCACCCTGTATAGCAAGACTGGTGCAACAGGCAAATTTACCAAGGAAATTTATTATCATGCCAAGTCAAAATTATAACACTACCTATTAATTCATGTAAACAAAAAACTTCAACTTTAAAGTTTTTGTCTATACAAAGAACAAACAAAGCAATTATCCCAATTGATTGCTGAGGGCACAAAAAACATGGGAGCATAAGGGTATCTAAACAGAACTGTTATTATGCAATCTAATTCTGAGCCAGCTTCATTCTTGTATGGAAGCTACACATGGTAATACACCAGATGGGCAAGGTTTAATTTCCAGTAATTTAAGTCTCCTAAATTATCTTACATAGCATGCAGAAGTTGCCTGCTGCTATCAAATGCTATAAAATAAATATTATAATGAGAGATTACATTTCTGACGTTGAGAGGAAGAAAAAGAGGCAAAGATTCATATTCAGAATAACAATTATGTGACATTTAAAGAAAAAATTATTTTCATTACCGTTCTTAAGCGTTTGTTTAACCAGTAATCGTAAACAGCAATGATCAAATCATCATCTTCTTTTAGCAATAATTTGGCCTCTTTCAATGTTACCACCTGAAATAAAAATCATTAAAGTATTATTAAAAAATCCCAATGTTTCAAAGTAAATTTCAACTGTATTATTTTAAAATCTTCAGTATTGTTACCAATATCTTCAATAATTTCAAGTTTATAACAATTTAGAGCATCTTTATTCTATTATAAATGTTTTAAATATGGGTCAGCTTGGTGGTAGGCAATATTAACAAGGGAAGTGCAGGACCTTATCAATGTTGTACAGTGACCAAATCTGACATGCAGTTAGCAACCACAGAGTATAGTATGAATATCAATTTTCAGGTCCCGCCATCAAATACCATATTGCCCTGAATATAAGACGAGGTTTTTTTGTGAAAATAAAGTGTCAAAAAATTGGGGTCGTCTCATAATCATAATCTCATATTTGGAAAAAAATTTGGTCTCCCCTCCTCCCGATAGAAGAGTGGCTATTAAAAGCCTGTCAGTTTTAAACCTAAGCATAAGATAAGCAATTTTCCATAATAAACATGTAAAAATGATCACATCCTTTGTTTTTAAACTAATATTTTTAATATTACAGTTCAAAATTGTTTATTAACGTAAGAAATTATGCAGAAATTAACTTTTTAAGAACTTCCACTGCCATTGCTATCCCAGAAGCCATTGCCAACTATGGCGTCGGGCCAATTACAGCCCTGCATAACCACGTGATCGGATGAAAACGTGAAGAGATCTTATGAATATCACACAGTGAAACTCTTTACAAAAGCGGCAGATACAGATAATTTGCTTTTAAAAGTCAAGCAATTTACAGTGATAATCGTTTGACTTATAGTGCCCGGCACGAAAGAAAAAGGAAACTGGCGCATGTGTAAATAAAAAAAACTCGTTCAACCAATCAGAAACAGACTGGAAACAGGGTATTATTAATTCCTGACATCAGTAGTAAGTAATGCTCCGATTCCTGTCCATTTCTGATTGGTAGAGCGAGTTTTTTTCACTTACACATGCGCCAGTTTCCTTTTATTTCATGCCGGGCACTATAATAAACGGTAAAAATTTTGATAGGCGATGTCAGAGAAACTAACATCGATGTTTAATCGACGTTACGGGTTGTAGCTTTAATCATCAACCAAACGTCATAATTGGTAAACAGTAAAACATCAAATTTTTGTAATTTCTAAGTCCACATACTATTCGGAAATAATAAATATCCCAGTATATTTACATGTTCTTGAATTACACTACCGTAACATAAAACAGTTATTCAATATCAATAGATAATGATTTCAAAAGGGTTTAAGAAACTCAAAATGAAACATTGATGGTGCAAAAGCATCGAAAGTTCGATGGCCGATACTTTTTGAACATCAACATATTGGCTAACATCTATACTATCGGCTAGTACTACTTCATTTACAGCCATGCATTACTAAATCTAATCGAGGCATGCAGATGAAAAATTTTCTTAAGAAATTGAGCATGCAAATGTGTGATTTTTTTTAGTGCATTTCCTTAAACCCAATTTCTTCTTAACCTTCAACTTTCATAACCATCCAAATTCTTTTGGACTTCGATGATGACTCTTTTAACGGTTTTCTTTCTTAATCTCATATTGAACCAAACAATATTGTCATTTTTTATGGCCAGTTTGAATTTTAAACAAAGGAATAAATGTGAGATTGCAGAGGCTGTAAAAAATTAAAAAGAAATAAAAAATGGGGGAGGGGGAGGGGAAACAAAACTTAGAAAAACATCCCTACGCTCTCATGCCAATAGTAGAAGAAAATAGCAGAGTTTCAGAAACTGCAAATTACATCACACAACAGCCGTGTGAAATTTTATTATAGTATTCCTTATTTATACTGTATGATTAAATAACAGCAGGAACAGATGAGGAGTTATATTCTATTACATGTGACTAATACCTTTATATATGTGTGGGACAAATAAACATTCAAGCTTGAACAGATTCTAACTTATAACTTGATGGATACAAGAGTTGGAAACCTGTGCCCTAGCTCTGATTCACTAAATTTTGGTAGGTGATCTTATATGCAAAATTTCCCCCCAAATGTATTTAAATTTTGGTGGGTCGTCTTATGCTCGGGGCAATAAGGTAACATTCAAGAAAAGTACACGTAAACGTTTCAAGCATTAGTCTAACATAGGTTTATTGATAATGACAAAAATGTTGAGAAAAAAAAAATAAATGAAATTTACTGCTTACAACAGTTGTGAAGATTAGAAATAGAGTGAGAAAAGCAGTATGTAAAGCAAAAATTGACACACCTCATAAACATTAAGTTCGACATTGATCATTAATTGTGGAATCAAAACATCCATTCCTGTGTTGATCTGTCGACCTTTTGTGTAGCCAATGCCTACCAAGTTTGAGTGACATCTGCCAATGACAGGCTTTGCAATTCCCTTGTAAGGTGGAGATAGTATCGCAGGTTCAAATCCCACTGAAGACATGGATGTTTGTGTTTGTCCCTTTATGAACAAGCTTGGAAGACCAAGCAAAAGCCTCAACAGGCTGCTGCCCTGCTAGGTTAAATTTCAAATAGACTCAATTGTAATTTAACATCTTTGACACCAAAAAGATAAAAGAGGAATAGAAAAGTTGATGAGTTACTTTTAGATTATCCAGAATATAAATGTTCTATCCACATTGAGAGCTGGCAAAATAAAATTGAAGCTAAATTTCTTTACAGTAAACTTAACACTGATGGTTAGGTTTATTGTATATAGAAATGCAAAAATCCATAAGGATAAAGTGGTCCACACGGCAGAGACAAGCCAATACCACCTAGAGAGAAAGCCTGCTCACGGAAAAATCGGATATTGTTACATAATCGGTAGGACAATTCCGGGCTTATTATTGGTAGAAATATGATTAACAATATCCTACCGTAGGTGATGTAACAATGTATGATGTTTTCGCGCTCAGGCTTTGAGTAGAGGTGGTGTCGGACAGGCCGGCAGAAATCTCTTATTTAAATGGAAAATCAGAGAAGCACTTTAATTACTATGTTCATATTCAAAATTTTTGAAACAAACAATCTCCTGGTTTCCGAGGGCACAATTTACACTGTGGTGCATGAGGACTTTCATTGTAAGTCGTATGTTCTGAAGAAAGGGCAGTTCATGTCGGCGAAAACACAACAGCTGCTTCGAGCAAAACGTTATTAAACAGGTCAAACATCTGGAGAAACCTGACATGCTCTAGGGTTTTGCCGATGAAAAAAATTTCGAAATCGGTAGCAAAAGGTGAATCGGCGAAATGACAGATGGTTATGTGCAGATCGCTCTGATGTCCTACTTGTTATGCACCCCAAATTTTGTAAGGTGTTGATTTTAAATGTGGTGAGTAGTGAAGGACACGTCATGCCACCCCCACTTCTTTCGACAGGCTGCTGCCTATGCTGCGATGCTGCAAACAGTTGTGAAGCCCTGGATAGATAGAATTTGCAAAGGCAGGCCATATAACTTTCAACAGGACTCTGCAACTGCACATAAAGCTGCGACAACACAAGGATGGATGGCAACCCAACTGCATGATTACATCACTCCTAATTTTTGGCCAAGTAACTTACCAGATCTCCCCTCCCCCCGGACATGTGGGGCATTGTTGAATGGGAAGTTAATAGACATTCCCACAATACCATTGGTTCCGTCAAGGCTGCCATTGGCCACGTAATGGCCAACATCCAGAAGGGCGTGTCATATAATCGGGACGTGTCAACCCTTCCAGTCTCGCACTGAAGCAGTCATTCCAGCTAACTGGGATTACATCGAATAAACCTGTTCTCTTACCCTTCCTACATCTGTGAATAAAATAAGTTTTTGGCATATATGATGTTTTGTTCTACTATCTGCATCACGTCTTCAAATATCCTACGCATCCTGTATTTTAGTTGTATCAGCATCATCATCATTTACAACTATAAACTATCCACTACAGGATGAGATCTCTTCCTTAATTAATGGGGTTCATATCTGGTGAGTGAACTGGCCAATCAGACCCCACACAGCCAAATGCGAACTGGAGGGTGTTAATAAGGGCAAGAAAGAACAATACAAAAACATCCAGGCCACTGTAAGATTCAAACCCAGGATCCTAATGACTACGAGAGAGTCAAAGGAGGTTGTAAACACACTCTGCAAAATTCGTTGGAATCTTATATTTACATAAATATATAGAATCTATATAGGAAGTTTTTAAACACCCTGTATACCTAAAAGCCAAAAGTCAAGGTATAGCTGCTTAGTAACGTTTCGGATCTTAATAACTCGAACTGGCATCACACTTCACAAGAGACGAAGACCTCTGGTGAGATGTTGAGCCATGCCGTATGGATTGCCATCGTTGAGCCATGCCGTATAGATTGCCATCCACAGATCTTTATTATTGGTAGGTGACTGATCTTGGGTTAGCAGGGACCACTCCTGCACATCTATAATGTTCAATGGGGTTCATATCTGGTGAGTGATCTGGCCACATTATTCATTGAGACTCTCCTGAATTTTTCTCAACAACTTGGTCTCAATGAAATGGAATTATCCTGCTGGAAGGTATACAAAGTCCATGAAAGGGTGTAAATGGTCACCAAGTAGATCAACATAACAAACCATTAAGCGATGTGTCTATGAGAACCAACAGACCGAAGCCATACCAAATAGAAGCATCCTACCATGTAGGAACCCCCACTAGCCTGCACAATGTCTTGTTGACAACTTGGATCCATGACTTCTGCACCACACATAAACCCTTCCATCAGCCCGATGTAACTAAAGCCAAGACTTAACAGGCCAAATAACACATCTCCAATGTTAAAAAGGCCTATGTAAAATGTTCACGAGTTCTGTGTCTGGTGTTTTTGCATTGTCTTGGTGGGTTTTCTGCTACATCTAATATCCTATGTATGTTAAAAACATGCCACACCAACTTGCTAGATATGGGTCTGGAAGTGCCTACAATGTTGTGGCTTATCAGTTAGAATGGACAATTCTAGCCAGATGTCAGTGGTGATGCTTGAGAATCACTGTGACTGACCATGATGGATGATAATGCCTTCTAGGTTTCCCTATACACAGAAGGACGCCGTGGATTGCATACCCCATACATCAGGTATTCGATCATGCCAGGTTCGAACTCTGATAGTTCTTGCCATGAATACAAACGATAGGGATACAAACAGATAAAGTATACATGGGCATAACTATTATATGCTGTTTGGATTTTCCCATGTCAACTGTGGGTGATAGCATATTGCTATCACATGACTTTTGTCCTTCAAGTGTATATATGAGCATATACATTCATAACCCAACTAAGATCAATTTGATTTTTGTTGCTTTGCATTTACATCATCCCATGCGAAAAATCTAAAATGATATGAGTATGTTACTAGTGCAAATTACTTTGCGATGGCCGTATTATTATTAATCAGTGTAATATTCAGCAAAATTGAAATAGCAATCTTTAAGCTTTGTTGTGTTTTGTTCTTTTGTGAACAGTCAATAAAGATTTGTCACTATCATCAGTGTCACAGAAAGCAAATTACAGAACCACACTGGAAGTATGGTATTTACATGGACCTGTTAGTACAGTGCTAGGCCTGCCAGCATGTAAACAATCGCAGAAATAAGTTGTCAATACAATACTAAAATTTGCAATTATTTCAAGAAAAAAAAATTTAAGTCAAAAACTGAACTACCTGTATATGTATTCCCACAACATTGAAATTTTACTAAAAATGTATTACCAGGAAATGAATGAATAGGGGTATTATGCATTAACCCTTACATGTAAATTAATAAACCAATTGCACTTAGTTGTTTTTAAAAATGAACTATTGCACTTTTATATTAGTAGTACTTAAAATAGTTCAAAGTAATAAAAACTGATTTAATACTATTACATGTAATAACATTTTCTTCTGATAACAAAAAAATTTTTCATTTCATCAAGAATTTCTTTCCACATGCCATACATCTTCTGTGCCATTTGATGCATTTGAAATGCAGTACTTTTTAAATTCCCTAATAAGCCTCCCTTTAGTAATGACATCCCATGTAGATTGATCCATGTTCCCAACAGACATAGGGAAGGATTTTTTTTTTATTTTTCCATTTGGTTTAGATCTGATTGTCTGCCCCATCAACCAGTCTGTATATTGTTCCTCAGATGATCTTTTGTTTACCACAACATCTAAAACTTAATGTTGACATGTCATACTTCCTTGTAATACAAGTTCACAATTGATATTCTTAACATCTTAGTTTATATTTCAGTTTAATGCTCCCTCATGGGATCCAAAACAAGCATTCCTCTTCTTATTAATAAAGATTTTGGGCGTTTACACCAGACATTTTTAATCTAGTCAGCTTGGCTTATGCAGATAAAGCAGCAAGCAGCTTGGAAGCGTAATCATAAGCACAAATGGGATTGTTTTTGGTGTATGTGATTGTAATAAGCTTAAGGAGAAGTTATATATGAATTGCTTGCTTAAAAGGAGATGTCTGCATTTTTCAGAAATTTTTTTTTGGTGAAAAAAGAAAAGCCAACCGGCTAAAGATCCGATTCAAAGACGACCCACCTTTTTTTTGCCCTCTAATTTTGAAAAAAAAAAACTACCGGTAGTCTTATATTCAGATAAATACGGTACATCATCCCTCTGGAACCGAAGGTTATGTAATTCTGGGGCATTTATGTACAGTCTGGTGCATAAAGGTTTTTACCTAGGTCAAAATTGTTCGGCTTCCTTACAATACTTCAATCCAATGAGATTACTTTTCCAAGTGTCTAGTCTAGTCGAACATGCTTACTATGGAACGATTCTATTAAGTTTTTGTTTAAATCGGGGGTAGGCAAGTTTTACGTCACGTGCTCATCTATATTGACAAAAAGATTATTTTGGCTGTTCTGATGAGAATTTTTCTTTTATTAATAATAAACTAATCTATTTGGTTAATACTGTAACATAAATGGTGCACAGCATCGATATAATTATATGCATGGTCAAGAGATAAGCTGATGCAGCGCTCGTTATGGTGTGATGCGGAAGTGATTTTCAAGTGTAAGTGGAAGCCATTTTCTTTTGACTGCTTGAAAGGTTACAAGTCTCATTTTTTATGTGTATATAAAGTAATCAACGACAATTATGCCAAAACCATCAGAAAAATTTTTTAATTTATTATATAATTAGATGGATCCCATCAAAATTTGACAGAGAACAACCCATCTTATTATTAACCCCCATCTCTTTAATTAAAAAAAATAATAAAATAAAAAATTGTCAGAGCAACAAATAGAATCATTATGCACAAACAAATAGAATAATCAGAGCTTAAATATCTCATTATGCACAAAGAATAAGAAATGAGTTAATATATAAAATCAAACTAGCTTTAAACTAAATTTCCCTAAAATGCACAATTTCTCGTATTAAACTGAGACAAAGTGTCAGCGGGTAAAATGATCAGTTTTAAAGCTCTTTCTAACGATATGTAATTTAACATAACATTTTCAGGGTTTTTCAGTAGTCACAAGGAAAGTCATGAAATGATCAAGGCAGGATTTTCTTTCTGCAATTCTTCAGTTTATTTAATTCAAAACAATGATTGAATATTGTCTCATTACAATAATCCCTGACTTCTGATGGACTGTCGTAACTTTCTTTGTTGGCTTCAGATGCACATGCGCAGAAGTGCCAATTTTGCTCTTACAAAAACTGCTTTGCGTTTTAATATATAGGACTATATATTTTAATAGTAGAGAATATTAAATGATTTGAACAAAAGAGGATTTTTGTAAAAGTGACGGTGATATGAATTAGTGTATATTTTATTAAAAACTAAAATATAGAATAAAGCATGACATGACAATTAACATGAAAAGTTTTTTAAACCCTCAAATAAACAGATCAAATTGCACACTTGGATGAAAAATTTTTAATCTGTTTATGGTGTTCTTTACATACACTGTTTAAAACGAAATCAAAAATGCAATAATGAACAAAAAGTCTATTCATATCGGATTCGAACTCTGCTATTCGAGGCAGTAGGCAGAGACTTTAACAATACTGCTGTCAGCTGCTATCGCTTATTATTGTCAGGAGGGAGCACACGACTAGCACATCCCAAACTTATACCTGCTACCCTATTTTTATTCAGAAGGGACAGGTCCATTCTAATTTGCCTTGATTCTCAGCACAAGTACCTGATTTTGCAACCGACCAACATCCAGAAAGCTCAGCCTCTACGGGGCAGGTAAAAACCTTTTTGCACCTGATTGTACATGTAATTCCGGTGGTCAAAATCTATACTCCCTCAAATTACTTGATCACCATCGCAGAATTTAAATTTCGGTTAATGCCAACAAATAGGAAGCCATGGTTCAGGATTTTCAGGAGACATAATTCAAACATGACACTAAAGTTATTTCCCTCATGTGGCAGCAAATGAAGGATTTTTCTTTTTTTTTCTTCTTTAACACTTACATCCGAATTTATATAAGTTAGGAAAAGTCTGCAAATTATTTAGTAACATGCCCACTCCTCAAATCTAACAATACACCAAAACTTACATGTTGTCCACTGCCTTTTTCTAACCGGTCCATCATTTCTTCAAACTGAAGAGGAGTAATGTCCATTTTCTTAGCTTGCTGGTTTACCCATTTCTCATCTTCAGAGTCCATGTCATAGTCAGGAATATCTTGTTCCATGGCAAAGGCTAATCGAAGATAAAAGATGATGTTTTACTTTATGTATAACAGTACTAATGATTAATTTTCAGAACAACATATACTTTGGGAAAGAAAATATTTAAGAATGCCATAAATTTTGAAAAAATGTTAAGTAATAGAAGTTTGCTTTGAAAATTTATTACAGCTGACATCAAAAAAAAACAAAAACAGTTGAGAATGCACAGTACTGCATTACCAAACGATGTTAATTAAAAGCATAGTTATTGTATTTTGAAGTAAGTGAAAGTGAATGCCTATCATTGTTAAAGATCCTAGATCAAGATTTAACCTTTGGAAAACTTTAAATCAGATGATTGTACTGTGTACTCACTCCCAATTTTTTAATATTAATGATCAGTGATCAAAAAAAAAATTGATGACTATCCAGTCGTAAATGGTACATGATTTTCCAAGTACTACTTTATAATGCATTATATATTATCATAAACCTGTTAGCTATGAATGGGTTTGCAAAAATTGTTTCCTTATTGTTCTCTAAAAGCTAGTGTTAATGAAAATTACTCTGGGTAACTTATACATATATACAAAGCTAAAGACAATCATGCAAGATTATTTTACACACAATTCTGATATTATC
>JAHWFO010089701.1:0-54290 GCA_023313115.1 Rhysida immarginata | reverse complement strand
TTCTTTTAATGAATTTTCAAATGTAATTGCTATTTACAAAATAAAGAAAAAGCTGAGAAAACATACCGAACATCCTTCTGAACATGAGCATTTGCATACACATACAAAGTCCCTTAGAGTATTAAAAAAGTCTGATGTTGTGGGCAAATTTTCAGTACACTGAACAGGGACCTCTCATTGAAATTAGCACACGGCTTAACCAGCATCACTATCGTGATATTCTGGATGGACAACTGCTGCTTTCTGTGGATCACGTCAAGGATATACAGGGTCGGGACACATTAATCTAACCACCTCCCCTCGATCTTGTTGGAATGTCCCATGGTATGCAGATGAAAAATCATTGCATATCATTTAAAGCTGACAACAGCAGACATGTAGTAGCATCCGTTAACACAGCAATTGTCGTCGTCACGGGCAGAGCAAGTGACCTGTTGGACCTCCAAAAGGGGATGATCATTGGCTATCGGGCCAAGGGGGACAGCATTTCAGAAACGGCCACCTTTGTGAACTGCTCTAGGGCTGCCATTGTGAAGGTGTACCGCAACTGGACGAACCAGACAGTTTTGAACAACCGAAGAAGAGGTAACTGTGGGAACCCCGATCCTAGAGGCGAGCGTCGGTTACGACGCCTGGCCAAGGCCAATAAGTTTGGTTTGGTTTATTTGGTATTAACGTCCTTTTAAACTGCTATGGCCATTTCAGGACGGCGTTATAGGGGCCGCAAATTTTGCCTCGCAAGGGTTCTTTAACGTGCAGCCGGCAAACGACTACACGGGACCAACGGCTTTACTTCCTTTCCGAAGGAAGTGTGTGATCTCAGGATTTTCCCCCTGAAAAAATCCTCGTCGTCCTCGGCCGGGGTCGAACCCGCATCCCCGGGCATCAAAGGCGATCACGCAACCACTGAGCCACCGAGGCCGATAAGACCAATCGGCGTGCCATTGTTGAGCAAATGAACAGTGGGGCCATTAGATGTGTCAGCACCAAGACAGTGCAACGATCTTTCTTGAGGTTGGGTCTCCGGAGGAGGCATATGGTAACAGTACCCATGTTGACACCTGTGCATCGCCGAAAACGCCTCCAATTCGCAATGGACTATCGCCATTGGACCTCGGCCGAGTGGCAAAGGGTTGCTTGAACAGAGTGGACGGACGATGGAGAATTCACCGGGAAGCATCTGAGAACAGGCATCCCAACACCATTGTTGGCAGGCGACAGGCTGGTGGGGGAGGTGTGACTGTTTGGGGGGATGTTTTCGTGGTATGGTCTGAGTCCACTGATACCACTGAAGGGTACAGTGAATGCTGTTCGTTACCTGACGATCGTCGCAGACCAAGGTACACCCCTTCATGTTGACAGTGTTTCTTCAGGGCGACGGCACCTTTCAACAGGACAATGCTCCCTGCCATACTGCCAAAATTGTCCACGACTCGTTCGAGGAGCATGAGGATGAATTCAAGCTACTCCCATGGCCACCAAACTCCCCGGACTTCAACCCCATTGAACATTTGTGGGACCATCTCGATCGCCATGTCCGCAAGCTGGACCCTCCACCACGCACGGTGATGGAATTACGGGATGCACTGATCGCCGAATGGTCCCAGATACCTGCATCCACCTTCCGAGGACTTATTGACTCTCTGCCACGTCAACTAGCTGCTGTGCTTACCGCCAAAGGGGGATATACCGGATACTAGCAGGTGGTCACATTAATGTCTCCCGACCCTGTATATGACATGCAGCACGTCAATTGCAGGGTTCATTTTAGGCAGGGTTTACGGGGTGTGCCACCCCGTTTGCCCTTTTGATGAAAAATTTACATCCCGCTGCCCTTTGATCCTGATCACGTGTCCCGATACTGAAAATGTGCCCACAAAGAAAAATCTAAAAATCTGGTAAAAGTAACCCAAAAATCTAAAGAAAAGAAAAATCTAAAGTTAAGGAACTTCAAAAAGAATACTGCATTTTTAATAGAAAAAAAATTTTTTTTTGAAAACATAATGCCCCTTTTTGGAAATTAAGTGCCCTTTTTTGAAAACGTCGTGCCCTTTTTAGCCCTTAGCACCCTGCCCTTTTTCGAGTCTAGAATGAACCCTGCAATTGGCACACCAATTCTCAGATCTGAACCTTCTAGAGAATCTGAAACACCCCCTGGAACAACATGTTAAGTGGAAAAACCGCCATTTGACTAACATCAACAACCTATGGAATAAATAATATGCAGCATGGTTGGAGATAGGTAAGGGCTATTTACAAATGCTCATACAATCAATGCCCAAGCACATTAAAGCCATAATTAAAAAAAAGGGATGCGCAATGAACAGCAGGAGACTAATATTTTGTTCGGCTTGCTTATTTCTTACATGGAATTTATTTAATATTTCAGGTATTTAAGCAGTACAATATTATACATTATACAAGGTATATCTATATACAAGGGCGAGTCAAATGAAAGTGAGCCAACCCATCCTGTGCAAAAATGGTTCGGTCCATCATCTGCGATGCATGTGCATGGCACACAGGCATCCCTCATTTACAAAAGTGACACTTAGGTATGAGGATAAAAGTTATTTGATGCTCTCATACACTGGGTTGAACACAGTTGCGTGACATAATGGACGCTCCAAAAGATGAACAGCGTGGAGTGGTCAGGTTTTTGACAGCTGAAGGTGTCTTCCAACACTAATTTAGTGACTGTGAAGCCAATGAAATGGTTCAAAGAAGGACGTGAAAGTTGCAAAGACGATCCAAGACCAGGGGCAAAAGCCACCGTGCAATCACCCCCAACACAAATGCACAGGTTAATGAGCTGATTAGACAAGAATGAAGGATAAGCATCGATGAACTGGCAGCTCATTGAAAAAACAGCCCAAGGGAACCAGATTCGTGTCGGATGATGACATGAAGGAGTCAAGTTACAGGCATTTTGAAGCAGCAACCCAAGGAGTTTTATGAGAAGAAAATCATGCGACTCGTTAGTCAGTGGGACAAATGTCTAAATGCTCATGGAGACTACTTTTAAATAAAGTACTCCGTTTGTCATATGTTCACATTGGCTCACTTTCACTCGACTCACCCTCGCATTTGTATCAAACATCGGGAAGTGATTCCTATGATCAAAATGAGAAAAAAAATGTCCCTATGAACACAGGTCCTACAAAGCGTTGTTGCAGGGTTCCGTGCAAAGGTGTTAAAGGATGTACATTGGCCACAGCACAGGAAATGCTCAAAGTACTCATCACGAGCAGCAATGCATGCGTGGCAACACCGTAACATGGACGGAGAAAGCCACTCCAAGATACTTTCAAAATAAAGCATGTGTTTAGGCTGCTATATGATAGCATAATGTCAGCAATTTAACAGATATTTTTTCCAATAAATTCTAATTTCATCATAACAGTTTAAAATTGTAATTATAATCACTTTACTGGAAAATTATAAGGAACTTTAAGCAGGTTTGGTCTGTACAAGTATCCGACCAGCTGACTGCCATTTGCATGATAACTTGAAATCGGATTAACTTTTTCATATTCTGTGGTCAGCAATATGATCATCAAAGTCTTAGCTCAGCTACATGAACTTTTTCGTGGACCCATTCAAATCAATTGCATCTGCTTTAACAGTCACCACTAAGAATACCAATATTTGGGACATCATATAACAACCGATTCATAGTGAATAGAAAGTTACTTTCTTTGAAGCATTGTTAACATGGACACAGTTTATGATCTCTTTGTCGAGGCACAATTATTCATGTTACACTGCATCATACAGTTAAACGAGACATGCTATGATTGCCATAAAGAAATATATTGTGTAATAAATTGGAATTGCTTTGTATTTTGACATGAACACTGAGCAATAAAATTGAAGTAAATTTGAAAGAAATTAAATGAATTTCCATTGTTTATTAAACTTTAGCTAAAATTTAAAGTATCTCAAATTGAAAATTACTTCTGCATCACAGCTATAGCTCTTTCTTGATAAATTACAAGACTATGATTTTTTTTCATATGATTTTAAGTTAAGGCTATACTCTCTCATTATTTGCACTTAAAATCTCCACTGCTGTTTTCTTCTTTGGTCCCTAGATAGCAACTGTTGCAGATCAGCTCACAACCAGTACACTTCTGTGGATGCTCCAGGGTTTTGAATTTATGTTTTTCCATAAGATCCAAGATAATGGTATGTGCAAAATTCAGCCTGATTCACTAGTTCTCCCATCTGCTTAATCTATAATAATAGGATTAAGGGGAGGTTCTAGTTACGAAATGAACTTTTTATCTTATTAATCAATTTTCATCAAAAATACCATGATTCAAGTAGATTTTAAGGAGATTAAAATGGTGTAAATTTTATTTATGTAGATAGCTATGTTAGGAAGTTACGTTAGAAAGTTTCGCAAAGATATTAAAACTTCAAGTACACGTTTTACTTGATCTACTTAAAGCAGAAAGAAATGGTCTATATCAATGAAGAGATCAGAATTTTTTCATTTAGATGCTCAAGCTGATTTTGAAAAATTTATTTTTAATAATTAGCAATGAAGTAGTTCCTAAACGTCACCTAAATACAGAGCCATTCAAAGTTTTTTCAAGCCATAACTTTTGAATGAATTGCTATAATGAAATTTGAGCTTGAGCAAAGTTTTCCTTAGGATTAGACCTTTCCAAAATGCCCAAGATCTTTAAAATCCATCAATTACAAGCTGAGAAACACGTACTGGACAAATTCATTTCTATGAAAAAATTGTAAACGAGAAAACGCAGTTCAAAGATTAAAGATCCTTTCTTTCATAATGTAACGATTAAATCAAAACATGAAATTTAACCATTAACACCTTGAAAAAACTCCCCAAAAAACATTTATTTCATGAAGTTCACATTTGAAAAGGTATGAAAATGCAAAAATCCAAAAATTGAAATTTTCATCAAAAATCATAATTTTTTCACTAGAGACTCCCCTTAATTAAGCCATCAAGTCTTAAATTTCAATGTTCCATAACAGTATTATAGTTATAATGAATACATATATAAACGTAATAAATATAATATTTTTGTGTAAACATGTACAGAGAATATATTCAAACTGTTAATTAGTTCTCCAATCTGCTTAATCCAGGTTTTCTTGGGCACAATTGTTTTATTGGGCAGGATGTAATTTCCAGATGTGGAATTGGTGTGGTAATCTGTCTGCCCATTAGACACTTTTCAAACCACCTCAGCCAGCTTTGCGGGATTCGTTTGCCAATGGCTGGTTGTTGCCGACACTTTCTACGTTGTATCATTGGTACTGCTGTAATTTTTATTCCCAGAACTGCTCAGGCATTTGGAATATCTAGAGTTTGTTCAGACTTGGTTGAGCATGTGCCCTCTATATACAGACCAGCAAAAAAAACAATGTTGGGGATGGTGAAGCATCATTTTCTCAAGTACATGTAATGGGGAAGGCTGCCGATTTAAGCAACTGTGATAAAATAGAAACTAACCATATACTGTGGATAAATAAGACAAACAGAAAGACCCTCTTGTCCAGAATAAAAGATGCATGCTATGCTCCTTGTCATCACACTGAATGATGGTCACAGGGCGACTGAAATACGTAAATGTATATGTTTATACACCCTTTTTATTACGGACAAAAGGCTCTTTTTTTCCATCACCTTTGATAAAGGTCAAATTGTGAAGACCCGAAAGCTAGGGATGAGCATCTTCGAAACGGCACTGCTCATCAAGTGTTGTAAGTAGATGAAAACTAAGCTCAGATATCTTAATAGCCATAGAGTTTACCTCGAAATGTTGTTTATAAAGGGAATTTGTAAATACTTTTCTTTCCTCCTCTTTCCTTTTTTTATTGTTTTTTCTTCCCCCCCCCCCCCCTCAATAATCCTAAATCTTCCATTGTATGGCTGTCTCGATTATGCCAATTCCTTGCAAAGTTGAAGACTGAAGGGTTAACATTTACCCAGATATATTATACTCAATCTGTATTATGAACCTTCATTCATAATACAGATGTACTGCGCAAGAATAGTTGTTACCTATATTCTATTTGAGGCCAATTTTAAAATTATATAAAAATTATAAAAAATAAGCAGCCCTCATTAAAGTCGCACTTGTATTTCAGCAGCCTGAAAAGTACAAGAAGGACAGTGAAACCGGTAGTAGACGTCAAGGTATTGGACGTCTAGGACTAATCGAGAATGCAGACGTCGGAGACAGCCCCTTGGTGAAGGCAAATAGCCAGCTGCCATGGCTCAACTGACAGCCAAATACACTGCAGGTTCAAGTACAAGGGTAACTGATGATACCGTGCATCAAACTCTGTTGGATATGTGAACCTGCAGTAGATGCCCCTCACTTGTACCAATGTAAGCCCAGTGCCATCAACATTTATGACTATAGTGAACCTGTAAACATTGTGATTGAAACGTGCAACAATGGAGAAGAGTTGTCTGGTCCAATGAAACATGATTTCTTTTACGACACATGGGGTACACACTCTTCCAGGTGAACAACTGATCGATACATGTACCATGGGACACAAACAGGTAGTAGTGAATGTATTATGCTTTGGGGACATTCTCATAGGATTCCTGGGACCAGTGGTTGTTGTAGAAAACACCAGGGAATCTGTGAACTATGTGAACATTCTTGCTGACAATTTACACCCTTTCATGGTTTCCGTTTCCCCATCGGAGATGGAGACTTCTTAACAAGGATGCAGGGCCACACTCTCTTTCAGCAGGACAATACTCCTTGTTATAAGGCCAGAATTGTCCTACAGTGATTTGAGGAACATGCTGTTGAATTCCAGTTGATGTCCTGGTCTCTTAACTTGCTGGATATTAATCCTATTTTAGCACATCTTGGGTGTCATGGAATGCATTATTCAGTTGGCCTTGTTGGGATTTTACCTTTCCAGTTCTCGAATCTTTCAATCTGAGGTTTGAGCTCCATAAATGTGAACATCGCTTGTAATGGTCAAACAATTTAAAATTACTAATAAATTCTAATTTTTGTATGCAATACATTGTAACGTATACAGATTATATGTACTCCTTATATTCCATATCAAAAATCCAAGGATTTCATTTTAGGAAACTGCATTTTAGGATTTCATTTTTGTAAAGTCTCTTTTGCATTTCTGTAGAATCCAAAATTAAAAACAGAATCGTAGTGGTTTTTAAAAAATACACAAACTTTGTTTACACAAAACTATGCCAATTTTTGAATGCACTGAAGTGAAATTACATGAGAGAAAAGAAATGCACTTGTCAACTGCTGAATAGCTTTAATCCAGAAAAGGCTCTTTAAATCAACTAACCACAATAAGAATTTACTCAACCATAGTATCCTCAGGAAGTTGAGTACAAATACATTACTGGAATTCACTTGTCATCTGTCTCCAATAGGCAGAATGATTTTGTAATGGTTTCCAGAAAAGTCCATGTATGCATTTTCTAATTAGGATTTACATATAGACTGATATATTGTGTAACTTTTAATATACTGGAGAAATTATTAAACACATATTCACCCTCTTTGAATTTCAAAATGAAAAAAAAAATCATATTGGCAATAAGCAAAATCTTCTCTACAAGTATTGGTTTTAATACGAAATTAATATTTATAATTCACAATTTAAAGGCTTTTGGCTTCATGCCTTTACGATGTCAACTTACGCTGCATGTGGATAAGCTGCCGAGGTATTTTGTAATTGGCAGGATATAAGCGTTCATATTCACTAGAAATTTCATAAACTTCTGGTGTAGGAATTACTAGATCTCCTGTTTGCCCATAAGCCTGCTGGGCAGAGATGGCTCGCTGGAGGTGATGTTCCTAAATATAAAATAACAATTGTGTTACATACGATCATTTAAAACATAGGGAGAGCAAAAAAAAAAAAACAGAAATAAACACATAACATTTAATATATTACTAAGAACTTAATTTTTTAATGATTCATATATTTATACCACAGGCATATCCAGGGGAGAATTCTAGGAATCCACCCTCCTCTCCCACCACACACTGCCCATTCCACTGCTGCTGAACTTCAGATTTCAATGTTGTTTTACAAAATTTTTCCATTTTTGACTTCAGAGTTTATTTTTAAATTTTCAAATGTATAAAAGTATCAAACATATTCCTTTGAAAGATACAAAATGGGCCATGTTTCCTAGCATAATAAAATTATATGCAATAGTCTTTGTATTTTTTTGGAGTGTCATTTATTATTTTTTTGTTTATTTTTTAATTATATGAATATATTAAAAGAAAAATAATTGCCAGCTTGTTGAATTTAAATTTGCACAAAGTCACTGCTCAAGAAAAAAATATTTTTCGTATTGCAAAATAAAAATATTGTTTGCTTATTAAAAGTATATTAATTAAAATATTTTTCAAAAATATATTTGTCCGAGTCTTTTAAAACATTCATTAAACACCCAGACAATGACACGAGTGGTGAACAATAAAAACAAAATTTTGTGCCCTCTATTTTATAGGTGTATTTACATCGATTTCGCTAAAAAGAAGACGCCCAGTTTAAAATTGCTTAAATTTGTTTGCTGTAATCGGTTTAAAAGTTGTAGTTTTGTAACAAAAAAATTTAAATAAATAAACTAATTAAAAACAAACGGCTTTCAGATGCACCGAGTTGAGCACATGTGATTGCTCTGCTCTGCAATGTAAACAAACTCTCGAGTATTGTTGGGGCATGATCAAATACTCTTTTTATGGTTCATAAACAGGGAAAAAAAGCTTTTAACGTAGTTTTTATGGGCTGTTATTTAATTTTGCTGACTTTATTATAATTTAAAATAATTCAGTGATCTTTTATTCGTACTGTTTTTGTTAAGTGATAGCAAAACATTGCCTTAAAATGACGTCATTGAACATTCATATTTTTATTAGATGACAGGAATGAAGTCAAATAAAGATCGCAAGTTCCTTCATCGGCTGAAAAAATAAGTAACATTTGGAAAAATTTTTAAAAACTTTCTAATAGTCAGTTCCTAGCGTGGATACCCATTCTTTATTTATCAAATTTCACAGTAACATCGCGATGTAATTTTAAAGATGGCGGATGTGCAATCCCCTGTCACGTGACAATACTTACTTTCCAATTCAATCGAGGTTTTTAAAAGCTAACAATCGGATATAAAGGGAGAAAATCATGTAAAGTGTTTAAAATAATCCAAAAACCCGAATATTTCCCTCACCTTTGTGACTCATCAAGAGATCGATATTTTACTAAATCAAAAACTAAGGACCCGCCAATACGCGACCATTGACCAATCACAATACAGAACAAAAGTCTTTGTATAACACTTACACATTCCTCTTCTTTTTCCATTCCAGTCGGCATCTGAGGCACAGCACGATTAATAGCCGCAAAATCGGGCAGATCTGGTATCTCCTCACACCGAAAGACGGGCATGGGCTTCGAGGCGTCCAGCGCCCGAGCCCGAAACGATAGCTTGCTCATGTTGCGGCGACCAACCCGATCTACGAAAATTAGGGAAACTCACGTACAAATTTCGGTCCCTAAATGCTCGTAAAACCGGGACAGTCCTAGTGTATATGATATTTAAAGATCCGAGGTTCCTATTCGCGTCATTTATAAAGGTCTCACCAGTCTCTGGAAAACGCCGTCTTCATTCAAAAATCACATTCAGAGTAAATTTTTGTCTGTCCATAATGGCGGACTCCTTCATTCAATCCCACAAATCCCCGCGTATCGGCATCGAAAATTCAGCTCCATCTAACGTGAGGAGAAAGAAGCACGACTCCATCATAGGGATGGATGATGCTAAGGGAATGGATGGATTGCTGGATGAATGGATGGATGGAAAGAAGGAAGGATGGAAGCAGGGGTGAGAGAACGAAACATTTCTCTCACATTCTCTTAGAACAAATGTTGACCATTTATATATATTGTATTTTTTTTTATTATTAAAGAAAACATAGATTACATACATTTTAGTTGATTATAAAATTTAAGCTTTCAACTTTGTTTGTTAACATATAAAGGAGAAGAAATTTTAATTTTTTGAAGTGTTTATATTTTCACAGAGCAAAATCCAACATGAAAATAATAAATTTTATTGTTTACTTAAGTGTTTAAAATTATTTAAGCTCCGCGGCCCGCCCGTAGGGATGTTTGTTATCATTTAAATCACGTTTCTTTAAATCTTGCTGGAAACAGTTTAAACAGTAAATACTTTTAAAAACTTTTTATATAAGAAAGAATGCATGCTCATTTTTACATTAATTATTTATTCTTTATATTAACTTAAAATTATTGGAAATCTTAAAATAAAAAGTTCTTTATTTTTCCCACTGAGCGAACTATTCGATAAAAAAGCATTAATTAAAATGCTGTGCAATAGAATGGATTGCATTAATCGAAGAAATACTTTGCTAGGATTGACGAAATGGATAGCACTGTTCGTCTATAACTTGTACATTGGAGAAGTCATCCTCTCTCGAAATTTAAGTTGTGATCCTCTTTTTTTTTTTTTTTTTTTTTTTTTTCATTTTTTCTTTCTTTCTTTCTTTCTTTCTTTCTTTCTTTCTCTTTTATTTTATTTTATTTTTATTTTTTTGGAAATGATTTCTATTAGATTATGATTTTTTGACTTAATGAGAGGATAATGCATGATTCATATTTATGGTTTCAGGCTTGATTTCGTAATATATTTCTACACTGTAAAAATGTTTTATAAAAAGTGTATGAACAATTGCGCGGTGTTCATAAAGAGTACCTTCAATAATCTTTATTTTTCTTAAATATATATTAAACGTACAGCTTTATGAAATATTTTTATTCTTATATAGAAATCATTCTCTCCAATTAATTAAAGTATTTAAAAATGCTTCGACATTTATTATAAAAATAAAACTTTTGTTATTTTAATAGCTTGCACTATGTTATATTCAAGGTGCAAATTTACTTTTGTAATTAAAAAAATGTTAATACTTCCTTAGAATTTTTTATTTATGAAATGAGTTTCATGAAATAAGTGTAGTGTTGGTGTGTTTTGTTGTGTTGTGCGTTTTAAGCTTTAAAGCCATTATATTTTTTTTTTTTTTATCTAGATCAATCATAAGTTAAGTGCTTGTAAAATTCCCCAGAAGAAAAATGGCTTTTAGGCATTATGCTATTTAACCATTAACAGAGAACTAATAAACGTGTGCTCGAAGTTGAAACCTACTGTGTTTACGTTTTATTAATTTCGTATTAAAATTGCATTATCCTTCCCATGATACTTTAAATTGCTAGTTTTCTTTTTAAAAATTTGTTTTTGTTAATAGGATGAATGAGTAATGAAGAAGAGGGAGGAAAGAGGGAGAAAAATAAAATCGCATTTGGTTCATTATTAATCAACAGCAGTATTTAAGCGCATTTAAGAAGTCATTCGAACAGCTTATTAATACCAAGATAAAGCTTGTTAGATTTCCAATAAAAAGCATATGTAAATTGTTGTTTTATCATTTATTTTTTAATTTGTTTGTCCTCGCTGAATATAAATTAGTTTTATTTCATTAGTGTTTTATTTTATTTTCAACAACGTTTCCTTATATTTGTCTTAAGATTAAACGAAAAGAAATTTCAAAAGCAAATTTTACGCATAACCCATTAATATTTTATCTACAATCAAGAATAAATAGCTTTAATTCTTATTTGAGTTAAATATAATTATACTGATATTACTGAACTTAACTAAACAACATCCAATAGTTCAAATTTTTATTTGAATACACGAAAAATAAAAAATATAATTATTCATTTTCCTGTTATTCTGCTGTAAGACATTTTAGTGCATTGTCACGTTCAATTGTTATAGCTGCTCACTTCCAAGAAAACAAAAAAATAAGCGAGCGACTTATTTTCGAGCTTTGTAACAAAGAGTGCTTGTTCAATTGTTGGGTGAGCATTGTTACACGAATCTCGTTCACGAGTGGCGAAATTGGATCGTTGCAATCTTACATGAGTGTGTTATAAATGAACGAAACTAAACCCATTTTAAAAACGTTTCGAAACGTTAATCAATATAATCGGTATTCGCTTTGTTTGAACGATAACCACATTCAACTTGAAAGTGAATGGAGCGAGAGAGTTTCAAATATTACGACCGAATTGATAGAAAAGATTTGCATTATAATGAAGGGGATAAAAGAATGTTAAAGGGAGAAAAAAATTTCCATATTAGGCTAAGTCGCATTAGAAAGCAATTCAGAAAATATGTCAACCAGAAGGGGAATACGGGCTTAGTTTGGGGGATGAAAGGGAAACTGCTGCTATACCGAAGATGCCCGGAGAGGGAGGGAGGTGGAAAAAAAGGCCTTAAAAAAGTGGGGAGAAAAGGGGACGACTATGGAAGTCAACCGGAAAGGACCATGGAGAGAGAGGAAAAAAAACTTACAAATAAAAACCCCCTCTTTAAATCGAACTTTTTAAATAGCGCTTTCTGATCAAGTTTCCATATGGAAACGCCGTCCCAACTCCAACAGAAAAGAAGCTATCCAAGTAGACCTAAATTTAATACATTGTTCATGAATGCTTTTGATTTTAGACATTTTTTTTAGTGCTTATCGTCTCTCACATACAATCAGTTCAGTCATTCTTCGAATGCACACATTTTAATTAAATGAATGCAAATAAAAATCAGTTAATTTGAAGTCATTCTTTGAATCATATTAGAGGATCACATTAAATTTGCTTATTCGCCCTTTTTTTTGGAAAATGGTAGCTTTAATAATAATAATAATAATAATAATAATAATAATAATAACCGGTAAAGTTTTGTGTTTTGTGTAATGTTTTGAGGACGGTTAATCTTCGGAATTTGATTCACAGGCTGAATAGCTTCTCTGCATATATGCTTAAGGATTAAAATGAAATTGATTAGAAATTATAATGAATAGCCATTCATTTATGAAATGCCATTACTTTTGAACCTAATGGTCCCTGCTATTATCCTAATATGTCATCTAACAGATCGCTTTGAAAAGCCGTAGAATTTCTTGAATACTTTTGTTATTGTTATTGTTATTTTTGTTACAGTTTTACGTGCTTTTGTAATTTTTTCTGTAAAAAAAAAAAACAAAAAAAAAACATACGCCAATATATTGTAACATTATCTGTGTATTTCATATTGAGAATGGAAAAAAGATTGTAATAATAGTGTAATAATAATTTTTTCCCTATTTTTTTTTTATCTCAAATCTTAAGTAGCCAGTTTAATAATGAAATTGATGATGATTATTCTAAAAATATTTAGATTTATTTTTTCAGTTCTGATTGCGATTCTTCTGATATCATAGGTTACACGATTTCAAATTTTATTTGAGATCGCAATATTAAATTTCTTGCTTATGATAAAAAAAAGGGGATAATATAACGTATTCTAATGAAAAGATGTTAAATTAAATTTGCTTCAAATGTAATAACGAAAGAAATATGTTTTCAGGAAGATTTTTTTTGAAAAAAAAAATTATTCATTGATCGCGGAAAGATTTCTCACGAGAAATAGGATTTGATTTTGAATTTCTTTTTCTTTTTTTCTTTTTCTTTTTTACCATGCTCGTCGAAATTGATTTTTGGCATTTTTTTTTCTTTTTTTCAGTTAACGATGTTTTTGCTTTAACATATTATTATGCATTATTATTGTAACTGTTATTCTGTTCTTCATTCATGACGTCTCCCTTAAAACAGTTATTATTCACAATGAGAGCCGAATGATGTTTTCGGATGAGATGGTCGCCCGTCCGTCCGTCCGTCGCTGTTGTTTGCCGTGATTCCAAGTAGCAGCAGGCGCAACGCTTTTTCTTGCTCTTGGATTTTCTATTTTTTTTTTCCGTTTTCTTTTTCGATGGATTTGCAGGAATTGCGCTTTAACATGTACTCGTAAAAAATAAAGCAGCAAAAACTGAAAGAGAGAAAAGAGAGCGAGCAAATACATACCACGAATTTTTCCAGAAAATAAAAATTCCCTGTTACGCATTCCCAAATTTTCAGCAACCATTTGCATTTAAATTAAGGCTTCGCTTTTTAAATGACTTTTTAAATGAAATATTGCTATTAGGTGACAATGACAATTCGTGAAAGATTAAAACGAAACTTTCCGCTCTGTAAAGGATTACAGAATTTAAATATCATCTCTGCAATTATATTACCCCTTTTATCGCTTACGCTAAAAGCCTTTCCAAGGCGTATCAAATTTTAAATTACCTTCCCTTACTTAAATCGAGAGAAGTTAATTTCGTAGTTTTTTGAATGTTAGCGCAAAACAATCTACGTCGGTTAAATTTGTAACCTGAAGCGTTGCCGAAGGGAATGGTGGAGGGGCGGGGGCCCGCGGGGGGGGCATTTACCCATTCCCTTGATAATACCATTAATGTTATATTAAGCGGTCGAATCGCATTAAAAATAGTTAATATCTGTAAATTTTCTTGCATATTATTAATTAAAAGTATTTCTTTAATAAGTTAATTACGAGAGCAGAAGTGAAATCAGAAGTATAACTATATAAGTTGTTATAAAAACTAATAAATAAGAAACCTCATAATGATAATATTATATCTTAAAATAAAGAAAATAAAATCAAGACACAACTCCTAATGAACTTTATAGCAATAAAGGAAATAGTTCCTTACAAACTAACTATACATAATATATTTTCATCACATAAAAAAAATTATGTTTAAAGAGTTATTCTTCTGCCTATCCACAACGATATTTTCACCTTATTTGATTTTTTATTTTATTTATTTTTTATATATATTTTAATTTATATTTGCTTTGATCTTGTGGGCAATGAATTGTGTGTAACTTTAACTCGACCATAATATAAGAATTTCTAAAAAATGCTAATAAGAAAATGGTATGCCATTGAATATGTTTTGTTCTGAACATGTAAAAGATTTAATCGTCAAGCTCCCGTAATTTCCTTTTCGTTTTTATTCATTAATTATTCTCTTTAGTCTCAATTTTCTCAGTTTCCGCAGGCATAGAGGGAGGAATGAGCCTTTTTTTCTTTGTATGTCAAAAAAATTCGTTTCTATTCTTTCGCATTTTGTATGCCGCTTTTTCCTTTCTTTCTGCCGCCGCCATCCAAAGGGGTTTTTCCCAGCGAAGAGAGAGCGACGCATTCTCGGTCCTTAGTCCCTCATCACATCAGAGAAAACCCTCCGTTCAACAAAGGCTGAAGGAAGTTCTTTCACTTCTGATCCGTGGTAAGACGTCGTCATCGAATAACGTTTGAGAACATGAAAGCCCTTGACAACCCTCCCAAACCTCCCACTTTCCCTCGTCTCTGCTACCCTATGTTCGAGGAACCCTATCGTAGCTTTCTAGGTCCTCTTCTTCTAATCAATAGACGGAGGAGCTCTTCATGCCTTCGCAATGTCTAACTCCATCGCTCTCCTTTTCTGACTTTGATGTTCTTGGAAGAAAATTTACGGCGGGTTAAATCATTTCCTCAGTTTTGCAAAGGGAAAAAAGAAAAAAAAGGAATGAATGAAAGAAAAAAAACTGATGAAACCAATTTTGTTTTCTTCTTTTTTTATTTTCCTGGAATTCATCATTTGATAAAAAGCTCCGTTTTACCAGATGACAATCGAATTGCAATATAAAAGATAAACATGGTTTTGCATTTCAGAATGTTATGTTTCAAGCAATCATAATATCGTAAAAACAAAAAGAAGAAAAAAGGAACAATAAAGGAAAGTGTCTCCTTTCAAAATTTCTTATCAAATACTGTTTTTCTGGATATGAACGACCACTAAGAATATTATGAGTTATTTCCCATGTCCATTTGTGCTGACTGTGAAAAAGTGGCAAGAAACTATCTGAGATAGTTCTTCATTAAACTTTTGTACACGTAGGAAGAACGGAGTCGCAAAGACGATTGTAAAAGGAAAAAAAAGTTTCGTTTTTTTATGAAGAATGTGCATTTTCTGAAGGAGGAGGAAGGGGGGAGAAACTTGTTTATATAAATATCAGATTTCACACATGGCATTCATCATTGAAATTATAGTAAATTATAATTCACAACAGATGCTTTTATCTTTTGTATGTTTTTTACAAGCTTCTCTAAACAGATGTATGTTTAAAAAAAAATGTTTGTTGTTTTTTCAGTTGTTGAGAATTATTATATAACCATTTCCGTCATTAATAACCATTAATAATTCTTTTATGAAGATCTAATATCTTTATCTTCTTTTAAGGGTGTTCTCAAGATTTGCTGAATGCGAATACCTTAATGAACTGGCGTATTTGAGTATTATAATGTTTTCGGAGGAATTCTTATAGTGTACGCTATGATGTACGGAAAACATACTAACAGTATTAATTTACAAATCCTTGGGAATTGATTTTGATTCTTACTTTTACAGATCTTAGGAATTAAAGTTTAGATATAAATTTGGGGGATTAGAGCAAATCTGAAGTATATGTTCTTCCTTGGCATATAGTCTTCCGTTATCTGTAGTAGCTTGTATTTCTAGATTAACTTTGTTATACAACAACGTTAAATGAAGTATTGTATTGTGATTTTTTCCCTTGAGTAGGATTGCCATGATAAAAGAAACCGTTTTTATCTGTCGGTGACAACAGTTTTTTCTTTGGGGTAAAAAATAATCGAAAATGTAACGCTAATGGTTCTCAACGCTATAGAGTTATTCAAAGGGATGGAGCAGATTTCGAATATTTATTTCAAAGAAACTATAAAAGACAGAAATACATCCCACGCATCATTGGATAGAGGAAGGGTCAAAACTTTCAAAGTTTTAGAAGTTCCATAGATTCAATGCCACCAACGACTTCTCTTGTGGCGTCGCCAGTTTTCTATAAAGAGGAAAGGACGTCACATTGAATGAACTCCTAAGCGGCTTTTAAAATTTTGAAATTTCTTTTATCCAATGATGTCCGGAATATGTTTCTGTCTTTTACAGTTTATTTAAAACCAGCGTCATCTTATTGAAAAACCTTGTACTTCCTCAGCATGTGTGCCCATTTAGTTCTACCACCAGAGTCTATAAATTCTAAGGCTAGGACCACTAGGTTTTTCCGCACGTCATGGGATCCCCGGTAGGTGTCAAAGTGTGGCTCATTCTTGACAGTTCAGGGGAACAGTACAATATAGGCTGTGGAATTGTATGTACAATCCGCTTCGTGGGTCACATTGGAGTTGGAACAGCATAGAAATATTAAGATTTTGTCAAAAACTAGGGCATGCTGCCAGAAAACTACAGGTGTATATAGATGTGGCTGTGAGTCGCTCTACTGTTTTCAGATGGTACCGATTGTTCGCTGCAGGCTGGGAATACACAAAGAAGTTTTATTCGGCATTGATGTTTATTTCGGATGCTAAGCATTCATCGTTCAGTATGAAACAATTATCCAAAACACAAAGGAGTATTTAGGCCTATACAGAAACGGGACCAAGTGTAGGTTCGTCCTTATTGGTTACGCAATGGAAAGAAAGATACAACAAAAAGCATCAATCAGGTGAATTACAGGATACAAAATTAAGTACAATCCGGTGAATAATACCTATAAACAGTTATTTAATAAGGTTGACTATATTCATCCAATCGAATAAATCTATTAGACCTCTATCGTTATTCATAAATTTAGCCGGGGGGTCTTTTAACAATCTCCATAGCTTCAAGTAAATTCAATTTCTTGGTGTCACCACAAATTAGGATACGATAATTACACTAGTCAACACACATTTTGTGACTAAGACCACACAAAGTGTTCTTAGTGGTAATTTGTAGGTAGAATCCGAATCTGCTTTTAGATTTTTTCTATCACGTCAAGTTTCCAAGACTTCTATGTTTAAGTAATGGGAGTGAAGAGAAGCGGCTACATTGTTAAAGTATCCATAGTTTGGGGCCGCAAGGAAATTTACCAGGCCCCAAACACTGAATGATTTAAAAATGTTTCATTGTAAAACAAGTAAGCTGTGCGTGCTAGAGAAATTTAAAAATTATATTCGTAATCAGCAGAAAAAATACTACCAAAAATCACCCACTTTCATTTTGTCACAAGAAAAACCTTAAATTTTGTTGGCCAGTGTCGTCAGTCGAGATGAAGTGGCCGGTTGATAAGTGGTGGTGGCGAGCCAGGGCGGATTTCTCCAGTTTGCAGTTCCTATCTGGCTGAAATGTTCTTTTATCGTCACATCCTATTTCGTATACTCTTGACCTGTATAATTTGGGATTTTGTCCTTTGTGTTTGAGGTGAACTCGCTCTTGTATGAAACCTTATATCCAAAATCCTTACAGTTTTTCTCCAAGCCTTTGGTGTTTCTGTTGTATGAGAGGCAGATTAATTTTTGGTTCACTTTTTTATATGTTTTTCCATGAGTGGTAGACTCCTCTATTTGTTTTTTCCACGAGGGATTTTTGGCGAGTTTGTCAATGGCTTCTACAGGGTATCCATTGTTTCTTACTGCCGTCTTAATCTTTATGAATTCTTCCAATTTTGTATCTTCGTCCATAGGGACATTTAAGGCTCTTTTAATAAAAAAACCCTTTTGAACAAATAAACCTTTTGATCAAATAAACCTTTTTTTCACACAAATTCCCAACGTCACCTTCGTGGTCTTATAATTTCTTAACATACCTTAACAGGGAAATATGGTAGAGATGTTTGGCCTTATGTTCAAGGAAGCTAAAATATAGGTTAGCCAGAAAGGGGCTGATGGGACTACCCATAGAGGTCTTTCATAGGGGCCTTTATCCATTTTATAAAATTGGTTATTGAACTGAAAGATATTGTTATAACAATAGTCTAGTAAGGAGTACGAATGGAATATCATTATGATATAGGACTTTTTCTAAAAGTTTTAGTGTTTATCCAGTGGAATGCTGGGAAACATATTAACGACATCAAATGAGACAAGAATACGGCTAGTAATCGTGACTCTTTCAAAGTATTTTGGGGATCTGTTGTTCGCTTCAGGACGTTCAGTGTCAGTCAGAATCAGTACTAAAAAAACTGATTGTTTCAGGAAAACAATCCGGGAAATGTAACAGATTGTCCATGAAAATCGGTTCCATAATTAATGAAATTACAGAAGCAGCAGCTCAGCTATGGCAACTATCATGCCATTCTGATTGAAGACTTACACATGAACGTGCCACTGAGAAAACGGTTCCTCATACAGGGTGATTCAGTCAATTTCTGACCATTTCAGTACTATTTTAGGGTGATTTATTGACCCATTAATGTTTACAAACTTAGCATTTCAGTATGATATTTTAGGCAGTTCGGAATTTTTATTCCCGTGAAAAAGTCTTGATGATATGCTCAATGTGGCCACCACGAACGTTTTGAACTGCTCGCAGCCGAATGGTGAAGTTGTTCATAACTCTATCCAGGATTTCTGCATCCAAAAGGGTGCAGCAGTCGACGATGCTTTGTCGCAGCTGGTCTAGGGTTATTGGTGCTGTAGTGAACACACTGTCTTTAAGGAACCCCTAGAGATAAAAATCACATGGGTTTAGGTCAGGACTCGTAGGGAGCCAAAGAAAGCCACCCCCGAATCGATCTGGAAACCTGTTTGAAATGACACGATTTCCGAATTTCTGATTGAGAAAGTCTAGCACTTCATTAGTGGTGGGATGCCTAGCCCCATCCTGTTGAAACCATTGATGTCGAAGCGGTATACACCTCCTTCGTAGCTCGGGGATGAAGAAGGTTTCCAACATGTTAAGGTAAGCCTGTGACGTTACGGTGCCCTCAAAAAGAACGGACCAAAGATGCCTCTTTTGGAAATCGCGCACCAAACCATAACCTTTCGTGGATGAAGAGGTGACTTATGGATCTCATGAGGGTGCTGGGAACCCCAAAAACGAACGTTGTGTTTATTAACGTCACCTGACAGATGGAAGAAGGCCTCATCTGACACACACAGGTTGTCCACAATGTCCTGATTGGCTTCAATTTCTGCTCTAAACTCCATCGCAAATTGTTGTCGCTTCTGTCGTCCACTGTATGTTAACTCCTGATAAACATGGATCTTATACGGAACAGGTGTAAATCCTTTCTCAAAATTCGCCACGTCGTTGTATACGACAGCCCTTCTTCAATGGATAGGCGGCGAACAGATTTTTTGGTAGGCGAATCGACCAACCTTGTGCGAACATTTTCGAGAACTTCGGCCGTTCGAACACGAGCTTCGTTCCCGCCTTTTTTCTTGCCTTTAACACATCCAGTGGCACGAAATTGCTTGACAAAATCCATGATTGCTTGCCTGCCTGGTGCGTCTCGACATTTATACTCCTTCCAGAACTTTCTTTGCACAGTTACAGGTGATTTTGTCTCGAAATACCATTCGACAAACTTGAATTTCTGCTCTGTTGATAAAGCGGGCGCCATTTTTCAACAATACGATTTTCATGCAGCGCCGTTGCAACAATACAAACTCCAACTATTTAGAAATTCGATACGGTGCTCATATTCTTTCAATTGTTTATCCCTAATGCACGTCATTCGAGTGAAATGGTCAGAAATTGACTGAATCACCCTGTACATCAACAGACGAACAGCAGGAGATGCGGATGACCATCTATGTGGGATTCCTAGCGAACTGCACCTTAACCAGTGACCGATCATGGTGCTTCCTGTTCTATCCACAAGAAGGCGTCAACCTGCAATTCTTGAATTTTTTTTTTTTTTCTTATGATGCTATTTAGTAACTTAGAACATAATGGATATTATGTTATCAAAGTCATGTTGCTGGTGCTTTTCGATTCCAGGGGAATCATGGACAAGAAATTCATTCTCGAGGAAGCGACAGTCACCAAAGATTTTCATCGACTGCGTGAATACGTCCGTCAGAAATGTCCTGACCTTTGAAAGAACAAGAATTGGCTCTTTCTCCTCGATAATGCTCCTGCGCGTTGCTCTGTTTTTGTAGAATTTGATCTTACAAAGCATGCAGCGACGGTCCCGCCGCATGCTACATTCTCTCTCGATCTCGCTCCTGTCATTGTTTTCTTTTCGACTGTATGAAACAACGGGTGCATGGAAGGCAATTCCGGTAGTCGGAGGAGGTTATCGCCGCAGCGACAGAGACCTTACGGTCGATTCCAGCCTATGAATTCCAGGAGTCCCTGCAGCGGTTGTTGATAAAGTGTATCAAAACAAACATTTTTTATTAAGTAGGGTGTGTCGTATCTCGCACCGGTACGGCGCTACATTTGTTTCAGTGTTTTGACTATTTGCCATTGTTTCTTTGAAAGTTAAGTCATCAGAGAGTCAACATTGTTGTGGGGGCATCTGAAGATTCCAGTATATGTCACACCTAGATCATGTCGACGTGTTTCTTACACAAATTGTTGACGCCTGTAACACCAAACGTACTACACCAAGCTCAGAAAATTTAGAAGCTTTACAAAGATTTTTTGTTCCACTCGAATTTAATATTATATACCTTCTCGAATCAATAGATTCTGGTTCACCGACTCTGTAGATGAAGCTATTGCTTCGAAACGCGTGAGATGTTCATAATAAAAAAAACAGTCCTATTGTTTTAATGTCGTCTCCCTTATTCTTTAATAGTTTCTATGGATACCGAAATAATCGCCTTGGTTCACAATGTAGAACTGCCAATACCGTTAACAAAATCTTCTGTAACATAAGCTCTGAATTCCCCTGTATAATATTCCATTTTGCTAATGAAACTGGATTATTAAAAAAATGCATCTTGAGTATCACGAGATTCTTATGGCATACGTTATCACCTGAGAACTTTGCTCAAATTATCATACCGCTATTCCGAAAGCGAGGCAAATTTTTTACTGTAAAAACGGAACCTCGACAATTGGACAATCAGCCATCTTCTTGAACAGAAGAAACATTCTTCTCCAGTGAACTTGCTTTTCACCGGCTCCAATCAGATCGTCCGACGTGCCTATTCTCCGCGTCGTAATAGAGAGAGGTATATCATGAAATGAACTTCTTCAAGCTTCAATTTCCTCATCTGGAAGATTTAAGGAGGCAAATGCCATTACAAATTTTAGATATCATTCACGTTTCTATTTTGTTCACAAGCAGATGGGCAAACTACACGGTAAACGGCATCTTCCCCTGCACACTTTGGAAATCGAAACTCTCAATCCAATCGCGAGGAATTTTATTTGACTTCGGATTCTACAATCTGTCGGCATTTGGATGAAGTCATACCGAGGAACCTTACGCCGATGATGAAAATGAAAAAATTCTCAACATATATAATCGAAAAATAGTTTGTTTCTTCGTTCCGTAGTCACTTCAGGAGTATTTATACCATAGAACGGGCGTATCTATCAGTGAAACTTGAAGATGTCAAAATTTTAAGGGAAGTTATATTTTTATCAAGAAAGCATTTTTTATCAAGTTTTATTGCATATTGATTTTTGGCTTTGGAGTCTCACGTCTAAATTGCGTATTTTAGATGGTTAAGTAATTCGCATTGTTTAGTTATTAATTATTTACGCTTCCATCTTACAATTTAAACTGTTTCACTTAAAGCTTTTATCACTTCTGCTTTGTTTTTAGCCTTAATGGATTTTTTCATTGAAACAACATCCTTATTTACCTGTTGAAGTGTTAGTGTCTCAGATGCTTTTATTTTGCTCACTGTATTCTCCATCAGATCCTGCCGTTTGCATTCAGTAAAGTATCTGCCTCTTTATTTAGTTGCTTTAATTCGCCTTCAGTTTCTTTTGCCTTGTATAGAGATTTATTTGTGAAGCTTCTATGTTACTACAGAAAAAATGGTTCTTATTTTATTATTTAGTTTTACGCTTATTACTTTTATTTGTATTCATCTTTATCTGTGAAAAAACTGAACTGCTGTCTTTCGTTTTTATTAAATGCTGTCTTCTGTGATAAATATTTATTATTCCAATGTGCACACGTGGCACTGAAAAGTAAAAACGTAAAGCACAATGTTGAAAATGTTTTCTAGATTCTCATCTACACTTCCTCCCACCAAAATTTGCAGCAAATCAGTGATGAAGATAAGGAAATGTGAATTTGTACTTCGATTATTGAATGTTTTAAAGACAAAGATGGTTCAAAAGGTTCATAAAAAATGCTCTATAAAAACAAACTTTTATAAGTGCACATATCAAAAGAAGATCTCTTATGAAATACATGTAGTCTTAAGTATCCGTGTTTTTCAGTCACCCGTATTCACTCACTTAAATTTTTAGTGAAGACAGGAAATACTTCGACGGCACTTAATATATAAAACGAAATAATTTTATTCCTTATTTAAGTATGCCTTTTTTGTAATATATTTCAAAAAGAATTAAAAGTTTACTTTTTAAACTATATGTAAGAGCAATGATCTGACGAGCCAGGGCCAGCTAGACTGTGTCGACTGAATATCGAAATAAATGTGACGAGTTGAATATGTCGAGTCGACTGAGTGACAAAACGAGCTGAATATGCCGAGTCGACTGAGGGACGAAATAAATGTGACCAAAAGTGACTATGACGAAATAAAGTGTGACGTCTAGAACCCTCTTTAATACACCACATTCTTGATTAACGTTTATTTGATTAACGCTGAATCATTTTTTCTAACTTCGTTTCAAATAACGTTTACTATTTTTTTATTAATGCTCATTAAGGTTTGAAAATACTTCTTATGCTATTTTGAATAACGTTCACGTGTTGAAGAACCTAACACGAGCGTTAATCAAGAATATGGTGTACTTGATAAATGGACAGGGATGAATCAATGACCACGTGGTTTAGAGAGGAGGGGAAAGGTAAAAAATGATATTTTTAGGACACGTGGTTTATGGATGATCCCTTTCGAAAATTTACTCTGATCTGTGAAGTCATCACATTGTGGTATTGAACTAACCACATACTACGAATAGTTATTTTTGATTTCCTGGGATGATTCCAGGATCAAAGCAAGCAAAAGTGTCATTATGAATATGCACAAAGTGTCCTCCATGAGCAGCAATGCATGCGTGGCAACGCCTCAACATGGACTGGCAAAGCCGCTCGAAGATACCTGCGTCCTGTTGAAAGTTACACAGGCGTTATTGATACGCTCTTACAGATCATTGATGTCATTAACCGGAATAGCGTACACCACACCTTTCATGTGACCCCAAAGATTAAAGTCACATCCAAAAAGATGTCGCTGGAGCCCCATCATGCATGAACAACATTCTTTCTTGTTTTGACTCCAGGAATCACCCCCCCCCCCCCCGGGGGGGATGGGAAGTGTGGAGAAGCACCGGGGGTGGGGTGTTTTTTTGTTGGTTTTACTTGTTTTGGTATGGGAAACCTGCCCCCGCAGTTTTCCCCCTATTTCAGATTCACGGATGAAATCAACTCGAAATTTGCATCTTTCTCAACAAAACCAAGATTTATTTTCATCTTCTTAGTGCTTTTGTGGCTCTTAAACATTATTCCATTATGAAATGAAAATGATTATACTGTATTTACTCAATTGAATATGATAAAAAAAATTATTATTTTATCAGAATGATTTCAAGAAAGTCCCTTTGGATAAATTGTAACAGTTTGGTGGTTCAATGTTTTCGATAGCTCAACTGGCAAGAGCAATCCCAACGAAAGGCGTCGTCCCTGAGTCCAGATTGCAAAAGTTTTCATTATATTTTCTCCTTTGTATTTGTGATTTGTTTGAAGTATACTTTCAGCTTATTATTATCTTCTCTTGGAGAATGGTTTGTATTATGTTTTTACACACTTTTATTTAACTTGATTTCATTCTCTGTCCGGGTCAAATCTTGCAATCAATATTAAACCAACTTCCCGACGAACTAGAAAAGTGAAACTTCATACAGGACCGATGACAATGCATGTTACAGGAAATTTTTTTTCAAATTGGTTCATTGGAACGCGTTCTAGGACGCAAATTCACTTCAGTCGTCGCTCCACAAATCGGCAACTTGATTGCTGATTTGCGGAGGGACGACTGTTATACGAATTGCTTAATTGTTAGACCAAACAATTAAGGCTATTTCACCAAGCGCAAGCGTTAACGCCGCAAATCTTTCGCACGGCATAGAAATATGCGCCGCAAAACATAACGTCACCAAGCGTCGGAAAAGGTCAGCTAGATAAACAGACTCTGAAGCGAAATGTCACCTGACCATCTTAGTCCAAACAACAATGTTACCTTCATTGTTTACAACAAACGAAAAAATATTGATTGCTAAAATCCAAGATGGAAACAATGATGGTTACATTGTTACTCGGACTAAGATGGCCAGGTGACTTTTTCGCTTCAGGGACTGTTTATCTAGCTGGCTTTGGCGTCGAACCAACGTAAAAAAAAAAAGCGTCGAATCTAGCGTTAATGCGTAACAAAATTGAAGTCCTTACGCTACGTTTTGTCGCCGGCATTTGCGATTTATGACGACTGTGCATTTCTTTTCAGCCGATCCTCGTAATATAGCAGTTATTCGAAGTACGGAAAATTGATATTTCGAAGTGTAAAGTTTTTGTATACTTAAACCAAAATGAAGCTGTTTTGCTTTGATATATAAGTAAGCTTTAACGGTGTTCAGTTCAGTGATGAGCGCAATAAAAATGTTTTCTTTTTCCTTAATCGATATTTTACTGCTTTTAATGAAACATTTTTTAGCCAAGATATTTTACCAAATAAATTTTACCTAAATATATCGTTAAATTTCTTATTTGGATTTCTTTAATTTCTATAACTAAAGGTTCTAGTATAATGTTAGACTCTATTCTTGCCAAGTTTAATTTTTTTTAAATAATTTTTGTTCAGGTATTGTAACAATTTTATCATACAACACCGAGCAAAACTAAAGAGGCATAGACAATTAACAAATTTTTCACTCTATTTACTGAGTTTGTAAGTAAACATAATTAAGAAGAATGAATTAATGTTATGTTTAATAAGAAATAAAATGCCAAAATTTCATTTAAAAAAGAAGCTGGAGGAAGTGAAAGATAAAAGGAGTCTTTAAATTAACATTCAATATCCTGGCAATATTCATAATCTGTCACCATGTCGATCCCGAGCGAATCATTTTAACGAGCTTTATGTTTGGTTTCAAATTAATTTTCCTTTATGTACAAATTTATTCTTATAATTTAAAATTAAATTTAAAAACTAAGCCACTCTTGGTTAAATATGCAAAATACTACATGTATAAATGAAAAAATAACAGAATATGAAGTGTTCTTGGAAATAACTTGGAAATTCAGGAAGGTATTTGAACGGTAATTTTTTTGTAAGATGGCAGGATTAAATTCAATATTTATTATGCATCCCCATCTAACTTAGTTACTCAAAAAATATCCAGAAATTGAAAAAATTAATACTAAATAGGTTTAGTGCATTTTTCATTAAGGTATCCCATTTTATTTTGGGACATCTGCACAACTGGTACAATTGAAAAAATTTATTTTGTTTTTTGCGGCATTGTAATAAATACAGTAGAACCCCGATAATTCGAGGTACTTGGGACTGACTGTACCCTCGAATATAGAAAAACTCGGATTACGCGAAAAGATTTACATTGCACGGAATGATTCATTTTACAATACAAATACAAAGTGGTTTTAGGAAAACATACTAACGTAAACATTAAAGAAACTGTCCAGAATTTTTTGTTTTTTTTTGCGTTTTCAGTTATTTTATCCATTTACTAGGAGTTTACACAGGATGTTTCCTGAACATCGATGTTCGATTTGCATCCCTAATCGAGAGTGAATTGCACTGAATCTCGAACTATCGGGGTTCTGCTATATACTTTTTACTGGAAATATCATTAGAAAGTATTTCTCAAATTGTATAAATAAATGTCATATTATATCTTTTTCTTAAAATGTCAAATATTGCCTGTCCTATCATTTTGGCACAGACCTTCCATGATATCCCGTAGTAAGATATCCATAGCGGCACTCAGGCCAGCCGCCAGACATGTTTGGGCCCCTGACAACTGGGTACGTGTGGGCCCCTCTGGACTCTGCCTCGTGCCTGATGCCTTTTCCCAAGCGTAGCTGATGAGGCCCCCCTTCCGTTGGGGCCCCGGACTAGAGTCCCGTTTGTCCCCCCCTGGCGGCGGCCCTGCGGCACTACATCCTCTTGAGATTATTTTGAGTAATCCAAATAATTATGGGAGGCTTATAATCGAAATATATTGAATAAAGGTGTTCAAATCAGCAAGTTCCAATTGCAATGGCTTCTCAAAAAACAAAATTCAAATTAATAATTTCATTAATTATGATTTATTTATAACGTTTTTGGTATAGTACAATGTCTAACCAAAAGTAATTGCGCGCCTACACAAAACTGAACTTCAAAACCCGGTGACGCCAACTCAAGAGGCATTCTAGAAACTAACGGTGCACTGCAGTAGAAGATATCAATTATAATTTTCCTTCACTCCTCTTGCAAAATTCACACAGGTGGATAATAAAAGTCGGCCGCTACTTCCGAGATCCTACTTCCAACCCCGTCCCTAAGATGCTCAAAGAGATGAGGTCAAAACCTGTCCAGGTCGATCAACTGTTGAACATTGTTATCTTCACCGCATGGCAGCAGCAGTAACATAACATCTAGCATTGTAATCTTGGAAGTAACTTGGAGGGGCCCATTCCTTAATAAAACCACATCGTTAGGAGCGCTTCATTTACCAGTGAAACTGTGAGTTCTTGTTACCACGAACCACCGGTGTCCAACACTATAATGGCACGAACACCAATTTACCTAGTGGGCACTATGCACTCGAGCAGAAAACGTTTCCCGCGTATCCACCACAAACCTACATGTCCATCAAAGTGAAATAGTTTGACTCTTGATTCGTTACTGCACAGAACGGATTTCCACTGCTTTTGTGTCCGGTTGTACCATTTAAGCCTTTGAGATTTATTGTTGGTCTTTATGGTGTCAGGCTTATGCGCGAATATTCTTCCTGAATTTCCAAGATGGTTCGCCTCTGTACGCAATGTTCCAATGGAAACGAGACACCCCTGAAACTCCATCGGCTGTGTCCGGTTTCTGGCAAATTCACGTTTCAGAGTTCTACGATCTCTGGGTTGGTCAGAATTTTCAGTTGCCCGGAAAGTTCAGCATTCCTGCAATGTCCTCTCCACCTTCCAATTACGCAGGACGAATGCTACGTTTTCGGCGTGTTTAATATGACAATGTCCTTGCTGGACAATCAACTAAGATGGTATCCCATCTTTATCGATTTCCGACATTTCTACACCACGCCATTTTTTACAATAGTATTTTGCATAAATACAGTTGGTTTAAGTCCTATGATGCATTAATCAATTACTCTTTTGGTAGATCTTGTAAAATGGAGTATGGTGAAAAAGCTTGAACAGCGAGAGGTCAAAAATACGTCTTCAATTCGATTAGATAACTTTGTTCCTAACCTAACCTAACCTAATCCAACCTAATTAACCTAATCTAACCTAACCAAACCTTTTGCTCGCTATTGTAATTATGAATGCAATTGTCCTTACAGTTTCTTTTGCTCGCTATCGAACAAATCTATTTGCATTTTACTTTTCGTCTGGCTTTATTCGTTATCTCGTCGTGTTATTTATTCGGACGAAAACTTCAGTCATCTGATTCACTTTCTCCTTCTAGAGCTATATATGATTTTCTTATTTCCTATTATAAATTCAGTTCTTAAGATCTGTGTTGAGAAAATATCACCTTCATATTAATTTAGATGAATATCATGCGAATTTTTTGTTGTTGTTTTTTTAAGACTTGCAGAAAATTTATCTTTTGGTCCAATCTTCTTTTAATGTGAAGTTTCGATTATCCACTAATGTTCATAGTTATATAAAGTGGGCCAAAAGTAGGTACCATAAGAATCAAGGCAAGTGTACTCTTTTAAATACTCGAAATGTCTTCCATCAAATATTATATTCCTGGAACCGGTTTCCAACAATGTGACATAATGTAGCCTATCACAAATTTCTGTTAATATCAATACTAGAGGGATGAACTAGAGTTTTCCTCTATCATGGAAATTCAGAGGAGACGTCCAGATTTCGGTGAATTAACCACTGAATGTGTTGCATCAAATTTATCCTTCATACTATAAATTGCCAGATATGTTAGTGGAGCAGTGTCAAATGCCTCTTGCCACATTCTGCGTACCTTCTCGGCGTTTTCAGTCGTCTAATTCTGCCTCAGAATCCATTTATTTGGGTCTTAACTGAAATTTCCTGCTATTTTTCCAATAACCTGCAAAGAGTAAATAAAAGAATTAAAAATTTAAAATGAAAATAGTATGAAAAATTCTATGTTTAACATAACCTGATCAGCACTACACACATAATTTTGACCCACCCCGTATACAATAAGGCTAACTTCAATAATTTTTTTTCTGTTATGTAACAATATTATTGCGCATCAAAGATATCGAAAACAATAATAGAGACAGAAGAATAAATAAAAATAAACAAGCCAGCGGAAATCAGAGCGTTTAAGTGAAACGTTAGCGTGAAACGCCATCGATGACGAATTCCACGTTCACGTTCATCTCCATCGGCCTCGGTGGCTCAGTGGTTGCGTGATCGCTTCTGATCCCCGAGTACGCGGATTCGACCCCGGCCGAGGACGACGAGGATTTTTTCAGGGGGAAAAATCCTGAGATCACGCACTTCCTTCGGAAGGGAAGTAAAGCCGTTGGTCCCTTGTAGTCGTTTGCCGGCTGCACATTAAAGAACCCTTGCGAGGCAAAATTTCGGCCCCTATAACGCCGTCCTGAAATGACCATACCAGTTGAAAAGGACGTTAATACCAAATAAACCAAACCAAACCAACATTCATCTCCCGTCTCCCATTCTTCTAGAAACTATCAGGCCTAAAAAGCTCTTTTTCTGAATTAAAAATGAAACGCTCCGTTATCTTGCTGCATTGATCAAAGCACTTATTCGTAATGAAACGTTAACTAAACTTAAGCATGCGAATTTGCATTTTTTTTACGAATACGCGCTTTTATTCTAATGTCAATTTTATACATGACGTCAATAATGTATTGTTGAAGCACTAAGATTGTGAGGTTGAACTTCTTTTAAATGATTTGAAAAATAATGTTCTTAACACAACCAAGAAATTCAAAATTAAAGTTAAGTAAAAAGCTGAACATCGTAAACAGGCGATTGGTATGTAGATACGTATGTTCCGGAATCGCAACTGTTTTCTCAGACAATGGGGAAGTTGCATGAAAATTTTAAATTATTGTTTTCTATAGTATTCGTTATCAATATCAAGGAATAGTAATTCGTTTGTGAAAAAAATTTATAGTTATTTTTTAAAAAGATGTTAAAGTTGACACCACAAGAAAACGGTACGTCATAGCCTGTGAGGCGAAGCCAACGAGAAAGACAGGCCTCGAAGCGAAAAAGTCACCTGACCAACTGGGTCCGAACAACAATCCAATCTTCATTGTCTCCATCTTGTCTCAATCAGTATTTTTTCGTTTGTTGGAAACAATGAAGGCTGGATTGTTGTTTGGACCCAGATGATCAGGTGACTTTTTCGCTTCGAGGCCTGTCTTTCTCGTTGGCCTCGCTGTGAGGAATATGATGTCAGTTGCCTACTCCTCACCATCATCGACAATGGTTAAAGCTTACAGCCAACAATGCTTAATAATCTGATCGAGCTTCACGTACACATAAATTCATTGCGTTGGAAAATGACGTCAGATATCGTTTTCGTTGGGAGGCGTGGTTTCACGTTTTTAGCGCTAATTTTAATGGGTTTCTTTAATATTTCTAATAAATTTAACAACGATTTCGTATTCAGCATAACACAATCTGTATGAAACAGCGCTTTAATTTGTAAAAAAAAATTCCATGTAACTTCCCCATTCCATTATCTTCGTTGTTTGGATAACTCATTGTCAGTGTAGATAAATTAAAACAAACGACGTAACAACATTTTATTTTTTCCATGTTCAGTCCTGGTAGTTTCTAGAAGGCCATGGCGACGCCAACGAGAAAGACAGGTCTCGAAGCAGAAAGATCACCTGACGATCTGGATCCGAACAACAATCCAACCTTCATTGTTTGACATCCAACGGAAAAACATTGATTGTTAACATCCAATATGAAGACAATGAAGATTGGATTGTTGTTCAGACCCAGATGGCCAGGTGATTTTTCCGCTTCCAGCAACACCACCTAAAAAACAAAGCCTGCTTATGCGTCATCAAACGAGAGCTGACAATCCAATCTTCATTGTTTACAACAAACAAAAAACACTTTAAGTAATCAGTATATTTTCGTTTGTTGAAACAATGAAGGTTGGATTGTGAGCCCTCGTTTGATGACGCAGTCAGCAAGCAGTGAGCAGTCCTAGTCTTTTAGGTGGCGTTGCTTCGAGGCCATGGCGAGGCCAACGAGAAACAGGCCAGGGCACTCAAAAGTCACCTGATCATCGGGGTCCGAGCAAAATCCATCCTTCATTGTTTCCAACAAATGAAAAAGCACATGAATGTTAAAATCCAAGATGGAAACAATGAAGAGCGGATTGTTGCTCGATCTACTTTGGTCATGTGACTTTTAAGTACCCCGGCTGTCTTTCTCGTGGGCTACGGACCATGGTAACTGACGTTTTGATCACGTGTTCAGTAATTTTTATTTCATTAACCATAGCCTACAATAATGATCAGTGCTTTCTTCTATTACTGTAAGCTTTGTATTAAGAAAATAATATTTCAGTTAAAACTAACTCTTCGTTAAAGTCCCGTTTAAAATTTTTTGCGTTGCACCAAGAGAGATTAGGGCTTAACCAGACGTTAAGTGGCAGTTTAACTTAAACGCTCGATGACGACGGTTTAGCTTCATGGTTAGCGAAGCAAAATGGCATTCTAAAACAGAAATATATATTTTAACTAATTGGATAAACTGATTATCAAACAGATAAATTGATAAGCTAATTGTATATATTATTTGGATAAACTAAATGAATAAGCTATTTGGATAAGTTAATTGGAAAGCCATTTGAATAGCTATTTGGATAAAGGATTTGGATAAGCTAATTATCAAACAGCTAAATGGATAAACCATTTGAATAGCTATTTGGATAAGTCATTTGAATAAGATATGCCGACGCCTATCAGTCGAGACATAATGCAATCGTTGAGAGACTAAAGAAGGCAGCAACACCAAAATTCAGAATCCTGAAAGAAAACCAAGTGGCTGTTCAAGGCTCCAGGCTACGCCCTGACCTATTACTTGCGCGTCGAGAAAACTGCTTCATTGTGGACGTTACTTGCCCATTTGACAATCGTCTACAAGCCTTTGCTGCAGCAAGGCAGGAAAAAATCACTAAATACGACTGCCTCATAACATCCCTTAAAAAGAACTTCAACAATGTTTCTGTAGAACCAATAATAGTCGATGCACTAGGCTCCTGGGACCCTTCCAACGATCGCTTCCTAGCCAAGATCCGTGGGAAACAATTTGCGAACTTATTCAGGAAACTATGTGTATCGGACACTATCAAATGGTCCCGTGATATTTATATCCAACACCTGACTGATATACGTCAATATTAGATCTGTTAAGTATGAAATTTAATGTTGTATGCATGAGTGACATATTTTTAATCTCTACTTATCTATATTATAAACGTAGGAGTTGTGATAAAATATATATTAATTAAGATAAATAAAACTCCTTTAATTAAAAGAAAACAAATAAATTAAAATAGATAATAGAAAACAATGATAAAATTCACCCAATTGATAAAGTAAATGTTGAAAGACGAAACATAAATGAAACACAGGTCTGTGTTTCTTCTGTATTTCATCTGAGTTTCTCCACAAGACCTGTGTTTCATTTATGTTTCGTCCTTCAACATTTACTTTATCAATTGGGTGACTTTTATCATTGTTTTCTATTATCTATGTTAATTTATTTGTTTTCTTTTAATTAAAGGAGTTTTATTTATCTTAATTAATATATATCTACTTATCTATCTATCTACCTATTTATTCTTTTTATTTATTTACTCTGTAATTTTTTTGTCTATTTTTCAATCATATGACCTTTTATCCTATTTTTTACATTTTACTCCTATATTTACATTTAGAAATTGATTGACAATATTTACTCTTTGATTACAATTGATTTTTGCATTTTACAATTTTTATATCATCTTTTTATATATGCCCAATTTTTGTATATACATGTATAATTCTTCATTCTCTAGGATAGTTTACTATTTCTGTGATTCTGCTCTAATTTACCTTTACTTTTACTATTTTTATTAATGTACTTGAAATATTTAATAGCAAATAAATTTGGATAAGCCATTTGGATAAGCTAAATAGATAAGCGAGTTGAATACGCTAATTATCAAACAGATATTTTATAACACCTATTTATCAACTTTACACTCTTAACTTAGCTATTTTTATTTTTAAAGCTCTTAATAACCATTTACGCACTTCGATTCCCCATTCTCTGTTTACTCCTGCTCCTTCCCCACTTCATAAAACCCGTCACCATAATTCTATTGTTTTACCTCGGATAACTCGTCTATATCACCTTAGGAGTGTTACCACTTCCGGTCTTAAACTCTGGTCAAACTTAACTCCTGACATTCGTTCTTGTCCGTCCATAGCCATTTTTAAGTCTAGATTATTGAATTTTTTAAGATAGGTTATTCGACTTTCTTTTTATTCTTATTCTCCTCTTTTCTTCTTCTCTGCTTTTCTCTTCTCCTTTCTTTCTTTCTCCTTTTTCTTTTTTCTTTCTTTTTCCTTTCTTTTCTTTTTTTTTTGTTGCACCCCTAAATTTTGCCTTCATTTAATGTTTTAACCATCCACCCAGGGACCTACCTTGTCGGCCTCGGCCATACCGGCCTTGGGTGGTTGTTTTGTATTATTTTCTTAAAATAAATAAATAAAATAAATAAAATAAATAAATAAAATATTTGGATAGCTAATGGGATAAGCTAAATGGATAAGCGATTTTAATACCAATTTGGATACGCTAATTATCTTGCAGCTAAACGGATAAGTTAATATTATCAAACAGCTAATTGGAAAAGTTAAATGGATATGATAATTATATAACTAGTTGGATAACCTAGTTATCCAACAGCTCGTTGGATAAGCACTTCTGATAAGCTAATTATCAAACAGCTAAATTAATAGAACGAAAGAATTTGGGTAATCTGTGGTGCCCGGCACGAAAGAAAAAAGGAAACTGGCGCATGTGTAAATTAATAGAACTCGTTCAACCAATCAGAAACGGACTGGAAACGAGCTATTACTTATACTAGAAGTGAATTCAGGAGGGTAGCCGGCTCGCTATGGCTAGAGGTTTCGCCTCCTAGCCGTCACGTGATACACTGCGATCTAGCCGTAGCGTATTTGAACGATCTAGGCCCACTGATAGACTAGGGCCTAGCCATCGAAGATCGAAATCGAAGAGAAACAATGAAGGGATAAAAAAAAGGGTGAAAAAAATAGGAAAGAATAAAAAATTTCTGCTTTACTTTGATTAATTTCTGTTGCAAGCTCTAATTGTTCATTAATTCAATAATAAAATCAACGACAAGTTAATTATCTCAAAATAAAAGTTAAACATTTTATTACTCATACAGAAGTAAGAAAATATTCAATACTGCAATCTCTCCTTGACTTAGCCGTAAATATCTCGTCGCTTGTATGTAAAATAAATTCATGTCCGTTGACAATGACTCGTATTTCGATCATATTTTCATCTTGCTTCAGTTGGCGCAGCCATCTTGAAAATGATAAACGAAGCCAACTTTTGAGAAGCTTGCTTAAAAACGTAGCCGGCTACGGACGGGCGGAGCTAGCGTAGCCTAGCGAACGCGTTCAGGAAAAAGGCTAGGCTAGCCCAACTAGCCGTAGCGAGCCAGCTACCTTCCTGAATTCACCTCTGGCATCAGTAGTAAGTAATGCCTTGATTCCTGTCCGTTTCTGATTGGTTGAAGGAGTTTTATTCATTTACACATGCGCCAGTTCCTTTTCTTTCGTGCCGGACACTATAGTTATCAAACAGCTAATTGAAAACAATCAGCCATGTTGACCGGAAGTTTAATTGGAGCAAAACGAACCAATCACAGTCCTCGTTACTCATATTACATCCAGTTAGCAAACTGTGACTTAACTAGGCTTGGTGCAACATTTCCCGGTTAAAGAACTTAACCGATCGTTAACTAACCGAAAGTTAGGGTCGTTTTAACTGACGTTGTTGCAACCGGCCATTAGTTAAATTAGTTCTGTACTGCCTTAACATAAATAAAAATACAGTACATTTTAATAAATACATAAAGCAAGCCATGTTTCTTTAATTTGATTATACATATCATTTTATAACATGGGTGAGTTGTGGGAAAATTCATATAAACTTTTTAATTTTATTGAAATATTATAAAAATAACTTTTTTATTTCAATAAAAATTCTATCATAAATAATAAATAAATTTAATAGAGAAAAATAGTAAAGAAAATTCCACGGCCTGGACTCGAATCAGGGACCTTCGGGTTATCACCCCAATGCTATAACCACTAAGCCATTTTCTCTATTTAATTATCAATCTCGAAGGTATGGCGTGAAAAATCCTCCAAAGACTCATTTTCCAATTATTAAAAAAAATTTAATATAAATAAATAATTTATTATCATAAATAAAAATAAAAATAAAAAATATCCTTTTCGATTATTGAAATGTTATAATGATAGTATAATAATACTATATATTAATAGTATTTTTACATATTTATTATTACAGACATATTTTTAGACATTTTGGTGTTCAATTTGGGGTTGAAATTAAAAATCGAACTCCCGTAAACCAACGCCACCTAAAAAAAAATTTGTGTGTCGCGGGATGTCCGTCCGAAGTGAAACTTCAAGTGCATGGTAATAGTCAGTGAAAACAAAAACAGATGAAGGAACAGAAGTGCATGATAATACCAACACCTCCTAGAACATTTTTTTCAGTCAATGTGGTTTTACTTTCAATATTAAGTTATTGGACACTGAGTCATTTCCGACCATGGGTTTATTGGCAAAAAGTGTTCATATACATTCCCTCTACCTCCCTGTTAAGTTTGGGCAAAGAGTTCTAAGCAATGTATATTAATGTTAAGGAGTAAAATTCGGAACGCATCTTCCTCTAGGCAAGATCTACATTACTATGAAATTTGTATCAAATTATTCTAGATATGAAGAGAAACGAAAGAAGAATAGAGCGCTTTTACATTTTATAAGTGTTACTTGAAAATCATTTTTACTTTCTCGTAATATAGATAAATCCCGGCGTTTTAGACCTTCCTAAGTCCGAATTGGAATTATCTGTGTATCCGTATGTGCTGGAACAAGATACCTCAAAAACGCCACGAGCTACATGGATGAAATTTGGTATCTAGTCTTTACATCAAAATTATAGATCTGTGTCAACTTTTGGACTAAATTTGTCAACCGGCAAGTGGAACTTTACCTAAACACAAACTCTAATTTCTTTCAAGAAATGTCAACTTTTTGTGGTAAGTGGATGTTTTGTCTCCTAGTTCTTCCAACTCTATTTTCTTCATATAAATAGGATTTTAAATAAACGTAAACAAATAAAATTTAATATAGGCGCATATAATAGTAAAAGACAATTAGATATCAAATTTTCTGCCAAATCGCACAAGAAAATAGTATCAGGAGTAAACAGTGTAAGAAGTATTTTATTTGAACACTTACCTAACATCTACATAGCGTTTCGGAGCACCGAGACACCCGTATCAGGATTGTTTCTCGGAAGTTCGACATAGCTTGGTAATGAGAACATGAGTCGAACAAGTTGGATAGGTCTTGGTAAAAGAAACAACTTGTAGGAAATGGCTTTTTTTCCAATCGACTTCCATCAGGAAATAAACAATAAAAACACCTTTAGGTCACGTGTTTGCAATTTGCTCTGTTGTCGTTTTCTGAAAACATTTTCACTTCATGTGTTTAATTCTGTTAACACTTTGGTTGCGTAACACACAGGCACAATCATTTTTGATCACACGTTATAAGTGATATGTGGGAGAATACGAGAAAGTTTAGGTGAGAACACTCCCTATTTTTTGTTAAAAGTGCGGATAAAAAGGATAAAAAATAGATGAACTCAGGGATTCCGCTACTTTTCTATACCCTCCTCGGGAGGATTCATTTCTTGTATTTTCATAAAACTTAGCTGTTTCGCCACTACAAGAACTTCGTATGTCTTGAAAATACTATGGTCTGGAATATACAATGTGAGTATAATTAAAGTTGCCTTTCTAATGTAGGACTATTGATAAGAATGATTTCCAGTTTTGCATGAAAAATGACACCAATAGATGAATAGATTCTGTTTTGGCGAAGGAAAGAATATTCAAAAAAAAGCCGCTAGCCACTGACGGAATAAATAACAGGATCCGCAGAACCGATTTCTTTGAAAAATATCGAAGTAACAATAAACGCCGATTTAAACCCGCCACACGTAATCAATGGGAAATGAATTTTTGGTCGAAGTACGCATGAATGGGGAATGAATTTTTGGTCGCCCAGATTCGGCACTTTAGCTTATTAACAGCACAGTGAAGATGGAAATGGGCTTCACCGGTCCACTTCATGGACATTTGCTAATGTTTCTCGTACACAAAACGAAGGACGGAACATTGAACATCTTTTGCGTAACTATTAGGTGTTCTTGATTTATAGTATTGCTCTACTCTTAAGAAGTTCACTTGTGGCAAATATATTTTCCTTCGCCAAAACAAATTGCTTTTTCTTATAAGTAGCTTTTATGCTAAAGCTCCTAATAAAAGAACATGAAAGAGCACTTAGAAACAAAGACAAAAATAATCATCTAGTTAATCATTGTATAAGCCAAAATCATAATCCAAATTGGAATAAATTCAAAAACATTGGCAAAGAAACAAATTACATAAAAAGACTAATAAAAGAAACCATTAACATTACTTCGAATGAAAACAATTTGGCTAAACCATCGACAGAAATTAATAAGAAATGGAAATTACTATTAAAAATTAAAAAAAATTACAATACATAACCCAGACAATAACATTTCCTTGCACTCAACAATCCAACATATTCTCCTGTTCACAACAATCCAACAACCAACAATACCTCTTCACTTTTAATTAACACTCATGAACGGGGCCCACGCGCAGTTTGCGCGGTAATTATTTTTATCAAATTGTTTCGTTTGATGAACTCACATTTTCTCCTTTATTTATAGTTTTGTGATTGACTGATCATAAAAATTGTTGCTCAGACAACAATGGTCAGGTGACTTTTCAGTTCCTGCGTGCGCTTTAAGTGAGCGCCAACAATGCTTAAACGTGCAACAACAATGCAAAACTGTTTCCGTGACGAACTCACATGTTCTCCTTTATTTATAGTTGGATTGTTTTCAATTTTAATTATTATGTTTTTTAACTGAAATTTTATTTAAAAAATTTATTGATAAACTGAAGATGAGATAAATGATCTCGAAAACGTTTTTTTTTTTATTCGAGTTTGTAATTTCATCAACTTTTAATAATTTGTTTTTCAAGTGTGCTTCTCATCATCGGACCCTCATCACCAGATTTTCTCCTACTTTTATGTGCGTCGTCTATTCTTGTGTATCTTCTTGTGTTTCTACTGTGACTGTTACTCTACAAGACCTTCTCTTCATCTGTGTTTTTTTGTCCATATTAGTCTCCATAAGACTTCCACGTCATTTGTATTTCTCCACATTGGGTGACTTTTATTAAGATTTTATTGCATGTATTTCATTTTATTTTATTCTATTTTCCAGTAAAAGGAGTATATATTTTTAATCAATTTTAAATGTTAATTTAGATCTATTGCTCTGCTACTTATGTTATTGTTTGGTAACTGAATAAGGTATTCGAAATGATTTTTAAGAAAAATAATATATTATAGAAAAAAGATATTTTCTTTAGTTATGTTGGTACCATTAGACTAATTTCTGTATTTTTTAAAATTATAGTTCATTCTTTTATTTAATCATTCTATTGACATAAGATTTGCATTACGATTTTCAGTCGTTATACGTATATTTTCTGGACTTTGTATTAATAAATACAAAAACTCCATAAAGAGTCTTATGGTATTAATCTTATTTCTATGCTTTTTCCATGTAAGAAGTAAAGTTCTCCATCCATTTAAAGCAATATAATGAAAAAAGGACTCTGCCATTATAATGAATGTTCGTCTGGACGAAGACGGTTGCCAATTGGCACGCGACAGTGCCAGATTTCACAGTTCTTTTGTCAACGTAAATCGACGAGACAGCGATTTAAATGAGTTTGAACGCAATTGAGATCAGAAGGGCAGGTGTTTTTTCATTGAAAGGTTATGTTCTAGATCAGTTATGATAAATTACATACAATAAAGGCCAAGCAAACAACTTGCACAGAACTTGCAATGGAGATGCTAAATGGACGTTGTAAAAGCATAAAGTCTATATGCATTCCAAACGTCCGTTTCATTGAAATAAATATCCTCGCAGCGTAAATTCATGGCTTCCAAGAACAATTATGCAAAACCGCGCAAAGGATCCGCCGCCATGGGGTTGACTCGATATTTAGATCGGAGGTCATGTTATAATATTCATACGGAGTTTATTATAAATAGCTAAAAATTGACATTAGAAATTCATATTTACAAATAGTGAATATGATATCATCTTTTATGTGAATCTGTAATTCCGATCATCCTATGTCAAGTGGTTTCAAATAAATATTCAATTAAATTGTAAATAAAATATCCCCTCTTTCTGACGTGTTTGTTTGACATGCTTGTTTGTTAATATTTACACGAATAATTTGTTTATAATATGGAACCCATTTTTGGATACATTTTATAAATATTTCTGACGGCTTATTTGCTATTGCAAAAGCTGTTTTTAAAGAGGAACTCTGAAATAGTAAAAGCTAAAAAGAATAAAATAGTTTATCTATACTTTTGAAAGGTTACCAATAAAGATTCAACTTAAATTATTGGCTGTATGCACGACTTAAATATTGGATGACTATGAAGATGATTTCTCCAGAAGGACTTAGATTTCAAAATGCTATTATGTGTTATATATGAACAATAAATGTAACTCGACATGCAGAAAGCTTTATATTTAGATGAATAAAATAATAAAAAAGCGACAGAAAGTTTTACTTCAGTATATTACAGTTGATATTTGCGATAGCACGGATCTATGATTTTTTTTTCTGCGAAGGATTGTTAAAGATAAAGTCTACGTGCATCTCTTACCACAGCCAAGCTTGATCAGCGAGCGCGCATCATAAAACTATTGCATCAATCGATCATAATAATTCTGCAATCTATTTGGCAGTAACTTGACTACAGGCTGGATGCGTGCCGAATTACAACGGGGCTGAAACAAAACTGAGTTTATCAAGTATGCGGGCCCATGTTGCGAAACAAAACTGCTGTGTTGAGTTTATTTCTCCATTGATACGAATTTTATGTACCTAAATTTCATTAAACATGAGTTACATCTGCTACGAATCGTAACATCATTTATGCTATCCGTGTACATTTTCAAAAATCGATAATATCAGGAATGAAATTTTTTAACCAATATTGGGTGACATTTCAATGTTTTATCATTACAGTCTTCATTACGTTCTCCCCATAAATAAGCTGCGTAAGCTTTCGATTTATACGAGGGGCGTTCAAATTTGATCTGGACTTTATTTTTTGTAAATTTCATTGTTGTAAAAGTCTAAACTTTCTTTGTTAGGATGGCAACTACCGCCTGTCATGCAAATGCAGCACCACTCATCCGGTTGCCATGACAATCGATTGTTTTTTTAAATAAAATTGCGGACAGCGATGGGTCGACCAAAGTGGAACAACGAATAATCATCAAGTTTCTCCACAATGAAGGTGTGAAAGCATCTGAAATTCATCAGAGACTTCAAAGGCAGTTCACCGAGTCATGCTTGTCTCGATCATCCGTCTTTGCTTGGTGCCAATAGTTTGAAGGAGGGCGAGAATCCACCGGCAATGAACCTCTAAGGCAAGGCTAGCAACCGCTGTCAATGATGGCATCATCGCACGAACAAATGACTACAGGCGAATTTATGCCCAAGAATTGGCTTCAATACTGAACATCAGCACTGGCAGTGTGGAAACCATAATTCACGATAAGCTGAAATAAAACAAGATGGGTCCCTAAGCAAAACCACCCAGGTGGAAATCTGTTCCATGCTGCTACAGGAATATGGCAGCAGGGAAGGTGACAGCTTCCTAAGGCGAGTTGTGACCACCGACGAGATATGGATTCATCATCATACTCCTGAAAGCAAGCGTGCGAGCATGGACTGGCGACACACCAACTCACCACGAACCAAGAAATTCAGGATGACACCGTCGGCAAAGAAAGTGATGGCGACTGTATTCTGGGACATTAAGGGTATCATTCATGTCGCTTTTCTGGAAGAACGTCGAACCATAAATGCACCCTACTACTGTGACATTCTGAGGACGTCCCTGAAGCTGGCACTAAAGAAAAAACGATCAGGACTCTTTACCAGTGAAGTCTGTTTTCTGAAAGACAATGCCAGACCACACACAGCCAAACTGACTATGGACACACTGACGGAACTCAAATGGAACGTCTTATAACATCCTCAATACAGCCCGGATCTCTCCCCTTGCAACTATCACCTTTTTGGACCACTGAAAGAGTTCTTGAGAAGGCAGAGTTCGGCTCCAATGAGGAAGTGAAAAAGGCTGTCCTGACGTGGTTTCGACATCAGTCTGAAGATTTCTACAGAACCGGTATCCAGATGCTCCCAGAACGCTGGAGAAATGTGTAGAGTTTCCGGTATGTGTGTTTTTTTTTTGTAGTTTCCTGATTTTATAAAAAATAAAGTACAGGTCAAATTTGGACACCCCTCCTAAAAGAAAAAGTCAATTTTGAGAAATTAAATTAGACAAGTACACAAGAACTTTAGCACTATGCTGTGTTTCCTATTACAGGAAAAAATATTCAGCGACACATTTCTTCTTCCGGCTATGGAGAAGTTAATAATATTGGAATGAAGACTTCTAAAGCCCTCGAAAATGCCTTCTCAGGTAACTCTGAGGCCATTCATTGCTGGCCACAGAAAGTTAAAATGCGCAATGCGAGCCTGTACAACTATAGCTTTTATGCTACAATAAGCGTAACATACTGAAATGGCAATACTTAAGAATTTTTCTTTGTTGGCACCAGAATCTTATACGATGGTATCCGTGTCGAAAAGAGGATAAACTGAGGAAAATAAATAAAAGTTTTAAGGTTTATATACATTAGTAGTACAGCTGATGCTCTATTGGCATTTTGCTCACAGATAATAGCGATTCTATTCGGTGGTGTCTCTAAAAGATTTAAATTACAAGTTATAAATATAATTTATAATCATAAGTTGTAAAGATTATAATTTATAATCAGGAGAATTGGATAGACATAGCGCTAGAAAATCTTGTGCACTTACTTTTCAAACCCGCTTATCCGGGGGCAGCAACCTATGGAGGATCTCAAGTGATCACGATCTTCGCCATCAGGCGCATGTCCTCAATAGAGGACTCAAGAAACTTAAACCGATAGTCTCCATGTAGTCTAGGCACCCGATTCTAGGCCAACCCCTGATCTCTTACTCACCAGCCTAGAGAAAAGCAATTGCCTAGGAAGACCAGTTTGTGACATCCTTATCGCCTGGCCATGCAAATGCAACTGAGACATCTTAATACGGAGAAGTAGTGGTTCAACACCTAAAGACTCAATTATTGTGCTGCTGTGCACTCTATCTAGTAGGAATCTCATACCTCTCAGGAATCTCATTTCAGCCGCTTGCACCTACAATCGCACTTTTTTGGTCATTACACAAGACTCATGACCAAAGGTGAGAATGGGAACAAAGATAGGTTTGAAAATAGAGAGCTTGGCTTTATTTCTTAGCTCATCTTTCGTTACCACGGGTGGCCACAGATCGCGTCTTACACAGCTTGCTGCACCGATTCGAGCAACCAATTCTCTGTCCTGCTGCCCATCACTTGTAAATGCAGTCCCGAGATACTTGAATATGTCCACCCGTATCAGTGAGGTTCCTTTAACAATGAGCGCACTGAGCATGCTCCTCTATCTTGTGTGAATATCTTATTTTAACGTATGCTTTGTTGGTACGACGTAACGGGTCCATTGATGCTAGTAAAATTAAGATAATGGACATGTTATGAATAACAATAAATGAGAACTACCGAGTTCTTTGCCCCTCACGAACACTCAATCTCAGTTCTATTGAGAACGTAAAGATTTTGCTTGGGAGATCTATGTAATGAAATCTTCTTCCGTCAATTTGCCATGTGCGCAATATTTTGATAAACAAATAATAGATTAAATTACAATAAAATACCTTCTAAGTTAGTTTGTGTAAAGTCCCGGAACACAAAGTGACCCTTTAAGAACCTAACAATATTTTTTTTCTTTGGCCGTTATACTTATATCAAAATCGAATAAAAAGTAGCATTTTGATGATTGAAAGCATCGCCAATATATCGTATAAAATGAAATACGAAACTGGGCTGACAGTGTTGAAGTGACGGTCACGAAATTCTCGGCAATGAAATTTACAATTTTGTGCTCATTAGAAAAGGTGAGAGATCCCCATTAAATGTGCCATTATGTGTAGAAGGACTACAGAATCCTTTAGTTCACAGCCATCGCCAAAGATGCGGCCAGCAATCTCTCTCCGATCGCCTTTAAAACTCCATAGAATCGCCAGGTCTGTTACTCATTGGATAGGAGGCTGAGTACGCCCTAGAGCCGGTGTGGAAGCAGAAATGGACGGGAAATATTCCTCACTGTCACTCCTGGGAATCGATTCCGTAGCCAAGCACCTTGACGCGTAAGCTACTTCAGTTTCACTGCCCATTAAGAGTGCGTTTCCTTCGAGCTAACTTTGTCATTTGAAATTTATCACTTAAACTTCTTAAAGCGCGATTAAAAATATCCTCAAAATGACGACACGAGTGAGAATAACAAAGACACCTTAATATTATGCTTGATCACATGAAAGATTTCTTTGACAATTTTAGATAATGAGATTCGTAATGCTTGAAAGCCTCGAAAGATGTTTACTTTAATCATCTATTGTAAATTATTTTAAAATTCTATTCGTTGCTGAAGACATTACAATTGTTCAAATATTCGACTGTATGATAGGAACTTTTGATTTCAAGAAATAAAAATTACATGTTATCCATCATTATATTTATAAAAAAGAAATCACTCCTTTTTACCGACTTCAAAAAAGGAGGTTCTCTGTTTGACCTGTATATACATGTATGTATGTATTACGTTCGCGATTTTCTCAAAAACTACTGATCCGATTCGGATGGGGTTTTCGCTATTCGGCTTAATATTTTTCTGGGAAGTCGGTTCATTTTTGTTAAAAAAGTTCTTGTTTATCCTTTAAACAGTAGAATTTGTTCGAAATCTTGCCATTATTTGTAAAATTTGAAACCTCTATCTAAAACAATCTTAGTTTAGTTTTGATTAAAGTTGAAAGTGATACGGAAGCATTCACTATTCCTTTACTGCGATTCTTAAAAGTGCAAAGACTTTTCGAAGAACATCGCGTTTCTCACGCATCGAGGATGAAAAAGCACCTCGATGCCCCAATGAGAAAACAAACATTCGTCACGAGATTACTGGAGAAATTATAGCGATGGACTTTTGATAACGTTCACCATTCATCTCCAGTTGATGCTGTTATACACGTAAAATAAAAATCGATGAAGATTTATAAAAAGAATAGCTTATATGAATTAAAGAAAAAATCAATTATTAAATTAAGGTGCGAGTTAACTGGGATAAAATTTTCATTGTTATATCAGATATTTCATTTTCATTAATTATTACATTATGAATGATTAATGAAGTGAGCATATAATGCCCTATAATAATAAAAGAGATGATTATACATGTAGATCTTTATCATTCTTCTTACGTTATTCCATGAAGACTTTCATAAGAGAAAAGAAAAAAAAGGAGATATGACACTAATATTATTATAGAAGATGAAATGCATTTATGTTTAAACATACGAGTTCAATGAAAAGCAATTATAGTAAATTTGCATGTATTATAAAATTTCTGGTAATTTTACTTTTCATCTTCAAAATTAAGCTTGAGAATTTTTAAGAGCGCTTCTTATATTAGATATTATAAAGTAGACCAAAATGTTTAAACATTCTTTAAATTCATTAATGATTTACGAGGGACGTTAAATTGCTCCAAAAATTAGAAATATTTATAAAAAACACTTGCACGCAGTGAAAATTAGTTTCATTTGCATATTTACAATGCCCCAATGAGAAAACAATGACGCGGGTTATAAAATTCAACTTTCATTGCTTATTTTACATGAAAAGTTTTCTGAAATGTAAAACGGAGTATTCAAGCATTCATTTAAAGTAAATTGCGAAATTTTAGTATTATAGAAATGTGTTTAAAAATAAATTTAAAAAAATACAATTAAGGGGGAATATTGTATACACAAGCTGTTCGTTGGAATTATTCTGACTTGATATTATATTCGTGTATCTTAAGAAAGAACATAAAAAACAGTGTCATTGAATTAATGGAAACAATATATTCTATATACAGATGCCGATAACCTATATTCAGAGGCAAGGTTTTCCAAATGTGTGATGTGTGTAGGTGGGAAGAGGAATCGCCCGCGTGAATTGTTTTCTTCCGTTTGTTTTACATCTGGAATGTGGACTTTATTCAGCCCGTGAACTTTAACATCGAAAGACAAGATCGGGGCTCCGTTTTCGATAGAATTCCTCAGTCGATTTGTTCCGTTTGGACCTATACCAATGCTGAATTTAAACTTCTGTGAATTCTATTTTATAGATTTGGGTTAAATTTGAGCTAAAATTTTGTTCCACTTGCATATTCGTAAGCAATTTTTAAAAATAAGTATTGAAGAACATTTTTATCATCATTTTTTTTGCATTTTTTCTCTATTAAAAATATTTATAACCACTACTTTTTAAGTCATTTTACCAAATGTTGCTGTATTATTTATTTTAAAACCCGGAATGAGAACGCTAATCATTTTACACAAAAGAAAATAAATCGAGATACAGTATGTATTTTCATATATGTCGGCAAATAATAAAAATCGTTAATAACTGATGAGTAATTAGTTTTAAACAAACTTTATTCTGATATTCATGGAATGAATTTTATTCTTTAGTAAATTTTATTACATAAGTAAAATTTTAAGATTAATATCTTATCGTAAACTATCTCATAACAAATACATACTGTTGTATTCTTCAATACTTACGCGGAATCTAATTGAATGTCTTAATCAGTGTATTGAATAGACAATGATCAGTGTTGCATGGAAATGTCAAAATTTTAATTGGTCGACTAAATAACTTTTATTAATTATATTAGTAACTGTTTTATTTAAATTAAACAGTATAAAGTTCATTACATATTTGTAAGGCTTGTTCTATTTTTTCTTAGCCTTATTTACAAGTTGTTGAATCGATGGTTGCCTTCGCTCTTTCCCATTTCTTAGTTACCAACTTTATTTACAACAATCGTGTCACGAGCCTTTCTCATCTATATATTAAAATACAGTGCGAGTCAAAATGAAAGAGCCAGTCACAAATGTAGTCATACTATACTTTAAAGACAAATGATCTTTATGACTGGTAAATATAAGCGAGATTACAAAAGTTAAAATAACTTGGCAATTTTATACCATTATTAAGTAGCGGAGGAATGGAGCTACGTATTGTTTTCACAATGTCCGTCTGTTTGCCCGTCCGTCCCCTTCATAATTTCCGCATTTTTTGAGGTAGAAGGTTGAAATTCGGAATGTAGCATACTATGGGCATGTGTACCTTCACTATTTAGTTTGGTTTTGATTGGCTTACTGGGATCGGAGTTTCGGGGGCGGAAATTAGAGGGGACCGTGTATTAATGCATATAAAGGAGTGAAATTCGGTATGCAGATTCCTCTAAGCAAGATCAACATCACTGTAAAGTTTGGGCCGAATTGTCCCAATAGGGTCGGAATTGTGGGGGTGATCACTTGGTCTTTAGAAATTTATGGCAACATATACGATAGGGTGTGATATATCATTCGATCGAAAATGATGAGAAAGGAAAAAAGATAGGGTTCTTTTATATTTTCTAAATACAAGGTTCGAGAAAATCAATTTTTGATTTTAAAAAATGGGGGGTTAAACAGTGCAGATGAAGGAATAAAAAATAGATGAACTCAGGGCTTCCGCTACTTTCCTATACCTTCCTCGGGAGACTTAATTTCTTGTTAATAAACGAAATGTCGAGATTAGTTAAACAAATCAAGCATTGAAGCTGTTTGCTCCTGGGTCAAATTTTGATATTTTGTCACAAATTTAATCTTAATACGTATTTGATATGTTGACCTTTCGAATATATTGTTGCAGAAACACGTTTTTACGAGTCCTTGCAATGTTTCTAACGAATCTGCAGTTTTCAGTTCTGCAACAGTGTTTCTGCCTTACCATACAATTATCTTGCCAAAATTCCCCAGACATTCTCGATAGGATTCAGGTCTGGAGAAAACGGTGGCTAATCCATAGCACAAATTCCATTGTCCAAAAGCCATTTCGATGTAGGTTATAGTTTGCTGTATGAATTGGGGCGTTGTCTTGTTGAAACTGGAAATATTGCACACCTAAATGTTCTGCTACAGGGAAAAGATGGTTCTTCCGAATGGTCTGATAGTCAGCTGCAGTCATACGACCAGAAATAAACACGATGTCCGTCTTTCCATTCCAGCTGAACCGAGCCCACACCAGTACTGACCCTCTTCCTTGTTGTCGAGTTGAGAACAGTTTTTCATCTTTCCGAACGGCGTGCCAGTAGAAATTCCAAACATCAGTAGCCACCAAATTAAATATTTTTTCATCACTAAATATTATAGGCCTATAGTTGGCCACACTAACTGTTTTTGTTTATGTGAATCCTTCAATGATGGGCTTTCTTTTATTCATTTGTTTTTCAGAACTTGAAATACTTTCGACCGGAACATTAAATATGTAATTATTTATACAGGGTCAGTTGTACTATCCTGGAAATCGTAGCTCCAGCTAGACGGGCTCCCACAATAACTCCTTTTTGGAACTCAGACAGGTCTGCTGTTTTCCCCATTTTGCTCAACTTGAACAGCTGCAGCTTGTTCCTACCCTGTACCTGCAGCTTGGAATGAGCATGTACTTCACATGATTGCATTCATTTGCATATCACAATCGTTTCTGACCTGTGACTCCGCTTTACATATCAGTACAAAGCAGTGGTAAAAATTCAGAATTGGCCAGTGTGCGTATATTCAAGATTTTATTTTATAAACCCGCAGAATTAAATAATACATTTGCATACAAAATTTCATGGTCATGTTTTGGATATAAGTGTGAAATTTCTGAGAAAGCTTTATTCTTATTCCATATCTCCATATTTCTCACTGTTCATGGAAGCTAAATTAGTTAAATTTCTATTCAAAGTTCCTGAAATGACATTCACCATAGTATTACCAGAGTCTTTTAGTAACTGTGTATCAGGTGCAGTGTTACTAAGCTCCTCATTCTTTCCTGAGATGCTTCTTTTTATTGTTGCGGGTTATTGTTAGAATATATATGTTATTTTTATACACATTATTTCTTTTCTACTTTTTATCGTAGATTTTTTAAGCTTTTCCGTTTTTATGCAATATTTTTCTTTCTTGATTTCATGTGTTGGTTCAGAAGAGAACCAATCGCGTCTATCACAACGATGGCGTCGGATAAAACATCATTCTATATATCATATACTACTCCTTTAGTGGATGAAATTGCGAATATAGATATGATTTCTTCCATTCAGTTGGGTCATGGTTAGTTCCGTCTGACTTCAGTCGTTCGGTGAAAACTCGCACACAGATCGTTTTCATTTCGTTATAGCGTGTGGGGCCTTTTTAAGTTGGAAATGGTTTTCTTTCTCTTCTATTATATATTCAGAATCTTTCCCAGGCAGTGTCTTGTACAGATTCGTCTCTGTTTTCGTACTTGGCTCCATATAAAAAATTTAGTCTGATGTAAACTATTTAGCACCGTGTATTTTGTTGTATTGTTCAAATATTAGCACAGCCTATTTTCGAGTGCAAACTTGGGGGATGATAGAGGGATCAAATCTAAGCAACATTTTCCTCTTTCGTTAATTTTTCTCTGAGGCATTGTTTTTGAGATAAAAAATGTTGGACGTCGCGTACACTTAATATGCCACTCAACCCGTGATTTTGGAACACGTCAAAAACTCATGGTCAATCATGTAATAAAAAGAACAAAAACACACTGCATACAGTACAATAACGTGACTTGTTTTTTATGAAACATGCAAATATTTTACAATAAGTGTTCAAATTGACTCTCTTTGGCATGAATGCATGCTTAACAACAGTCCACATGGACTGACGTACACGTTCAAAAGTTCCTGGTTCTTCGCGTATCTGGTCCGCAGCTACGGCGATTCTGGCTACCAGCTCTTCATCGATCCCACTGATGTTTCGTATACCAATGTCTTTAAGTGTCCCTATAGAAAGAAGTCAACGCATGTTAGATCTGGAGACCTTGGTGGCCAAGCAATAGGACCCCCTCTACCAATCCTCTCTTACAGGCTGGGAGAAATGTGCTGGAGCACCATCATGTTCAAACCACATGTTGCTTCGAATGCTCAAGGGCACATTATCGAGCAATTCTGGTAATGTTTCTTTAATGAAAGTCAATAAATAATAGTTATTAATTAAAAATACAAAATGAATAAAAAATAAATTGGTATGGCGGAATGGTACATTCGCACAGGCCTACCACGTGATAATGATACGGAATCAAAAGATTTACGGGGCTGTATTGAGAGTATGTTAGAAATGACAACAGGCAAGAACCAATATTTTGCGCAAACATCAAATTTATAGTACTGTCACCCAATGTAAACGGTGATTCGATGGGTTTGAAATCTATATTAAAATATTTCTTCATAAAGCTAAGAGCGTATAAAAATAATGGTAATTGTCATAATTGCAATATTAGTATCCACCTTGATGTTGTCACTGACTGGTCTAGTTGTTGGTGAATATTTCATTACCGCAATGAACAACAAACATTTCCATATCAGAGCGACACTTTAGGAATAATATACATTGAGTGACCAGCTTATTATGATCACCCCATCAGCATTTCGTTGGGCCACCTTCTGCCTTCAATACTGCATTTATTCGCATTTATTCCACGAGGTGTTGAAAGGTGATGCGAGGAATCTGACACCATGAATAACCCAATGCTTTCTGGGTTGTCTTGTGTTTTCTGGCCACAATCCGTTTCTAACCCCTTCAGTCTCTATCAATGAGCTTCGACTTTCGGGCAATGTTATGCTTCGCAGATGATGTCTTTCCCTGCTTCTTATAGGCTGTCATAACAGTCTTTGCCCTGATGTCTTATGAAGTTGTGTGAAATTTGTTGTTTTGGGACCACCTGTCGGATGGCTCTTTCAACTTTCTCCCACAAATGTTCAATTGGATTGAGATTTGGTCATTATGGGGGCCACCTAAGCCAGGTTCGTCGTGCCGATCGCAAAAATCTCTCCTTACTATCATTTTCAATTGTCGAATCAATATAGGGGTTAAAGCATACATTCAGTAGTAAAAAATTTTTTTTGCAGCAAACAACGCACAGGAATTGTTTGTTTTTGAACCTATTCCTGCAAAATACGAGTAGCTTGACATGCCGCATTGTCACGTTTGAAGAAGCCATCTCCATTATAATACACCATCAACATGATTGCATGAACTTGATCAGCAAAGATACTTATGTATGTTCTGATATTCAGACGTTTTTCTACACAATTAAAGGACCCATATTATGCCAGTAAAATATGCCCAAAACCATGACTGCCCCCACGAGCTTGAACGATTGTACTCATGCATGTGGGGTCCAAGTTTCCGTCAAATTCTCATTTTGTTATCCGCATGATGTAACTGAAAACGTCGTTCATCAGACCACATGACTTTATTCCGATGCTCACCTGTCCAATCCTTGTGTTCCTGTGTGAATTGGAGACATTTTATCTTGTTAACTGCAGATAGCAAAGGTGTTCGAACTGGCCTTCGGTTCCCATATTCCATACTATGCAATGTATGGCGAACAGTGCGTTCAGAGATCATTTGAAAGGATCCCTGATAAAGATCTGCGGTAATTTGATGCGCTGTTGTGCTACTGTTGTCTTGTACCAGTCTTGCCACTCTCCTTTCTGCCCGAACATTGATGGCCACAACTGGCACGTTCAGATCCAGTTTTCCGGCAGACAATCCAGTCTGTAACAATTTAACAGCAGCTGCTCTTGAATATTTAGCGAATGCAGCCGTTTTGCTGCTATTAGCTCCATGGCTCCGAGCGCCAACAATCATCAAAGGCTACTAAATCGCGTCGATTACCTATAATCTTCTGAAATAACCTGCTTGCCTATTTACACTAGTCTGGCTCTTTAAAAACTTCAGCGCGAAATCATAAATAATTTGCCTACAAACATCAGGTAGTCATAATAATCTGACCACTCAGTAAACACTTCCTAATATAGATGTCACTACACAATTGTACAAAGCTTTAACAATACAAATATCACTGATATCAGCGTCGATCAGTCGTCTATAGTTAGACCAGTCTGTCAGTATACGTTCACATTCGTTAAAGAGTTACATTTCAAAAAATTGCAAAAACGCCTGCTCTCCTAGAACTTATAATACCATATTTTTGATTGTTTTATATTTGTTCTACACACCATGAAATCTTTCACACAGGACTGATGAAAGCGATGAAGCTAAGATATCACACTTCTGTTACGTGGGTGCTTCAAGTCCTTCTCAAAACAAAATCTATCACAAACATTAGGCTACACGAATATCTAAATTCATTGTTTAAGAATATTGAAGGAAATATGAATTCCGTGTCCCAAACTGTCGCATATACAGGGTAAGGCAGTTATCTTGAGATAACTAAATATCTCGGAAACTAAACATTGTAGGGTAGATGTACCAGTAATTGACAGTTTAAGACATTGCTGTGAAACGAAATTGTGTACGTAAATCAAATTGCATTTTGAAATTTTTCTAGTTATACCATTAAATTGCAAATATAGTGCAGAATGTGCGAATTTCTAAACAATTATTATATCTTTAAAAGCTATTAAGTAATTAAATTTTTTCCTAACTAATGCAGGAATCACCAGTAGTTGACAGTTAATGTACCAGAAATTTACAGGCAGTTTCACCAGTAATTGACAATAATTTAATTACCAATTTTTGTTAACTATTTTTACAAAAAAATTGTTAACATTCAAAAGTAGCTGAAGAAATCAAGCATTTTTAAGAATGTCTAAAGTATTTAACATTAACTAAAATTATGCTTTTTAAAACTTAAGTTGTTCATATAGACCACTTATATTTTTTCCTTTTGAAATAATAAATAAAATCAGTTCACACCCAAGTAGAGTGCAAGAACCATAGAAAATGAACGTGTTTTCCAGCAGTTCAATATCATTATTTCTTGGCCAACAAATTGTTGGTAGAAAAAATTGATTTTTGACGATTGTTCTCCTACTTACAAATGCTAGTTCTTATCATAGTAAACAGAATAGTAGTTTTCTTCTTGGAAGATAACTTGTCCTGGGCTATCTGTTGATCGTCTCTGACAAGATTCAGGACCAACAAAAAGAATCGGCGAATAGGGCCTAGAAGATTTATGTCAAATTGGCTGATCTAGAAATTGACAATCAAGTTCCTATAATTGACGCATCTAGATCAATTACTGGAAATTAGGAAGTTACACATAAAAACATCACGTTTTCTTTATTATTACTCTACATTCTATGTCGCATTAGTATATTTTTATTCGTTTTTTTTTTCAAACACAGAAACTATCAATAATTGAAAGGTTATGTCAATTACCAGTGAAACTACATATCTGGGTTCTAGTAGTTGACGGTGGGTTAAAACAGTTAACAAATTGGTCATCAGAAATTCTGTTAATACTAGAAGTAATGTCCACTGATCACATAAAAAGGTTCAGGTAAAATTAGTAACAAATATTGCATAACATTCATGAAATAAATTCAAGTAATCAACCCCTCACGTAGTGATTCATTGCAAGGTTTTTTCGACTCGGTAAGGCACTGAACAATCAACATGTGTTTGCGGCCATAATAGGGAGCAAATTTCCTAGTTTTTTGCTTTTCTGGGAAGCCTAATACATTGTTTAATACGAGGTGGCAACACCAGTCCCTTTTCTTGCCTTATTACTTTATTTAAAAGCTTTTAAATCGTGAATTTTCAATTACTGGTGCACTGTCAACTACTGGTACATCTACCCTACGAAAAAATGTCCAAAATCAAAAGTGAATTATTTCGAGGGAGAAATTCATTAGTTAAAAAATTACTCTCCCCCCTTGTGAGGGGAACTGGGGGTAGGGGTAACTTCGAAATCTTAAATAGGAACCTCTATTTTTAATGGTATATTCAGATTGTAGACAATATTCGAGAAATGTTTTATTCTTGGTGTTTTTTCAATTGATCCAACCGTTTAGGAGATAGAGGCCCTGAGGGTGCGGAATTTTTAAAGTTTTTTACCCAATTTTATCGATGAAGATCAAGAGATAGAGAGTGGGTCCTACAGACATTTTTATTTTTTTTTAAATTTTCTTAAAAATTGGGGTTCTTAAACTATATATTGACCATTTTTTATGGAAATGGGCTAAACCTTTTTATAGAAATTAATTTTTTTTTTTGAAAAAATGAAGAAATGGCAGAAACATTCATTTCAAAGCTCCAAATATAATATAAACGGCATGAAGAGCTTCCTCTTATTGAAAAATACAATTTTCTTTTTGACGTAGAATACGTTTTATGTTTCGATACTGGGATGCCACGCTTAAATCGTGAATGTCACGAAGAGTGTTGATCACGAAAACCTTAATAACGTCAAAACTATTAATGATAGAAAAATGAATGATATTGCATTCGATAGTATATAAAACAAAGCATGCTTAGACTTTTACCGACTTCATGCTGACGTCATCGGCTGATACAATCGAAGTACAAAGTTGAGTCAGAAAATCTGCTCTCTGGCGGAGATTAATTTAGTCTAGCTCCG
>JAHWFO010089700.1:0-13707 GCA_023313115.1 Rhysida immarginata | reverse complement strand
AACTAAAAGTCTCAATGCCAACTTACATTGAGCCGAACCTCCCACTCGTACCCTATCCGAGAAACACGGAAGGAAGGTGTGCTCAGGGATCTTAAAATTGGCTTTAACTGAATTTTTCGATATTTTCTAAATTTTAATAATCAATAAGGTCCTGGGTCCTCACAATGGCACAGTCGAGACAGGATTTGTCTTAACAATTCTGGGTAAAAGGTGGTACTTAATAATTGAAGTATTACGCCATTTCACAATGGCGCAGTCGAGACAGGATTTGTTTTAACAATTCTGGGTATAAGGTGGTACTTAATAACTGAATGTTTGTTTTCCTTTTAAAGACAAGGTATTTTACAGGGTATCATAGACGAATGATTTGTTGCTTCTACAATACTTTGCTGATAAGATTTTAAGGTTTATTTATTTTTAAGGTTTATTGATAAGATATTTTAGAAATTTATTAAGTTGGGCTCCCTTCTCACATTTTAACATGGATCACGAAGGTGAGGAAAATATGGAGGCTAATGCACAGGTGCAGGTGCAAGCCAATGTTCAATTGCTAGGTTTGTACGTAGAGATTCCGATTTTTGACGGAAGCCAGAATGTGAAGGAGTTTTTCCGCAGAGCAGAGGAAATAGCTGCGGCGGGAAACTGGGATGAGGCGCTTAAGCTGGCGATGGTTCGGATCCGCTTGGCGGGAGAGGCATTATATTATTCTCGAGAAAGTGAGGATCTGGTGGGTGTGAACACCTATCCAGCGTTTAAAAGAGTGATGACGGCTAGATTTTCTAGACCGACGCAAAATAAAAATGAGCGTTTATTTACGGAATGTCATCAAGAACGAACGGAGAACGTGATGCAGTTTGCAACACGGCTTCAGTCATTGGGGAGACGTCTGTTGATGCCAGTTGAGGGAGAGGGCGAGATACCTAATGCAAAGAGAGAATATGGGAAGGAGATATTAGCTCATCGAATAAAGGAAAGATTTTAAGCGGGACTGTTACCCTATATTCAAAAAGCGATGGTGTGTATGAGTCCAAGGGATTGGGAGGAAGCAGTTAAAATCGCAGAAAAAATAGAGGAGGCAGAAAAAAGATTAAAAGGGAAAGCCACGGCAATGAATGTAGTAACAAAGACAGAATTGGATGAAGAAATTGTAGCTAGAATGGAAAAAAGTATTGGGTTACAAGTAGAAGAGGCTGTAAGGAAAGCGTTAGGACAGCAAAACAGGGAAAATAGAAAAGAGGAAATAGAAGTAAAAGGAGTAAAACGGGAACAACGAGGGAAGGAAACTAGCGATATGGCGAGATGGGGTAATAGAGGTGGCGTTTCACGATCATTTAGGGATGTGAGATGTTACAGTTGTCAACGGTTAGGGCATGTATCCACTCAGTGTTATGCAAATAAACAAAGAGATAGTGTCTGTCGGTATTGTAAAATTAAGGGACATATTGAAAGGGATTGAAGATGAGAGAGGTAAGAGAGGTGAGGAAGGAGAAAATGGGAACGGGAGAGACAGCACAGCCAAGGACAATTTCAAAAAACGAGGCAGGCCCCTCCTCGGCTCAGTGAGGACGGAACGAGGAGGAGCGGGAGAAATAAGACCTCGGAAAAAATTTCTTTTTAAGGAAGTTAGTTGTATAATGGTAGAAGCAGTAATGGGCCCAGTTAAAGCAAGAATGTTAGTCGACACAGGTAGTAAGGTAACTTTATTATCGGAAGAAGTTATAGAACATTTAGAGAAGAATAATTATTTAATTAGGGTGATTGAGAAACCCAAATTGGAGTTGACAGGGATAACAGGGCATGCATTCCCCACAAAGGGTGCCTATGAAATCACTATGGGATTGGGAAATCGTACTTACAAGATTGACTGTTATGTATGGAATAAAAAAGGACCCCTTAGATGTGACGGCATATTGGGACAAGATACGTTCCTTACGAAAAAATTTGTCATTGATTTTAGAGGACAGGTCTTGCGAGATGGTAGTAATCGAATAGATTTCCTGCCAGATGAAGGAGGAATGAGTAATCATTTTCTAACTAGTAGTAATAAAGTTACTCGGAATTTTATAGAGATGGAACCCGTCTATTTGAAGAAAAGAACTAGTATTCCCCCTTTCTCAGAGAGGATTTGTGAGGGTTTAGTGAAGGAAAACGGTTGCAAAGGAAAACTGGGAGTGATAGAATCTTATGATTTAAGGGTGCCAGGACTTAAGACTGCTAATGTGCTAGTGACTGTATCAGATAAACATACTGTGCCTGTGAGAATTATAAATTGTTCCCCAGAGGAACTTACTTTGAACAAGGGCACAAGAGTAGGAAATATTTCTGAAGCAGAACACCCCCCTCTCATTTTAAATCATACTATTGATATCAAAGAGGAAAACGCAAAGGAGCAATTGAGTAGAGAAGAATATTTAGGATTATTTAAATTGGAGCATATGGAAGAGCGGGATTGTAAGCAAATGGAAGAGCGGGATTGTAAGCAAATGGAAGAATTACTGTGGCAATATAGAATTTGCTTCGCACAAAGTGAGTTTGACTTAGGATACGCTCATGCACTTCACCATAGCATAGAGACGGGAGATGCCCGCCCTATTGCGCAGGCTCCCTATCGCATACCTTACGCACAAAGGGAAATAATGGACTCTATTATTGAAAACTTATTAAAACACGGGGTGATTGAAGAATCCACCTCTCCCTGGGCAGCTCCTGCCTTGTTGGTTAAAAAGAAGGACGGAACATTTCGTTTCGTGGTAGACTACCGAAAATTAAATAAGGTCACGAGGTTGGATGTTTATCCTCTTCCGTTGATATCTGAATCGCTTTCTGTTCTCGGAAATGCTAAATTTTTTAGCGTGCTCGACGCTAACCAAGGGTACTTTCAATTGGATATAGAAGATGGCAGCAAAACTGCTTTCGTAGTCCCAGGAGGCAAATATCAATTTAAGAGGTTACCGATGGGATTAGCCAATTCTCCGAGCGTTTGGGAACGTACAGCTGAACATATAATTAGGCAAATTAAAGGGAAATTTGCACTAGTCTATCTTGACGATTTTTTAATATATTCTGAGACCTATGTACAACATTTGCAGGATCTGGAATTCTTGTTTAAGAGAATCCAGGAGGCCAACATCAAAATGAAACCGAAAAAATGCCAATTTGTAAAATCAGAGGTTAAGTTTTTAGGACACATCGTATCTGAACACGGAATTGCTCCCGATCCGGAAAAAATTCGGGCAGTTCAAGATTTCCCTAGACCCAAAGACAATCAAGGAAATTCAATCCTTTCTTGGGCTAGCTGGCTATTATCGCCGTCATATTGATTCCTTCAGTGGTATCGCAAAACCTCTTACTAACCTTACAAAGAAGGAGATTCCTTTCGAATGGAGGGAGGAAACGGAAAAAGCTTTCCTTACTTTAAAAGAAGCTTTAATAACAGCTCCAGTATTAAGAAGTCCGGATTTCACAAAGGAATTCATTGTTTCCACAGATGCTAGCGACATGGCTTTAGGAGCTATTTTGTCTCAGAAATTTGAAGGAGAAGAGTTGCCTATCGCTTATGCCAGTAGACTTTTAAAAAAGAGCGAATTGAACTATTCTACTACGGAGAAGGAATGTTTAGCAGTCATTTTCGCAGTAAAGCAATTTCGCGTTTATTTCTATGGAAGAAAATTCACTCTGGTTACTGATTATAGACCCCTTAAATGGTTATTCAATATTAAGGAAGCCGGGTCCAGACTGGCCTGCTGGGGATTAATACTCCAGGGATTCAATTTCGAAATTATTCATAAACCGGGACGTATTCATGGGAACGCTGACTGTCTTAGTCGCGTCGCTATTGGCGCCGTCACGGAATACGAGCCCGTAATCTCAAGAGAAATGATAGCAGAAGAGCAAAAACGCGATGATGAGCTGAAGCTTATAATTGAAAAATTAAAAAGGGGAGAAACAGAGAGGATCGATAGTTATTTTCTTGATAGAGAAGGAATTTTATTTAATGTAAAGATCTCATATTCAGGACTTGAGAAATGGGAACGAATGGTCATTCCAAAATTATATAGGAACCACGTGATACAAGTTTATCATTGTATTCCCATGAGTGGACATGTAAAAGCGCGGAAATTACAATGAAAAATAAATAAGCAGTTCTTCTGGGTTGGGATGAAGAAAGATATACAAAAATTCTGTCAGGAATGCGAGAGCTGTCAAAAGAAGACACCCCCCCCTTAAGAGGAAGGAACAACAATTTCAGATGTTCCCTGGTGTCAGTCGACCCTTTTATCGGGTCGGAGCGGATCTGGTCGGACCTTTACCTACTTCTAATCGTGGAAATAAATATATTTTAGTTTTGGTGGACCATTTTAGTCGCTATTCCGAAGTTGTTGCTCTCCCCGACCAAAAGGCAGAAACAGTCGCAAAGGCCTTAATGGAAACTATTTTCGCTAGGTATTCGATTCCCACTCAGGTTCTCACTGACCAAGGTGCAAATTTTACATCAGCCCTTATGAAAGAGCTTTGTAAAATTTTAAGGATTAAGAATTTGTTTACTACAGCTTATCATCCAGCGTCTAATGGGACGGTGGAGCGTTATAACAAAACATTTATCGCCATGTTGAAGCACTACGTTAACAAACAACAGAGTAATTGGGACGAAATGCTCCCGTATATTAATTTCGCCCACAACACGAGTCCTCATAGTGCTGTAAAAGAGACACCATTTTTTTATGTTACGGTAGAGAGCCATCTTTACCCCTTGAGATCTTAGCAACACCTAAGAAAATATCTTATGATATTGATGAAAATTATGCGCGAGAGGTTGAACTAAGGTTGCAGGATGCATACGAGGTTGCTAGCCAAGCAATAGAAGAACAACAAATAAAAAGGAAGGCTTATCATGCTTCCAGGAATCGTCCTTATCAATTTAAAGTGGGAGACCACGTTTATCTGCATTCCCCTATGATTAAAAAGGGACTAGCTAAGAAATTAGCTGACAATTATTCAGGTCCCTATGAAATTCTTTCCCAACTATCGAATGTGAACTTTATCATTTAAGAAATAAATGGGACGAAAAAGCAATTAGTGCATAGCAATAGGCTCAAGCCCGCATACGGAACTCAAAAAAGAGTAGATATATCTGATCCTCCCGAATCACAGCTCGAAGATCGAGTGGAAAATGAAATCCCACAGGTAGGGAATCCAAATTTCTGGCAGAGGAATATGCAGATTCCTCGGAATAATATTATACGACCACCCCCTGTAGTGCCAAGGCCACAGGAGGCACCTGCTCCTCCCCCACCTCGTTACAATTTGCGAAGTTTGGGACCAGTTGCGGAGGAGGATTGGGTAAGAATTTCTCCCCGCGACTCACGAGTTGTTAATCAGACAAGAGAGCAAGGAAATGTATCTTCTGTGTGGACGGTCCCTACAGATAGCGTGATAATAGAAATTAGTGAGGAACTCCTTAGCCCCAGATTTATTGTACCTGAACAGTGGGACTGGATGACGCATCCGGTAGCATCACGAGGGATGCAGGAGGCTGTCTGAGACGACACAGGGACGAGGTGGCTGTAAGTAATGAGAAAGAAGAGACCCTGAGGGTAGGAATTTTTAAAAAAAGAGGAGACGAAGGGATGTAGACACCCCCTGTCTGGTACATTTATTTTAGTTAAACTTAGAGACGGAGAGAAAAGTGGAAGTTATTGATAGCATATTGTTAAAATGATAGGAGAATATTAGGGGGCTAGAGAGAGCAACGAGGACGGATAGGTTAATGAGCCTAAAGAAGGCTTCAACCTTATATTACAAAAAAAAAAAAATCCGAAATATTTACAGTTGAAGAGTTTTTCTCCCGTGCGGATTCTTTCGTGCTTTAGAAGTTCTTTCACAGAGATTTTGAAGTTCTGGCTAGTGAAACCTTTGTAGAAAAAGGAATTTTTTTTTTAAACAAAAACATTCTAATGGATTAGAGTGGAGGGCTGGTCGGCTTAGGCTAGCCATCCCCTACTCTCCCCTCGCTTGGCAGGGGGTGACAAGAATTTCTAGGGGAGATGCGCGTTTCTGCTCCTCTGGTTTGAGAAGTCATCCCGTGCTGAGAGAGAGGCTGTAAATTTTTTTCTGTCCACGGAGTAATCTTAAATCAAAACAAAAACACACGGATTGGAACCATTTTTTACCGTAAATTTCTATTCGATGTAAATAAACGCAACCATGTCAAGCCCTTCAACTTTTAAGGGATTCCTTATCTTTTGTTCGGCAATTTTATTTTTTATTGCCATCTTTAGTTTCGTATTATTAAAAACTTCTCGAAAATAAAGTGTAGTTTCGAGCGCGAGTCCGCTTGTGCGTCACGACTCGTTTATCGACATCGCTTTATTAGGCGGTCAGAGAAAGGATGTTAGTTCTCTCTTTAATAATAAGATCTTATGAAAGATAATCGTTTTCAGAACCGGAGACCTATTAGGTAACTATTTTAATTTCTATCTTGGTGTCAATTAATGTGATGAGAGGTGTTTGAGATTCGTTTGCTGTCGGACCGGCTATTGAGCTTTAAATCAACCGAGGGAAGGGAGAGAAACGGCATGCATTGGAACCTCCCCCCCCTCAGTTTCTACTCTGATGTTTAAAGAGGGATCTCCCCTCGATGAAAAACTTAGCACTTTTCTAATATGAAGTGACACCTCAAGGAGACCTAATCTCCATAAAATTGCAATGAAAGAAGCGATAGTATTTTCAAAGACTCCATTGAGAATGAAATGATCTCTAATACTAATGGCGTTGGGCTTGTGAATTTTTCTTTGGGTATAAGTGGTTTCTTCTCTTCCACCTGTGTACTGATACCTTCTTCTGCTCCTTGATAAGGACAAGGTGGAAACTGATTTGTTTCTGGCTGCTCAATGAGATTGTTTTGACATTCAAGGAGACGATCAATTTGTTCGTGAACTCCGTTCATCATTTCTGTACGTCTCTCTCCCTCCTTCATTCAATCGAGTTTTGAGCTGCTCAATCCTTAACTCCGCTTCTGCAATTCTTTTCGCTAGCGAAGCGTTTCTCCTGATCACTAAACTTTTCACAAACTTGGTCTACAAACTTTATCTCTACTAGTGAGGGATTTCTCCTCAGTGAATAAGAAATTAACTATTAAATATTATTAACGACTCATGAGCCTTCTGCTCGATCCTATCTAATCTTCTGTCAACAGTTTATGACAGGTTAAAACTATTCAAACATCTGTCCAATCTGTGACAGGTTATGATGACCACTTCTACAGCTATCTGCATTTCTTTTACTCCTTGGGAGAAATACGATGTAAATGGATTTACTTCAGACTGCTCACTAAGATCATTCTGACACTCCATAATACTGTTAATCTTCTCATTAATTAAACTTACACCGTTTGATCAAAAAATCAACTGGAGAATACTGACCTATGATCTGGTATGGTCTCTCATAAGTAGGGTGCAATTTCTTTACCAATCCCGGTTTGATTTATGGAACCGCAAATTTGTACTATTTCATTCTTCTTTTAAAGGAGAAGGAATTCTCCACAACAACTGGTTGTAAACAATAACCACCGATTTATTTAGGATGTATTCACAATTACGATTAACTATATCCAACTTCTAATGACTTGATTCTACAATCGAATAAATTGATCTGAGAGACATATGAGATGTGGGAGGCAAGAAAGGGATAAGGTGTTCCCAATTTAACGATTTTTATTCTGTTCCTGTTTTTTGTGTTCTACGCTGTTAAGACTTTTAACAATCTCTTTTTATTATTATTAATCTCTCTACAACCTTTAACGGTATGCCCACGTTTTTGCAATGGGGGCATAACAGCTTATTTTCTCCCGTAAGCGTTCGTCTAAATTAACTATTAAATATTATATTGATTATATCGCAGGCTAATTCTAAATTTCTAATGATTTGTAAGAAGATAGGGTGCTGACAACAGCGAGACTGGTAAATCACTATGAGGTTTGTAAAAGAAGTAAAAATATTATTTAAGAAGCCACTCTGTGCCTTGAAAGGTTGAGAACCTAATAAATTCTGTACAACGCACTTCTTCAAAGTCTGTTCTAAAGATTATTTAATTTTCCGAATTTTAGAGGTGTTGAGTTTTAAAAATATTATTAGCCCTCAAGGTTAGGGTAGGAAGGTTTATCCTCTTCAGGAGTCGTTAAAAGATTCTAAACTGTAAACATGTTATTTAATATAATCAGAGTTAGAAGATATCTGTTTGGAAATTGGATGAAAGGAAGTGACAATGAGAACATGTAACTAGAGGACAAGGTATAACAGGTCACTATTTTGACACCGTAAGGGGATGTCTTATATTTCAGAGCTCTAAAGGTTGAGAAAATGGGATGATGGGAAGCCGGGATGGAAGGAGGTAGGAGAATAATATTTTTATGAAATCTGAGCAGTTGTCAAAATGGAAAACAAACCTATTATCACATACCCTCATTCGACTTGTGTTCCTTGACCGAAAAACATCTTTCTGCTTCCGATTGTCCAGTTCCAAAAACGTTCTCACCTCATTCCAAGCGGTAAGCACATTGCTTTCTTAGGGTTTGGCCACAGTTTTTGTAGTATTTGGTTTTAAGTAGGGTAGAGGGAATTAGGAGGTAGCGAGAGGTAGAGTTGGGAAGAAGGTTGTTGGAGAAGAGGTTGGAACAACCGAGAGTGGAATAGGAAGGGCCCTTATTTCTTTTTCTGATCGTTTACCAATTTGGCTTTTTGCTCTAGATTCCGTTTCTAGCGGAATCTACGCCCCTGATACAGGCCAAAAGTTTGCTCGTCTGTTAGTATATCATCCGAATCCATAAACTATTTAAATTGATGGAACCAGTTCTCAGCTGGGCGGACACTCGTTAAGATCCTCGACTCGAGCGAACACAGGGATAAAAATTTGTTGTGAGCTTGAATTGAGACAACAAAGCTTGGAACATTTGAGTTGGGCCTACTTTTGGAGTTTCTTGTCTGGGATCATTTGAATCACCAGACGAAGGCCGAATCGGGCTAGAGTACTGAGCAGAGAGACCGCCCAACCGGCTGCCGCGAGGGTTCTTACGTCGGTGCGCTTCGATAGAGAATACGGGGTATAGTAATGGCAGAGAAGCCCAATATTCGACCCCCGACACGCAATCCTCCGCCACGGTCTATCAGGCAATTCGTAGAGGCGCTGATGGAGGCGCAGGAGCAAGCGAGGCTCGCCATCCAGGGTTGGATGTGGGCGGAGAGGCAATGGAGAAGGGAGGCGGGAGAAGAGCCGGCTAGATATGAGAATTTGGGGGAGAGCCTCCAAGCCGTTTGGGAAACGGAGCAGGGACATGTCGGCTGGAGAACGGGAGGCCGCGGACGGGCGATAGAGAGAGACCTCCAGGTTACGGTCGCGTTCCTGCCTCCGCCCCCATGCTCTCGAAGGAGACAGGAAAATGATGAAGGAGCGGCGGCCCCGAGGAGAGTGGACGGCAGGGAGAGAGCTAGGGAAACGGCAAGGGTGACTTTTAGATTGCCCGAGAGTGCGGAGACGACGGAGCAAGAACCTAGCGAGCAGAGCCGTGGGGAGCGCCTGGTACTAAAATTAAAAAAGAAGTTGAAGGAAGTGGAGGAGTGGGAAAAGGTAGATGACCAGGCAGGGAGTTCGAAGATGGGGCCGGAAGAGGAGGGACCATCGGAGGATGAAGGTTGGGAAGTGTATGATAAGGAGGATTAGAGGACCGGGAAAATGATAATTATTGTTATTCGATTGGAAAATCTTCTTTCGACCTCTCCTTAGAAAAAGAAAAATATATAAATGGATAAAGCAAAAATCTAGAATATTATTAGTCATGTAATATTAAAATAGGATATTATTAAAAATTGCTGTAATTAAGGCAGGCTTACTTCAAAAAAAAAGGGGGAGAAAAGAGATAAATTGGTGCTTCGATTTGATCAATTAAGGGAGATTTCGGCCTGGAAAATAGAATTTCACTAATCAAAATCGTGCTTTTAAAGAAATTTTAGAAATTTATTAAGCTTTAGCTTAAGTATAACACTTTCGGAATTGTATTGGTTAAATTAGTGACTCTTAGAAAATTGCATAAGTATTGTTAATAAGTAACCCTAGTAATATAAGATTATGTTCTTATTTTTAGAACCTGAAGAAACACCGAACAAGTGTTTTCCATTGTTTTCCGACTAGCAATTTCGAAGAAACAATCTTCGTATCGCCACCTGTTGCTTTCAAAATATATTAGGGTACCTTCTGAACATTAAAACATGTTTGTTGCAATTTTTCTAGTTTCACTTTTGCCCGCCATATCTTTAGGTATTCAAGGAGAATTGACCTTAGACAAAGGCGTTGTCTTTTCCAAACAGAATGAATTAGCAATTTCGGCAAATAATTGGAAAATCTTAGTTGACATATCCTTCGAACCTTTCGACACAGGCATTACTCGTATCATTAATGGTTTAAGACAGATTCGCGGTGAATACGAAAATCTTTTAGGCACAGAACCCATGTTGAATAAGGAACTACGTTTTTTGGAACGAGAATCGCGTATTTTACGACAAGACATTGCAGGTGTACAAAATTTACTGACACTTCAATGCGCACGTCGCGGTCTAATTAATTTAGGTGGAGAAGTCTTGAGAACTTTTTTCGGAGTAGCTACGGATAAGGAGATGGTAAATTTAAACAATAAAATTAGCGTCTTACGAGAAACGCAAGACTGCGTTTTACATTTGATAGATGAACAAACTACCCTGTTAAATAATACCATTAACGAGGTTCTGATTATGAAACGCATAGAAAATTGGTTGGTGAGACAATATTTTAAAGATCGTAACCGCACTGCAGCCTACAACGCTTTATCTAATGCTATAGGTTACGCAGAAAAGATTTTTAACAAATTCCAATTAGAATTTTTTAAATTAGAAGGAGCTATTCATGGCCTAAGCCAAGGAAAGCTCAATACTTATATTATTTCGGAAGACGCATTGTTAGAAACCTTAACCGAAATTGGGAAAAGATTGCCGGAAAATATAGCGCTTATATCACCCCCTGATTGGGAAACGGTTTATCATTATTATTCATGGGCCTCCGTAACTACAGTAGCTTTAGAACAACAGATTAGACTATTTATTGACATTCCATTAATTACTTCCCATTATGTATTCGAGGTATACAAGGTAATTAGTTTACCTATAAAGCTTCCCCATGTAGAAGCGTATGCGTATTTTTATGCGCGCGAACCTTTTTTAGCGGTCTCACTCGACCGACAACTTTATTTAGTTCTTAGTGCTTTTGAATGGTCAAATTGTAAATCGAGTGCATCGTTTCAAATTTGTTCTCCATCTTCAGCTATTTTTAAGGTGCCGAGACAGAGTTGTGAGCTAGCTCTTTTCCGGGGAGATGAACGAGCGATTTATGAACTTTGCGAGAAGCACTTCATTCGAACCCCCCCTCCCACCTTTATTAAAGGTAATGTTTTGGGTCAATGGATCTACAGTGTAGCTAAACCCACTAGCATCACAATAGCCTGTCCGACACAACGATCAAAAGTAACCCAAGAAAGTCGTACTCTTAAGATAGATGGTACGGGAAAGTTAGAAATACCGAGTGCTTGCGTAGGAGTAGGAGATGATGTTGTCTTATCGCCATTTGTTCAGGGCGTGACAACTGTACATTCACCATTTTCAGATTCAAGTTCCCTTGTTGAACCAGATATTATCGGAATTTTTAATCACTCAGAGTTTCAGGAGGTTGTTAACGAAATAGAAAAGTTTAATAAAACATTTTTAGATTACTTACCTAAAAATTCACAATATATGTCTTTAGAGCAAGCAGGGGTATCGCTACAAAACATCAGACAGCGAACAGCCACGTTGTCACAAGAGTTGAGGAGAGGTGTCCCGTTGGATTCTGGCGTTTCATTTTATGAGGTGCTATCCATTATTTGCGTCACGATAGTTCTCTTGCATCTCGTCATTATTATTTTAAAACGCCTTAGACCAAAGATTTTGAATATGATAGATAATGGTTTCCGTAAACAAGCTTTTAAAAATTACGATACCAGTACTATAACTGATACGGAAATAAGTGAGGAAATTCTTTTATCTGAAGTAGATAATAAAGAGTGTCAAACAGAGATGGCCGGGCCGAGCGGGAAAGTAGGTCAAACGCCGACCCGGGTGAAGGTTATTATGTGAGATGGAGAGAAGGAAGTTATTTCCTTCCTCTTATCTCTTAGAAATTTCCTGGAAATTTTCTTGGAAGTGATTTCCTAGAAACTTTCCCTTTAGATCACAACAAAAAACTAACTATTTTCTTTCCTCTACTTAATGTAAGAATTTTATTCTCGATAGAAGGTATAAGCAATTGAATCATTCAAGGGATTATTTCTTTTATTTAAAGGGTTCTCATCTTATATTTCTAGATAATGAGCAAATGAAACATGCATAAAATAAATTTTATTTTACACTTGGAAATCACTTTTACACATACACTTGAACTATTATTCTTAGTCTATTTTTAATTATTTTATTGAATTAAGATTAGAAATTATGATTAATTCGGGTGGCCAAGCATAGAGGAGTAATGATGCATTTACCTGTAAGGAAAAATGAATGTTTGAGATGATGAAAATTAAAACTTTGTGACGGGAGCGAGCGAAGAGCAATCTCCGCACCCCCCCTCTCTCTCTTTTCTTTTCATGACGTCAACGGATTGTGATCATCACGATGGACGCTTGCCAAAAACGCATCGAGCACCAGAGCATTAAAAATCATCATTTCTACTAGTGTCATTAGCTGAGCACCGCCGATTTTTCAACCTGAGATTTCTTCTCAACAAGCAACAATCTTGTGACCGTGATACTACCATTCCGTGCTAAGATGAACTATATTTTACTCACAGGTGAAAACGAACATTATTTATGCTTTCCTACTGTGTGATCAAGACGAACATTGTTATCATGGTAATGAACTTTTGAAAATTTCTACAACATTAACAAACTCTTAAAATTCTTTATAACATTAACAAACTGAGAATGTCTGCAATGAACGCAACGAACTTTGCTTGTAATTTTTAATAATCCTTCAATGAAGCGATGAATATTGATGATTAACTTTTATAAAAAGAATTTTCCGATAAAAATGTAATGCAAATTATATATTTAATACTGTCTAAATAAAACTTCTCTTAGAATTTTTTCATGTAACATTTTATTGAAAAACTTGCCTATTATTTGAAAATGTATTCTATTTTTCTAATCATTATGAAAAGGAAATGTTAAATAAAACTATTGATAACTTTATGTAAACAAGAACTTATAATTATAATGTAATTTTTATATCGAAATTTATTAATCACTTCTTCTTATGTATTAATGAAAAGATAGCAAGATTTTGCGAATTTTTGTTGTATTGAATTTGTATTCATTGTTTTGTATGGAATAATAAAGTGCTATGTGGAGATGTTGATGTCCGAGCAGAGCTGGGGAGCGAGTCAGGTGAGTGCATAGCCCCTACGTGGATGACGGCGAGGAAGGCATCAGTAGCGACTACTTGGAAGAGGGCTCAGAACAGGTGATCAAAGACTGACTGAGTTACCTCCCGGAAACCTTTTTTAACAAATTTCTTATCCAGAAGATAATGAAATTTCGTTTCCGTGGGAGTGATGTGGCGGCCCCATTTTCGATAAGAATGTTGTTCTTATTGTTTTTAT
>JAHWFO010089684.1:0-24019 GCA_023313115.1 Rhysida immarginata | reverse complement strand
CTCTACGTGAAAAAAATTTATTTTTCATATTTTGCATTGTAATTTGAAATTTTAAGTTTTTAGTTAAAACTTCGTTCAAAATTTAAAGTAAAACATTCTAATTAAATTAGAGCTCTTGTCTGGAGCATTTTGGATGGCAATTGTCCTAGGTGGCAATTATCCTAGGTGGCGATTGTCCTAGGTGGCAGTTATCCGGATGAAAGTTGTCCTGGGGGCAGTTGTTCGGGTGGCGGTTGTCCGGGTGGCAGTTGTCCTAGAACCGTTCGGATCGGTGCAGCAAGTTTTGTCAGACGTGAACTGTGTCGATCCGTGTTAACGAAACGCGAGCTGGGTAACAAAGCCAAGCTCTCCGAAAGTCTGCGATCGCAGGAACAAGCTGCCGAAATGAGATTTCTGAGAAGTGTGGCAGGTGTTACCCTACTAGATAGAGTGCACAGCAGCACAATAAGGGAGTCTTTAGGTTTTCAGCCGCTACTTCTGCGCATTGAGATATCTCAATTGCGCTGGTATGGCCACGTGATACGGATGCTGAAAACTGCTCTTCCTAGCCAGTTTTTATTCTCAAAGCTGGTGGTTAAGAGTCCAAGGGGTCGGCCTAGAACCAGGCGGCTAGACTACATGGAGAATCTGGGTTCTAGTCGCTTGGGTATTACCTGGGAGGACATGCGCTTGATGGCGGAAGATCGCGACTGTGGTGATCCTCCAAAGGGCTGCTGCCCCCGCGACCCTAACGGATGAGCGGGTTTCAAAAGTGAGTAAGTAGGTAAGAAAGTAAAAAATTTTGGCGTCGACTACTAAGGTCATTTTGCGCTTTTTACACATGTTTTATCTGTACGCAACCCGGGGCCAAGACAAACATCTATTCCCACGGCGGGATTCGAACCCACGACGAGATGGCCTCGAGAACTAGAAAGTCTACGCCCTAGCCCTCTCGGCTAAAAAAAATAGATGAACTCAGGGCTTCCACTACTTTCCTATACCTTCCTCGGGAGGCTTAATTTCTTGTTAAGTAGCGGAAGAATGAAGCTACTTATTGTTTTCACAATGTCCGTCTGTCTGTCCGTCCGTCCCCTTCATAATTTCCGCAATTTTTGAGTTAGAAGGTCGAAATTCGGAATGTTGCTTACTATGGGCATGTACATCTTCACTATTTAGTTTGGTTATGATTGGCCAACTGGGGTTGGAGTTTCGGGGGCAGAAGTTAGAGGGGACCAAAAGATCTACACGTATTTATGCATATAAAGGAGTGAATTTCCGTATACAGATTCTTTTAAGAAAGATCAACATCACTGTAAAGTTTGGGCCGAATTGTTCCAATAGAGTCGGAATTGTGGGGGTGGCAATCACTTGGTCTTTAGAAATTTATGGCAACATATAGCGTGTGATATATCATTCGATCCAAAATAATGAGAAAGGAAAGAATATAGGTTTCTTTTATATTTTCTAAATACAAGTTTCGAGAAAATCAATTTTTTTTTGATTAAAAAATGGGGGGGTTAACAAGTGCAGATGAAGAAAGAAAAAAATAGATGAAATCAGAGCTTCCGCTACTTTCCTATAGTTTCCTCGGGAGGCTTAATTTCTTGTTCGATAGAGAAACGAAGAATACTAACTTTCTTTCACCGTTTAACAGCAGCAATCCACAATGATCGCTGTTCCTTGAAGTATTTCTTCCTTTTGGAAAGGGAAAAAAAATTCTCTGGACACTTAGATTTTATATTAAAACACCCAACAACACAGCAATTCACATTGAATTACATTTTTGTACTTGGCTATGCACGTAGAAATTTGCAAACACAACATTCACGCTGTATAACGAAGGCTACTAATGATGGGAATCGTCAAATGGTTACTCAAAACGGCCACCAGTCGCCGCGTCAGTCGAGCTTGCCCTAAAGCACTAGATAATGCAAGTAGCGCAAACCTTTTACAAGGCATTTACCGACAATACTAACTGCTGCATCGTTAGTTCTAATCACGTTGGTTGACTGCCACCATCTTGGACCTAGAGATTTCATTGATTAACATTGCTCTTAGTGTACTGTCTTTAATTTTATTTATTAATTTATTTATTTTATTGCTTTTGACTATTTATAACTTGTCTATATAATTTTATGTATTTTATTTATCCATTAGTTTGTATTGTGGGTTGAGCAGTTTCCTATTCTTTTATTAAGTAGCGGAACAATGGAGCTACTTATTGTTTTCGCAATGTCCGTCTGTCCGTCCGTCCGTCTGTCCGTCCGTCCCCTTCATAATTTCCTCATTTTTTGAGTTAGAAGGTTGAAATTCGGAATGCAGCTTACTATCGGCATGTGCACCTTCACTATTTAGTTTGGTTTTGATTGGCCCACTGGGGTCAGAATTTCGGAGGCGGAAATTGGAGGGGACCAAAAGCTCTACGCCTATTTATGTATATAAAGGAATGAAATTTGGTATGCAGGTTCCTCTAACTATGATCAACATTACTGTGAAGTTTGGGCCAAATTGTCCCATTAGGGTCGGAGTTATGGGGGTGGCAATCACTTGGTCTTTAGAATAAGGCAACATATGGAGTATCATATATCATTCGATCAAAAATGTTGAGAAAGGAAAGAAGATAAGGTTCTTTTATATTTTCTAAAAACAAGGTTCCAGAAAATAAATTTTTGATTAAAAAAAAAAAGTGGGGGGTTAAAAAGTGCAGATGAAGGAATAAAAAAATAGATGAACTGAGGGCTTCCGCTACTTTCCTATACCTTCCTCGGGAGGCTTAACTTCTTGTTATTGTTTTCACATTGTCCGTCTGTCTGTCCGTCCCCTTTATAATTTCCGTATTTTTTGAGGTAGAATGTTGAAATTCGGAATGGAGCTCACTAATGGCGTGTGCACTTTCACTATTTAGTTTAGTTTTGATTGACCCACTGGGGGTCGGACTTTCGGGGGAGGAAATTAGGGGGGACCAAAAGGTCTACGGGTGTTTATGCATATAAAGGAGTGAAATTTGGTATGCAGATTCCATTAAGCAAGATCAACATTACTCTAAAGTTTGGGCCAAATTCTCCTAACAGGATAAGAGTTGTGGGGTTGGCAGTCACTTGGTCTTTAGAAATACGGCAACATATAGCATCTGACAATTTATGAGCTCTTTTTCATTTTCCAAATACTAAGTTCGAGAAAATCAATTTTTCGATTTAAAACATTTGGGGGGCGGGGGTTAAAAGTGCAGATAAAACGGTAAAAATAAATGATCTCAGCGCTTCCACTGCTTTCCTATACCTTCCTCGGGAGGATTAATTTCTTGTTTATTTCTTATTTGTGATTAATGCTTTTGGTTGTGCGACTGCGTTTGAGTGCTTCAGCTACGAAGTCACGCTACAAAGTATTTAGTGTGTGTTACCAATTCGACGACTCGTCCCAGCACGTCAACCATATATAAATGTATAAGCACTGATACCAGTTAATGCAAATTAGAATTAAGCTTCCATTGTGTAATTCTAAAGTAAATAAAAATCTTTTCATTTTCACTTACCCGTTTCCGTTCTGTCTGTTACCAATTACCACATGACAGTGACATCTTAATTAAATATCTTAATTGTACCTCAGGCTTGTCAGAGTGTTAATCTTAATATGCTACTGAACGCTCAACGTGTTTGGATCCAATCTTATAGGTTGGATTTGGCAATCAGAAACGGTGGGACATACATTGAGCACATCCTGGACGACATGATATTTGTGATGATTTGTTAATTAGGAAACCAGCAGTTGTGGACTTTAATGAGTCTAACAAAAAACAGCATTAATTCAGAAATGAATAAAGATACGTAAAAAAATGGCTACACTATTGTACTTGTCAGGAAATTTTACTTGCACTTCATATATCACTTGACCCCCTTCCCATTTGAAACTTTAGAGTTGAGCAACGATAAGAAATAAGTAGATCGCTCATGAGCTGCTTTTCAGCGCTACCAACGCGTCCCATTTGAAATCCTGTCGGCCATTGCTTTGGTTGGCAAAAAAATGGCCTTCATCGTATGTTTACGCCTGAAGTTTGCATAGACAAACACAGTAAAACTCAATGCCGATTTCTTGTCCAGCTTTAAATTGTCGTAATAGATATATTAAAGGTTCACCACTGACCTTTCACAGGTGTGTTTTTATCTTTCTGCGTCTTAGAATTTTTTTTGTCATCTTTTATATCGTGGTTGTTGATACATAAAAGATGTCGATATTCAACCATGTTACCATCGTTTCAGTGATACCAGAATGATTGTTTAGAGGTATTTATGAAATTATATACCGCATTTATTAAAAATCATCTAAATTTGGGAGAGGTCGCTTAAGAAATTTCAGACTACAAGCACGATGTTGGTGGGGTGGGGGTGCTTTCTCAGCTGGCGACAAAGCGGATATATCGTAATGGCGCTTTGGCTGGCGATGGTGTTCTGCCAACCACAGTAATGGCGCCTACACTAACAATAGAGATTAGTTCCACTTTTCGCCGCCTTCAAATCACCCCAAAGATGGCGGCCACATAAGCGATCTACTCATTTCATATCGTTGGAGTTGAGTTTATTTAAGATTGCCATTTTACAAGATGGCGGCCAGTTTGGTCACGTGACCGAAAGCCCCCCCTCCCTAATAGTGTTCCCACTAGAAAGTATTAGCTCCACCCATAGCGTATAGGTTTTTTTTAGGGGGTTCCAGACTTTGACCCACTCTGTATAACAGAAAATATAAGAAAAATAATAACATAACAAAAAAATAATATACTTTTAAGAGGATATTAATTTCAATTTTTTTAATTTTCAGATACTCCATTATTTTGAAGCATTAAACAGGATGATGTCGGCAGAACCATTGATCATAATTTGTCTGAGTGTAATGATTTGTGCTGTGTCATATAAGTCAGTCACTGAAAATCAAAATTTAAGTGTTCCTACCTGCAAAGAGGGGGAACATTATGATCATACCGTTGGATTGTGTCGACATGACATAGCGCCGCTACATAAACCAAATAAGTTTGGAACGTATGTCAGACGAAATTTACGAGGAAACCAATTCTATAATCCTCTTTGTCCTGAAGGAGAACATTATGATGAATCAGCAAACATGTGCCGCCAAATAATTGTCGAAGAAGATCATTCTTATTGACATCAACAGTGTCTTGTTGTTGTTATTCATGGTGTCAGAATTCTCAAGAATATAATTACTATCAAGATTAAAAATACTAATAATTTCAACAATGAAGATTAGAAAGAGCATTACTATTAATAATCTCTTCATAATTAAATAACTTAATGTTCTTAACTTACGTAATTACGTTAAAAGCCTCAGTTAAGAATGTAAATTACTTGTAATATTTTTACAGTAATATTTCCTCTAATAAACCTTTTTATTCACAAAGTCAAATTTAGATTTTCAAATTATTAAATTCCTTTCCATCTTTAAATATTAGCGAGTTGAATAACGTAATGATAAAAAAAATTCAGCGATCGCGTTCTTCTATCAGCACATTTCATCAGTAGCAAAACCCAAGCGATTCGAATTATGACCAATGGCGGTTTCTGGCATCCGTATCATTGGGTTGACCATATATACGTAATGAAAAGTTGTCAATACGAAAATTAGCGCTTCAACACTTTAATATTTTATTAGTGGTATCTAGTACGTAATATAGCAACAACTCTTAGGAAACTCATTTCAGCCACACTTGCGCCCATGATCGCGTTTTTTTTCGACATTACCCAAAGCTCGTTGCCCTAGGTGAAAATAAGGATAAAGATACATTCGAAAATATAGAGAATATCTTTTTTTCGTAGTTCACCTTTCGTTACCACTGTTCGCCACACTTCCCATTTGACACAGCTTGCTGCATCGATCCGGGCATCTGTTCTGCAGATCCTCACTCGTAAATGCAATTCTAAGATACTCAAACTGCTCCAACTATCTCAAAGGGGCTTTTCTTACATAGAGATAGATCTTAGTATGTTGTCTTCAAAGAACCTCAGTTTTAGCCACGCTGTTTTTCGTTTTCCTAAATGGAAGGACAACAAATCAGGCAACCGAAAAGCACCGTATTATAGAATTTTAACGAATTCGTGGATAAACAGGAAACCATTTGTATTTACTAAAAAATTTTTTGGATGGTTAGGGTATGAGAAGATTGCTAAGTAGGCCTTTGGGTGCTAAGGCAAAACGTGGTTCTAAAGGAAATGTGTAGTTCAAAGTGTAAAGTACCCTTAAGATTAAATGGAGAGTGTAATAATTCTCTATATATTAGAGCATATAGAAATATTTTAATTTGTAAGCATTCTTACACAGTGAAATCAGCACCAATTGTTGAAGCGTTTTGTGTAAAGGCGGAGACGGTTTACGTCCGACTAGCTGTCGCATGCGACTCTGGAACGACTACTTCCGGTCTCAAACGGTCAGTCGTAGGAGTTGTGCGACTAGTTTTTCCGACTTCAGCTCTGTCCGGCTTTCACGCGACTTGTCGTTCACGATAAATAATCAGATTGCGAGAATAGACACGATTAGCATAATGGGAAGTGACCGCTCTAGATGCAAAAAAAGAAAATGGAGGCTTCCATGGAAACTCCATGTGCAAATAAATTTATTAATTTAATAAATAGTATTTTTGACGCATAATCGAATCCATTTTGGCGGAAATGAATACAGTTTCCTGCGTGACTGCAGCGCTATCCCGGACATAATTTGAGTTAAAATGCTTGTCGGTTGAAAGTTGTCTGCACCGAAGTTGGAAATGTGTGTGTTTTGCTAGTCGCATGCACTCTGGTGCAGTTTCTTTCGTATATTGACAGTTTCGTTTAAGTTCTTCACTCATACTTCCTGTTCAAACAATAACACAACACGCTTTTTTAAAAACTTTCAATTTTATAATTAGAACTTTCAATTTTTAAACACAACATTCGAGTTCAGCTTTCTACAGCTTTCTACGGATTAAGGAAGGATTACGTTTTTCAACAATGATTTGAGGTTGCAACCGATTTTGTAGAGTTGGATTCTGATTAATCTAGTATGCAGCCTATGTATTGTTAAGCAGTGTTCTATGATTGTTCAAATTTTTAAAATTTAAGTTTTCAAATCTTTAAAAAATTTTACGAAACGCTTGAAGTACTTTCCTTATGAGTATGCATATTGAACTGTTTCAAGACCTGTTCTTAATATTTTAGATGTAATTACTCGTGTTTATGGTTGTACTTTCTTTCTATCCCATTTGGGAGTTGACACAAATTGAACTTTTTTTTTTTAATCTGCCTCTAGATGCCTCTCAAAATTAAAATGAAATGTGTGTTTTTAAGTTCTTTTTAAAAATAATATGGCATAATTCTGTCACAATTTTACATTAAAACCGCATTATCTAGCACAATTGATGAAGTCAAAAGAATTTAGCATAATCTGGCATAATTTCTTTCAAAATTTGGCACATCGAGTTTTCTGAAAACGGTCACACTGCTCTGGTGTCGCTTCAAGTCAGATGAAAACCGTGCGCGTCAAAGTCGGGTATGTGTGTTGGCACCTTTAGAGTCTATTATTTCGTTATAATCTATTACTAGAGCGTTTTTTCGTGTGCATATAATTTTCATGCGAGCTATTAGTTGTTTGCTATTAACAACAATAGGCCTAACGGAAATTAGTTATTGTTAATGTAAAGCTTAAGGTATTTGCTGTTGATTTTAGGCATAAGAATTATTAGCTGTTAATAACATTATGCCCAACACAATTTTACAATTGATAACAACAGGCATAACAGCAATTAGCTACTGCAAAAATCATGCCGATAGCAACTTGCACTTTGACAGCAAGTACGGAGGGCCAGGAAAGATTGTAAGCCCTTTCGCCACCATCGCTGTGCTCAATTTGGTAGTCTTCTATCGCTGCCGTTTCCCTTAAACGCAGTTGCCACTGCAGGAGGCTGACCGCAAACTACTGAGATGAATTCTTAACCACTCTTCTGTTCGCGGTTGTCTCTTTCCGAGGGCCCCTTTATGTAGGATAAAGCCAGAAAATTCCATAGGCGTTTAATCCCGCGAATTGAGGTGTATTTTGGTGAATGGAGAGGAGCCGATTCCGGTATCTACTTGCAGGCGTAGGGATGACGTGGCCGTTTGACTCGAGGCCTTGTCTTGGTGCAGCCATAAATAATTAACCTCTGTACCGTACAAACCGGGGATGCCACGCGCAAATATGGAAGCTACAACATTAGTCTGATGGTACATGGCGTTGACTTTGGCCTTTAACTTTACAGTTAACTTGCCGTTGTAGCTGTATCCCGCCAAAACCAGGAAATCTTTTGAAAATATTTCATTGCTTCACAGTACCATTTTTTGAAGTCCTTAGAACCTCTTGGTTGGTAAAAACATGGCTCGGCTGTTGTTGCAGTGGCTTAAAAAAACATACGGATCCTCATTTTCGGAAATGGCGTAGTCTTCAGGAGCAAAATCTGGCCAGTATGGTGGGTGTGGAAGCGAAATCATTTTGTTTTTCTCAAGAAATGCACGTGTGAAGAGAGCTCTATGAGAGGGTGCATTTTCGTGGTGGAGAATCCAGTTTTTTTCTCGCAACTGATCTGGTCGCTTTCGCCAAACGTACTCCTTCTGATTGCTCGTTGTTCGAATTTGCTCGTTCTTAAAGTTAATGTCCATGATAAAAATCACAAACGACCAAGCATACGTGATCACAATAACAGTATTTTCTCAGTCCCCATTGCACATGAAACAAAATCTTTCGAAATGCGGATTTATACGTTAGAGATATTGATCGTGTCGAGCAAAAGCTAGGAGTAGGTGGTAGCACATTTTCTGATGGACCAGTGCGACTTCGGGTGCTCACATTAGCAAGAGGAATTTAATTGAATAGCGGTGGGTTTGTGCATTCATTTCAGCGATGGAAAAATTAAAAAATAAGTTCGTGGAAAAATATGAAAGAATTGCTTTGGTGAAGCATTTTCAGATAGTTTTATTTTTTATTATTTTTATTTTTTGATTTATTATAGTTTATTAATTTTAGCTTGTATTTTATTAATTCTTAGCTTTTATTTTTTGATCTTATTTCATTTTATTTATTTATTTATTTATTTATTTATTTATTTGAAGGAAGGAAGAAAACTCAGAAGATATCCGCCAAGTCCAGTATGGCAGTGGTTTAAGGGTGAGGCCATTGTAAATTAAGGAGAAGTTAAGGAGATCTAATATTTTGTTACATTGAGGAAAACTCATGTAGGTAGATTTCTCGATATTTAAATGTAAGCGATTTAATTTGTTCCAGTTTGAAAGGCTAGAAAGGCAAATAATAGAGTAGCGCCATCAGCGTATAAAATAGTACTGAGAGGAGTTAGAGCTAAAGGTAAATCTTTTGTAAACGTGTTGAAGAGTAGTTGTGATAAGACGGAACCTTGAGGGACACCGGTATTTCGGGTTAAAATGGAGGAAGAGATTTTGAATAGAGTGAGTTAGTGTTGTCTGTTTTTTGTTCTTTTTAAAACTAGCAATCCTTTGGAACGGTAAACCACGAATGTTGAAGAAATGAAAAAGTTTAAATAGGAGGAGATTATGGGGGATAGACTCGAATGCTTTCGAGGAATCAAGGAACAGGCCCACGACTAGTTTGCTATTTGTCATGTTGGTGATTATTTGTTCCATAAGGTCAAAAGAAGCTGTTGAAGTGTTCCGTAAAGCCGTATTGTGAAGAGAATAGATTATTGGTATGTATGTAAGATGATAAGTGAAAGTTGAAGAGTTTTCAAAAATTTTGGCATACCAGGTTAAAATGGAAATTGGTCGATAGTTAGTGGCGTCGATAGTTTGCCTCTTTTAAGGAATGGCAGAACTTTAGCGAAGCGGAGGAAATCTAGATAGAGGCCTTGAAATATAGAAATGTTGAAAAGTAAGGAGCCCCCTCTCTTTAATTTGAGCAAGCCGAGATTAAGTTTATAGAGCAGAGGCCCAAAGAGTCAGGGTGGTACGATGGATTAAAAGAATTTATAATTTTGGTCTCTGTTATTAATTTGTTCCGGTTAAAGAATTCTTTGGTAACTAATGTTAGCCTCGATGTTCGATGGTTTTAACATCGATGTTAACCTCGATGTACGATGCTTTTAATGTCCGATGCTTTTAACGATATTCAGGGAATTTTACGTAATCTTTTTGCTAGCCACCCTATCATTCCTAACCTTTTATATATTTTTTTATAATAATATTTTACATTTTCAATTTCCTATGTGTTATCCTATTGCATTTTTCTCGCCGCCATCTCTTTTTTTCCTATTTGTCCTTCGTCCTGTCCTATCCCAATACGTCTTGTAATTAATCTCATTTGTTCTTTTCAGCCAATACCGTATTACTAATCCCTATGCAAACCATATATAAACCCGTCCGTTAGTACACATTTCATAACTTCAGGATAAGTCTCTAATAGTCTAATTGCTTTTAGAGAATTATCCTTTTTATCCTTTTTTTGCTTTGATAAAGGATAGTCTCTATCCGAAACGTCAGCTTTTTATTTTGTTTTTATATTTCTAGTCTTACTTTGATTGTAATCGTTTTTATTAATTATTTTGTTAATTTTTAATTAGTATTGTATTTATTTTTTCATTTCTAATATTATATATTATATTATCTTCCGGTTAAAGAGTTCTACGATTTAATCTTTGTATCATTTTCTACATTCAGGAAGTGGCAGGGGTTGAGTCACGTGATTGCAATGTTTTCGACAATTTGAATAATTGACTGCATTTCTCGACTTGTGCTGCCATTTTTGGCGAGATGCGCAACAAGTCCAGGAAGTCTTGTTCTCACCTCGTATGTTGCCATAGTTCTGAAGACCAAGTGACTGCGACCCCAACAACTCCGTCCCCATTGGGACAATTTGGCCCAAAATTCATAGGAATGAAAATCCTGCCTAGAGGAATCTTTACGAATTTCACTACTTTATATATTTAAATATACGTAGACCTTTTGGTCTCCTCTATTTCCCACTCCCGAAACTCCGAAACCAAATTAAATAGGGAAGGTGGACATCCCCATAGTACGGTACATTCCGATTTTCAATCTTCTAACTCATAAAATGCAGTAATCATGGAGGGGACAGACAGAGGGACGGACAGACGGACATTATAAAACAAATAAGTAGCTCCATTCTTCCGTTACTTATTAATGTAATATGATTGGTTTATAATATAGCGAAGTATCAATTGTTGAGAAGATAAAAATTAACAATAGGTAGCTGTGAAAAAAATAAATGTCACGTGTGAAAAGAAGAATGGATATAGGAAAACTGAACAAGCTGATCAGTTAAATACAGGGTGATTACAAAGAACTTCACACTTTTAAAAATTTATTACATCAAAGCTATTCAGAACCTAGACACACCACATACGGATTCTGAAAGAAAAACTCTTGAAGTTTATTGTGACACATGTTCAATATGCCTCGCTGTAGTCGAATTCATCCCAAATCCCCATTAACATGTCTCCATCAATCCCACGTATCGCTACCGTAATGCGTTCTTTCAGCTCGTCTAGGTCACGGGGAAGGGGTAGGGTGAAGACCTTGTCCTTTACACACCCACATAAAAAGAAATCACAAAATGTGAGGTCGGGGCCCGTGGTGGCCACTTTGCAAGTTCCAGGTTATTGTTTGCCCGACCAATCCACCGCTGTGATTTCTTTTTATGGGGGTGTGTAAAGGGCAAGGACATAATAATACTCATATGTACACAAGTGAGGGTGACCCAAACACTTCCATCCTAGCTGCTACCTTCTTTCTCTCTTCCAAAGTAAATCGGGTGGCCATATTTCGTCTGCAAAAATAGAAAATTAAAAAATGTGAAGTACCATAGGAGTGGTAACATGTTTTTGGACAACTCTGTATTATTCACTGAACTTCATAGAAAACAAAGGTTGAGACACCGAATAACGCTGATTTGCACACTGGATTTACACATCGTTGACATTGCAAATGATGAAGGCACCAAACACTGATGATGTGGAATTCTATTGAATGGTGAGATCCTGATATGAAAGAAGGACAAATAAAGCACATCAGATATCTTCCATAGTCGTTTTGTTCGTTGCTGAAAGCGGTGACTCATTCACTGTGAACGAGTTTACTTGAGGCAAATCTGTTACCTTTAGGGGCCTCACTCTTTTCTGCGTTGCCAAGGGGCTAAGTTAGCGATTGCTACGAGATGGTAGTAGCCGCCGGAACCGACGGCTTAACGTGCTCTCTGAAGCACGGGGGAGGGGGCTAAGATCTCGCGTCACTAATGCTCGCCCATGCAGTGACCAGCCGTCCTAGGCGTTGCTTAACTTCACAGAACTGGCTTGCTCTGCGAAAACCCCCTAGACAATGGCCTCCCCAACATCAGATATAGCATCAAATAAAAATGAAAGCAGGTAATCCTCACTGTAGGAAACGATAATTCAGTATCAAAAAAAATTCAATATGCAATGCCCTTATAACTTTTAAGTAAACAATAAAGGAATGATATAACCAAGGTTGAAAAGGCTAAACTAATCGCCGTCACAAACTATATTAAACATATTTCCAAAATTTTTGAATTGCTTTTGAAAACATAAAAATGGGTTCCAGTGATTCAAATTCGGTAATCTTCAAATTTTAGAATTATTCTTATCTGTTCGTTCATGACTCGTCGTTACTTATTGTTTAATATGTTTCATGCCCAATCTTAGCATTGAACATAACCAATACCAGCATATACGGCAGTTCTGCGTGTTCACTGATCCTTCTAGGGTGAAATGTGCTTCGTCTGACCATAGAATGTTCCAAGGCCACAGGTTATCAACAATCATTCTCGCCAGAATACGACAAGCAAAGTCTTGAGTTGAGAGGGACCTTGAAGTTTTAGCTGTTGTGCTAGATGAATCTAGTATGGGTACTAATGCAGAATGGACTGCAAGCCCATTCGCACCCTGGACCATAGGATGGACAATTAGCTTGCTATTGCTCGAGCATTTGTTGCAGAATGTTGATAAGAGGAAGCTCTGTCCACCACTGACGACAGCCAAATCGTCGGTCCATTCAAATTTCTATATCATTTTTCGCAACCCACTACCTGATATGGGGCCTTTTTCCAGTCCTTTTAGACGACGATATGCTCGCAATGGGTCGTACTTTAGTAAAACAACTTTACCTACAGTGCGCGTTCTTTCTTGCTTAAAACCATGATCTCTCGTGGAAGATTTTTACTAAATATAAGGTAATGAATAGTTTAATCCATTCCATTCTGCGTATGTTGACTTTCTAATTTGCATAAATTTTCTGCTAATAAATCGATATTGAGAAGGCTTAATCAAACAAAAACCTTGCCTGCTTGTTTAACTAGTTTTAAAATCTCCAATTTTCATTTCACAGCGCCACATTTTCATCCGGAATTCTGTCCCACTTGGTCTGAATAGCCTACATTTCAATTTGCATCACAATCGGTTCATTAGATTGGGATCTGGAGGGCTCTGATTAGCACTTATTTTATAACTAACCTGTTTTTGTTCATGCAATTTCGTTACAAGTTGTTTAAGATATAACATGCCAGACCTATGCATTGAAAATTTTCAAATGGTACCATAATGTAAACCTTTGTACAGGTACTCCCTAAATAAAAATCGTTTATCTACAAATTTATTAATTTTTTGCATATGTTTGTTCATAACACGTTTCAAGTTGTTTGTTATATTTCATGCCATATCTTTGCATTGAAAATTTCCAAATGGTAACAAAGTGGTATCATTAGCACAGGTACCCCTGAATAAAATTCGATAATCTTCGCACTTTTTAATTACTCTTATTCAGGGTGTCCAAAAAGCCTGGTAACATGGCAGATGTCTCAAAGCTGCCAGATAGGCGAAATCTAATATGTGTGGTTTATAGGTAATAGTAGGTTGGGGAATTCATTGCCGCACTTAAATTTGATATTGACCCCCAAATTTAAGGTCATCCATTTGCTAACTCGGAAACTATTACTGATAGAGAAAAATTTCCAATAGCTACCCTGTAGAGCAACACCACAGTATTGTAAAAATAATTTTTAATCACACCCTTCCCCTTGAAAGATTTTGAGAAAATGGGCGAGAAAAAGTCACTCAAGGTCAGGTTGAGCTGGCCTGTTTGGCTGGGTTTCTAACACATTTGAATTGCAGTGAAGCACACCGTTGGGAAGGGGAAGGGGAAACACACTCTTGTATGACTCTTTCTCGCCTATTTTCTCAAAATCTTTCATGGGGAAGGGTGTGATTATCTATTGTTTTTAGACTAATGTGCTATTGCTCTACAGGGTAGCAATCGGAATTTTTTCTCTATCTTTAATACTTTTCGAATTAGGATATGGATGACCTTATATTTGGGGGTCAAGGTCAAATTTGAGTGCGGCAATGAATTCCTCACCCCTATTACCTATAAACCAAACATAATAGATCTCGCCTAACTGGCAGCTGTGAGATATCTGCCATGTTACCAGACTTTTTGGACATCCTGTATATTCGTTCATGGCATGTCCCTACAAGTAGTTTGATATATTATATGATTTTTCTTAGCATTGAAATTTTCCATTGGTACCATAATTGTGTCTTAAGAACACGTACCTTTGAATCAAATTCAACCATCTTCGACCTTCGTAAATATTTTTATATATTCGTTGGTGACTGGTTGTTACGAGTCGTTTGATATATTACATGCCATATCTGAGCAGTGAAAATTTCCAAGGCTACCATAATGGTATCATTAGCACAGGTATCTCTTGATAAAAATCTACCATCTTCGAACTTATTAGCTACTCTTATATATTCGTTCGGGACATGTCTTTCCAAAGTTGTTTGATACTGTATATTACATGACATATTTTAGCATTGAGATTTTTCAATAGTACCATAATGGTGTCATTAGAACATGTACAACTGAATCAAATTCAATCACGTTTAAACTTTGTAATTACTCCTTTATATTCGTTTATGAATTTAATGATCAACAATGCAAGGCAAAGTTTCTGCTTTAGAAAAAAGATTCAACTTGTAACAATGCATCGAATTCCTGTTGTTCGGGTTATTCTTAGAGTTGATAGTTATTATAACTTAACATTTTTTTGAAAATCTTTAAAAATGAGAGCAATTGTAGATAATGATTATACTGTATTACATGTAATGAGGATAATGAGGATAATGTATATATTACATGGTATATAACTCTATAAATATGGTCTTGGATCAAACTGGTGCCACCACTTCTCCAGTAGAGTTTCTTAACTCTCTTAGTGCATTCGGACTCCCCTCGCATAATATCGCCCTCAAAAGTCGGTATTCCGATGATGCTTCTTCAGAACATAACCCCTCAGAAGTTGTGTAATGGAACTCGACTCAAAGTAGTATCGGCACAAAATAATATTATGGAAGCGGTAATCTTAAGAGGCTGTGGTGTTGGTGAGATAGGTTCATCCCCTATATACCCCTCATTCCTAATAACTTTAACTTTCAACTTAAACGCGTGCAATCCCCAGCCAGCGTCTGTTTTGCTATGGTCATTAAGAAGTCGCAAGGGCAGACATTCCGGGCCGCTGGCCTCGATCTCAGAACTAGCTGCTTTTCGCACGAACAGTTACATGTAGCTTGCACTCTGGTGTCTAACGCAAATCTTCTGTTCATAGCAGCTTATATGGGAAAAACGGAAAACGTTGTTTATAACGAAATCCTTTAAATAAACGGCAAATTAAGCTGTAACCTAAGTGATAATTAACATCTTGGCTTACCCTGGTGTCAATAAGAATGTCTGTATGGTATTCTATTATACAAAGGCTATATTCAAGCAGCTATACGTATAATCTTTATATATAAAAATTCAGGCTCAGGGTGCGTCTGTAAATATTCTAAAAACTTTTGAACCACTTATCCGATTGAGCTCATATTTGCAACATATATTCCTTAGTTCCAGAGTAAGGTTTAAGTGTCCCTAAATTAGGGGGGAAAGGGGTAAAAATCATACATCTTGGTTTATGTTTGTTTGTTTACTCAAGAGATGGCGCCAGAGTTGTTTATCTTTTCCTTGAAACCGAAACTGGTCTAACTGCGCAGAAGCAGGACAGCAAAAAAACTTCCGTTTTTCTCTGGATGTAGTAGCAAGGAATTAAATAAAGAGGAAATGAAAGCGATGACCCGAGGTTAGCTTCCGGAAACGCAATGTTTGCGGACAAACTCGAAAGCCAAACCGTATGTTGTAAGCTGCTGACGGGCTGAAAATTTGTTCAGTCTTCGTTAAGTTAAGTTGTATTACACTTAAAATATAATTGAGCTAAACAGTAACAGCCCTAGAATGTGAATAATCCATTTGTTCTAAGAAAAATGGTTTCGACTTTACCAAAATCGAAACTCAATGTACCTCCTACGAGAAAACAAAATTTTAAACGATGGTTTTTATTAATTATATTAAATAGGTTTTTCATTGAAACGTTAACGAAAGTCGATACGCACGTAATCAATAAATCAGAGGCAGAGTTATCTAAAATACAATATTTTGCCGGGGTTCAGGGTAAGGTTTACATGTGCCGAATGTCAGGTTGGCCCAAAGGGGAAAGGGTAAAAATAATGTTTTGCTTGATCTGTCTGTCTGAATTGAGCCTACGATATGCGCGTACCAACAATATATGTCATGTCCTACAATGCAGAGTAAAGTTTCTGCAACAATAGGCCATAAAAATTACTTTGGCTATGGTCGTGGATGAAGAAATACAGGATGGGAAACTCCATTGTTTAAAGCGTGATATTTTTTTCACTGGCGCTCTCTGGCCATTTGCGTGGACATTGCTCTCTATCTAGCAGACGATTTTACTTTTCCTTATTGGCCTCCATGGCTCAGTGGTTGCGTGATCTACTCTGATCAATATCTCCTAGACAGAAGGCTTGATAACGTAAACGTCATACATTATTACATCATAATTAGTCGACCAAATTTAAGGCTTATTATTGGTAGAAATAGTATTAACAATGGACGACCAATGTTGATATAACAGTGTATGACGTTTCGGTTAACAGGCCATTTGTCTAGGGGTGTTTCTAAGAAGACGAATCATGTGATACCTTCACGATTAATCGTGTTTGGCATTGTGGATATTTTTATTCTTTTTTTTTTGATAAAAATTTGAATTTCACGGAAAAAATTGATATTCGAGCATGCGATTTATCAAAAGCGGTAGGAATTTTTAGACATAGACAATATTTTTTTAAAAAATTGAATATCATATTGACCAGGCACATAAAATTGATGTTTGATCACATGATTCGTCTTCGACCGGTTGCGATCGGTCGGACTTCTTAGAAACGCCCTAGGTGGTGTTGCTCTGATGCCCGTAGATGTGGTTTCGATCCCGGCCGAGGACGACGAGGATATTTTCAGGGGGAATATACTATTATATAAAAGAAAGAGCAAAAAATGTATACACTCACTCATTCATTCATTCATTACGAACTCTCCAGAACTATGAAGCCTACAAACTTGAAATTTGGCAGGATATTTCTCTCTGGTTCTAGGTGAGGGTGATAGAGGGATCAAATATAAGCAACATTTACTTTTTTCATTTTTTTCTCTGGGGCATTGTTTTTGAGATAAAAATTGTTGAAATCCTACCTGCAGGAAACAGTTGTTTGGAATCTGTGGAGACACTTAAAGACATTGGTTTACGAGGCACCAGTGGGATCCGATGAAGAGCTGGTAGCCGGAATCACCATAACTGCGGACCAGATTCGCGAAGCACCAGGAACTTTTGAACTTTTTTACTCAGTCCATGTGGCCCCAGAGGGAGTGAATTAGAACACTTATTATTGATGAAAATAGGAAAGAAAATTCCACAGCCTGGGTTCGAATCACCGTGCAGACGTGCCAACAAATTGCGCCACTCTGGACATGTTAACGCTATCTACATGTTATTAGGGCTGGTTGGAACAGTACCCAGTTCGTAGGCTGGGAATATCTTTCCTACTGCGTATAATCGTTCCTCGTTCGAACCCAGGCTGTGGAATTTTCTTTCCTATTTTCATCAATAATTTCAACATCTGAAGTTTGGCGTGAAAAAAAATAAAAAAGAAATAAAAGAAAACCTTTCATTTATTAATCTAGAACACTTATTGTAAAACATTTGCATGTTTCATAAAAAACAAGTCACATTATTGTACTGTATGCAATGTGTTTTTTGTTCTTTTTATTACATGATTGACCGAGATTTTGACGTAGTACAGAATTACGGGTTGAGTGGCATATTACGTCCAAGCGACGTCCAACATTTTTTTATCTCAAAAACAATACCCAGAGAAAAAAATGAAAGAGGGAAATGTTGCTTAGATTTGATCCCTCTATCACCCACCATGTTTATACCCTACCCTGTATGCATAAATATGAAACAATGAAGGTTGTTGGAAACAATGAAGGTTACATTTTTGCTTGGACTAAGGTGGTAATGTGATTTTTCCGTGCCGGGGCCGGCTAAGGCATGTATTAATTTCATCAACCAATGTCGCCGCAACATACAAACACAAGTGAAGCAAAGACGACGGGCTAATTGTTCACATATGCAAGTAAACAAACATAAATCAAGTCTATTTCATATATATCTCTATATAGATTATTAATTTCCATGTTTTTTGAGAGACTTAGCTCCAGTTTTGAATTTTTTCATCATAGTGGTAGTATTACACAGCTGTGTGTTAAATTTTAAATTTATTACTTACTTTTAAAACCGAACAAATATGCATAAATATTTACATTGCGCTTTATATGTATGGAGAAGATTACGAGTATTTTTCACAGAAACTCTGCAGCAAAAAGACAAAACGCGATTCGGGCGTCAGCAATGTCTCAACAACGGGAGCTTCGTCTAGAGCAGAGGGTATAAGAGCTTCTACGTCAAGGGCAAGGGAAATTCCAAGGAAAGATGGGTCAAAAGAATATTCTCCGGTGGTGAAGAGGGATATCAGGTTATCCATTAAGAGGATAAATAAAGTCGCGGGCAACGCCGGGTTATCAGCTAGTAATTTCTATATTTTCCAACTTTTTTAGCTACGTTCCGGTTTAGAATTTTTAAACGTCCACGCAGATGAAGTCGCGGGCAACAGCTAGTTATTAGATAATATTATTCATTTTCCAAAATATTTAGCAGCTATTCATTCCGTCACCTTGACAAAGCCGGAAAGAGATGGCGAAACCGTTTAGTGACTTAACTCATCAATAAAATTTATTGCACCCTCCATATATCGTATAGCTAACAGCGATACAAACACCTCGCCGTATACAGGATGTCCCATAATAAGTGAACCAACATTTGGTAAATGAAAGTATGGGTGATTCTACAAAAATAATTCATATGAACATGGGCCCGAATTTGAACGAAAACAGAGATATGAACAGAAATAAAAATGCCGCCACCAAGATCAACATGTTAATACCTCAGGTTCTTTAACATCAAGGACAATGAAATTTGGAAAAAAAATAGGGCAGATACAACTGTGTATACCGTTAAAATTTTGTTGAATTCCAACGAGTAGTTTCAGAGTTACGTCTTCAAAATCGTAACACATGCTCACAAGTGAGTAATAACAACACCTCCTAGAAAGAAAACCTGTGCATTGAAAATTCATATATTGTTAAATGATCATAATTTAGGGATCAACACGATTAACAATGCCTTTTTATGGTGATGTTACAATGTATGAATTTTCAGTACACAGGATTTCATTTTAGGAGGTGATGGTACTAACGATCCAGCATGCGTTACGATGTTGAATGACTAACCAACGAAAACAACACATCCAATTACGTGTTGCGCAAAGAAAGTGCTCGGATCACTTAATACAGTGGGTTGTCCGGACTTATATTCTTATCGTCTTCGTTTAAATAACAGAAATGTTAGTATATGCATGCCTCCGTTAATCGGATATCAACGATATAAAATGAAATAGATCGCTTGTGAGTAAAGTTCCTGTAAGTAAAACGAGTAATGACACGCCGCCATTTTGGGTGTATATGGCAGCCATGTATAATGTTATCCTATGGGGAAAATTGCAAGTTTGATTGAATTTTTATAATTACGAGGGAAAATAATTCTGTTTCTAAAGATGTATGAAAATTCATTACCAAATGAAAATTGTTAAAAAATATTTTATTTAAGTGTGAGATGGATTTCCTCCGAAAAATTCCATGAGAAAAACTGCTCTTTTTTGAACATCACTTTGCTCAGTTACATAATCAATAATTCCATACAAATGCTTAGGCTGTATTTATTTAATTTCTGAAAGCAATAGCTATTACAAATTGTTAAATTTGCAATTCTGTTAAATATTTTCTTCTTATTCGATTTTGGCTGTCTAGAGAGCACGTAATTTAAAACTGTGTTAATTGAAATTTGAAGGGGAAGAATCTGTATATACCTGATTAAATTTGAAACTGGAATTGTTAGTTCCAGAGTATGGATGAAAATGATGAAAGGATGATAATGAAAAGGGAAAAACAAAAACATCCTTGCCCTTTGTTGGATTCGAACCCGCGCCTTAACGCTCTTGGCCATCAAGCTGGCTTGTTAAATATTTTATTACAAATTTATTTTAAAAATTCAATTCAACTAAAATAAGAACTTGTAAAGTGATAAATGATGTGAGAAATCTGATATTTTTAATATCACAGTTTTTACCGTTTTAAGATCGTAAAAATTCATTCTTTACGACGTTCGTGAATACCTGTAAATACTGAGAGCATCCATTTTGTGGGTTGTCACGTGATTTAATAAACGGCTTTAATTGGCTGAATTCGCTTTCCATAGGAAAGAATGGAGTGTCATTACTCGTTTTACTTACAGGGACTCTACTTGTGAGTAAAGCTCTAGAGGGGAAAAGTAACGCCAACTTGGTCGTCTGCTAGCCCGACCGCCATTTTGGGCCCAATGAACCGATTTTTTCACTGAAGAACAGCGTATTTAATTTCTATGCTGACAAAGAAAAATGATTATTAAAAATATTTTTACCCTCATTAATCAACCCAGTCTTTTTAAAAACCATATTAAAGTTTTTTGGTTTTTTTTTCCCAAGAATTATTTAAATATAAATAGTTATTTTCACGTATCAACATGAAATAAAAAAACAGCATCTTTGAAAATTTGAAAAGACTTTATTTATTTATTTTAAGATCGCAAAATCAAGATTTATTTCTTATCGCAAGTTTATTACAGCATTTCTCATACCTTGGCTCTTGCTGCCACATTTGATTGACAATTTTTGTTTAAGTGACTGGTTGTATTTTCTAATCAAAAAATGAATTCTTGATGTAAAAAACATGCGAACAAGTCTTTCCTTTATATTGCAGCAGTTGGGCAGTTGAATGTTAGTTGATAATTTTTTAGTAACTTGATCTGCTAGCTCAATTACATTAACAGACGAAGATAAAAGTTCAGCTTCCTTTGTACGAAAATGTTGTTCAGCAATTTGTAATAAGTGAAACACTTCTTCAGAGCTATATGTCAAAGGATCGGACTCTAATTGCAAAGTAGTTGCATAGCTTTTCAATTCTGTGAGTCTTTGGCATACATTTCTCTCTTCATTGTTAACCAAGCATGATCTGCATGTCTCACAAAGCTTGTAGCGGTTCTTAACACTTCTGATGATCCCTCCACTAAGATAGTATAGCGATTGCCGTTCATCATCACACAGATGCACCAGAGTATTTTCTTCCTCCTCTGGATCAGACGGTGTATCTATATCTGCCATTGAACTTGTTCCTTCAAGACTGCTGTTTGCTGCAACGTTCTCAATTTGTTCTCTCTGCTTTAAGAAATCCAGCAGATATTCTGCATCATCAATTTCATAACTGGAATGTTTTCCTGAATTGAAAAACTGAGAGACGGTAATCAAACGTAGAGCCATCTTGAACTGTTTGGGTGAAGGAACAGGATTGACTGTACGGATGCTTGAAAACAGGTTTTCGAGTGCATCTTGTGCTAGTCTACTTAGCAGCACAAAACTCAGACCTTTTTCATCCAATAAGTAAGCTTGTAAAGATATTGCTGTTGCGTTTGCTAAAATTATTCCAGATTGCACTGGTTTCCATACCCCTTTCTTGCCAATTGTGATCTTTTCGAACACGTTAGTGACTTCTTCGAAAAATTTCACTGCTTCCACGTGTTTGTTTTCAACAACATGGCTCATTGACAACTTGAATGTTCGCGATGTTGCTAGCGTAAACCAACGGTGAACAAACTTCAAAAACCAAGGTGTTGTTAGGGCATTTTTTTCAAGTGCTCCATTCTCAACAACATATTCGATAGCAGCAGCAACTTCATGATTAAGAAGTGCAAGGGCATATCCGACTTTCATTTTATCATAATGGGACGGATTTAGCACACACTCCCGAAGATGAGGAGACAGTTTCAGATCTAATTTATTGTCAATATTAATTAATGCTTGGATAGGTTTGATGGAAACAACATTACTAGGCAATTTATACTTTTCAACAATTTCTGGTGGCAAAATAATCTGTTGATTATTGGTTAAATGATTTCTCAGATTTTTGTATAGATGAGGTACATCAGGCATGAAGTAAAGTTTTCTGCTGTGATCACATGGATGCACACAAAAGTTTATTGTTCTGGCATGTCTTCCTGTAATAATGCCACATTTTCTCCAGAGTGCTTGATTATTTCCTCCCATATCGGACACTACAACTTCAATTGAAATGCCAATCTCTTCCAAACATTTTATCACTTCCCACAAGAATTCTTGAAGAGATGGTGCAGAATAAGAATTTCCTGTGAAATGGTATGCAATCGTCTGCTTCCATCTTGTACTTATTCCACCAACCATGAATACAAGCGCATGTGTTGCAATATCTTCAAATTTTCCATCTGAAGATGGAAGAGTTGGCTTCCCAATAACAGATGTCGTGGAAGGATCATAATCAAGTCCTGCAAAAATGTGCATTTCATCGATCATGATGGAAGCATGACGTTCTTCTGGACGGAGGGAATCCACTTTAAGTTTCAAGGAAGGAATCAATTCTGACAACAGTCCAGAATGAAATTTTACATTTTCTATTCGTCGCTGTAAAGTTCTTTCACTTGGGAATGGATAGCCCATTTCTCGCATCGTGTTGTAACCAGTTGAACCACACGCCAATCGTATTCTGAGAGCTTTTTCAATTGTTTCTGAAGACCACTGTGAACCACGCATTGTTCTTTTCTGCAAGCACTGCAACTGGTCCTCATGAAGAATTTTTTTGACCTGACGAGAAATGTTAGCCACTTTCCGATTGCTAGCAGATAAGCGTTTCTGCAATGTTTCAATTCTGCGTTGAAGAACAATTACTGAACAAGAAAATAAACAGGATTAGTTGATATAATATGAAAAGAGAGGGATAGGACAAGATCAAAAGCAGGGAAAGCTAAGAACAGCATTATAAAAGATTTAACGTACTTCTAACTTCAGTAGAAAGATCAGATTCGTTTTGATCTTGACAAGGTTGTGTTTGTTCAAGATTGACAAAGGTGTCATCAGCCATTGCAGACGCTATAAACGTTTTTATAAACAAAATATTAAAACAAAATTTTAAAACAATATTTTAAATGTTAAAATATTTCTCAATGCAGTCTACCTCTATCATCACTAGAGGATACAGGCTCATTTTGGATCTCAATGTGTTGCGCTTCTTCCAAATCCACTAAGGAGACAAATAAATATATCTGAGTTGACATCTTAATAAAACCTCTGGTATAGCAAATACAAAGAAATATGTAAAGAGAAGAAAATTTTTTCATGAAATTATACTTGAAACAGGTGGAGATAGGTGCCTTCTAGCAGGTGGTTTTCGTGGAATGATTGGTGGGCGATGACTGAATATTGAGGGTAAAGCATTTGGCTTCAATTTCCTAACACCATCCGCCCTCATTCTTTCAAACTGGTCATCCGCGAAGTGTTTCTAATCATTTAGAAAACAATGATAAGAATATTTAAGCTTACTAATAATTAAACGACATCAAACATAAA
>JAHWFO010089682.1:0-12859 GCA_023313115.1 Rhysida immarginata | reverse complement strand
CATCCAATAAACAAAGGGCCTAGATATGTATACAAAAATAAATTTCACTTTTGTGAATTCATTATTTCTTTTATTAAGATAATTTCAAAACTCTTTTGGCATACTTTAATTTTTTGTTTGCATATTGTTTGGTTAACATTTTTAAATACTATTCTATTCTTACATATTTAATCATGATAGTTGCAAGTACAATTCAACATGAGAACGAGAACATTATAGTGATTTCCAAGAAATAATTGGATGGATTTCTTGCAAAAGTTTTTCTGCCTTAATCTTTCAACCGAGAAGTAAAACACCCTTTAAAATCATATGATGTTTAGGGTTGTTTTAATAGTCAAAGTTTTGGTGGATTGATTTTTTTTTTTTTGTGAACAGCCGGTTCCATACAGAAGTTTATACAGAAATGATGGAATTCTTTGTCACTCTGAGAAGATGTTATTTTCAAACAGGATAGTGTACCAACTTATACATCCAAAAAATCGGAAAAGAGAAATAAGTGTCCTGAAATGGCCAGGAAAAATGCCTGCCATGAATCTAATCGAAAATCTATGGGCAATCATGATAAATAGATTACAGAAACCGTTGACAAAGGACAAAAAATATCTCACTGAATGCATCCAAAGTGTTAGAAATATATTACACACGAACTTTGCCCTGACCTTACTAATGTCATCGCCCAAAAGAATTGGGACTGTTATTACGGCAAAAGGTGATTCTACAAACTGGTAAAATCAATTATCTATATAAAAAAAAAAAGAAGATATTTCCGATTTAGCAATAGGTTAAATTAATTTTATTTTCGCTGACGAATTTTGTAACAACAATGTCTTCAAAGCAGTGATTAAATTTAATTGTTATTTTACTGATTTTTTTTATTAATTTGTGCATTTAATTATTTTACTTTATTTATTCATTTAGCCAAGTTTATTTAATTAATTAATTATTAACTTTACTTTATTTTGTTTTATTTATTGCATATGTTTATCATTTAATCAATCTATTCTTATTTATTTTATATTTTAATTAAACATTAGCTATTTTTTTATTTTTTTAATTTATTTTTATCAAATTCCATCATAAAAATTTTATTTACTCATATATATTTATAATTTTGTCATTAAAACGCCAAAATGCAGAAAACATTAGCAAGCTGTCTTCATAGCGCCGCCATCTTAGTTTGACATAAAAAGCTATGCGTTTCACCCCCCTGAACCGGATAGCATTCAGGCCAGCCAAATCACCGTGAAGATTTATAACGACATCTCAGTGTTTTCTCTCAATGAAATGCTTAATGAAATCTCAATGAAATGTTTTAATGAAATCTCAATGTGAATATAGAAACCATTCAATATTATTATTATTATTATTATTATTATTATTATTATTATTATTATTACCACCAATTTATTGTTCTGTTATTGTAAATAATTGTAATTGCAATTGTAAATAACAATAGTAAATAAAAAAAATAAAATAAAATAAAAAAAAATTATTATTATTATTGGCCTACCACTCTCTAAGAGTGAAGGCCTTTGTTTTCGTTTCAGAAACTCAATTTTTTTTTGTTGCTGAAATCGACTTAAAATCTCTGATTCGTAAAGATATGTTTAAATTTTGAATAAAAAATTTTCCGTCTGTACGTATGTGACCAATTTTGTGCAGCTAACTCCTCTGAAACGGCAAATAGCCGAACTAAATAAAAATTATACATAAAGGGTTCCATAAATTGTGCCTTAGCGTATATTTTATGTCAATTGGGTAAGCCTTTTTCGAGATATTAATTATTTTCTAAAAATTAAAAAATGGCTGTAGCGTTCAAACGAGCGAACCAAACCCAATAAACTCGACATGTACAAACTCGTCTCATTAAGGCGAATTTTTTTTATAAATGACTTGTTTGGCTATGATGAGCAGTTTTGGAGTTATTTACTATCCCCTCCCCCAAGAACCCCCCATCGTCAAATTTTTTTTTTTTTTTTTTTTTTTAGAAATTCAGACACTGGGTTTCTTAAACTATTCATTGACCATTTTTTATGGAAATGGGCTAAACCTATTCAAAGAAATTAATTTTTTTTTTGAAAAAAAATGAAGAAACGGCAGAAACATTCATTTCAAAGCTCCAAGCACAATATAAACGGCATGAAGGGCTTACTCTTAATGAAAAATACACTTTTCTTTTTGACGTAGAAACGGCAAGATACTGGGATGCCAGGTCTAAATCGTGAATGTCACGAAAGGTGTTGATCACGAAAACCTTAATAACGTCATAACTATTAATGATAGGAAAATAAATGATATTGCATTCGATAGTATATAAAACAAAGCATGCAATCATAGTACAAATTTGAGTCAGAAAATCTGCTCTCTGGCAGAGATTAATTTAGTCTAGCTCCGGCTTCCTTTGTGATAGCACGACATTTTAGGTGTCATTTGTTTTATCTTTTTGCGCTTTATAAAACAGCTTAAAAATTAAACCTCAGTATTTAATAGTATCTAAGATATCGGCCTTCGAATTGTGGAAATTTTGCAAAAATTACAGAATTTCCAAATTTATGCATAACAAACACCAGAAAAATTATAGAAAACGTCATAGGTAAACAGATTTAGAGATGGGGAATCCATGAAGACCCAGATGTCCGATGTTGAACGGCTACGGTCTCAGCAGGAACGTCTACGTGGCGCCGCCAAAGAGAACTATAGCCCGATACGAATACGCCAATATCTTCCACTGCTCAGTTCGACGCAAACAACATATCTGATGATATAAACGTTTCAATACCAAGTGATAAAATCCAACCCATGGAGATCTATAATGAGTCATAACAGTCAACATTAGCAGCATCTTCATCGAATGCGATTTATGTACGGAACGATATACAGGGTGAGGCATTTATCTTGAGACAACTGAATATCTCGGAAACTAAGCATTGTACGAAAAAATGTCCAAAATCAAAAGTGAATTATTTCGCGGGGGAAATTCAGTAGTTAAAAAATTACCCTCCCCCCCCCCTTTGAGGAGGGCTGAGGGGAGGGGTAACTTTGAAATCTTAAATAGGAACCCCTGCTTTTAATGATATAGTCAGATTGTACACAATATTTGAGAAATGTTTTAATATCAGTGTTTTTTCAATTGATCCAACCGTTTAGGAGATAGAGGCACTGAAAGTGTTGAACTTTTAAAGTTTTGAACCCAATTTTATCGATGAAGACAAAGAGATAGAGAGTGGGTCTTACAGACATTCCTATTCCTCTTTTTAATGGTATTTAAGAATCCGAAGTCAGAATTTCAAAAATCTAATATTTTTGAATACACACGCATAGACTCAAAAATCGATAAAATTGGGTTCAAAACTTTAAAAGTTCAACACTTTCAGGGCCTCTATCTCCTAAACGGTTGGATCAATTGAAAAAAACACCAAGAATAAAATATTTCTCGAATAATATGTACAATCTGAATATACCATTAAAAAAGGGGTTCCTAATTAAGATTTCAAAGTTACCCCCTCCCTTTATCACAAGGGGGGGGGGGGGTAATTTTTTAACTAACGAATTTCTCCCGCGAAAGAATTCACTTTTGACTTTGGACTTTTTTTTGTACAATGCTTAGTTTCCGAGATATTCAGTTGTCTCAAGATAAATCTTCACTCTGTATATGCGACAGTTTGGGACACAGAATTCATATTTCCTTCTATATTCATAAACAATGAATTTGGATATTCGTGTAGAATACTGTTTGCGATAGATTTTGTTTTGAGAAGGACTTCAAGCACCCATGTAACAGAAGTGTGATATCTTAGCCTCTTTACTTTCATCAGTCCTGTGTGAAAGATTTCATGCTGCGTAGAACAAATTTATAACTATTCAAAAATATGATATTATAGGTTTTTGCAATTTTTTGAAATGTAACTCTTTGACGAATGTGAACCTATACTGACAGACTGGTCTAACTATAAACGACTGATCGACGCTGATATCAATGATATTTGTATTGTTAAAGCTTTGTACAATTGTGCAGTGAGATCTATACTAGGAAGTGTTTTCTCTAAGTAGTCAGATTATTATGACCACCTGATGATTGTAGGCAAATTAGCTATGATTTCGCGCTGAAGTTGCTAAAGAGCCGGACTAGTGTAAATAGGCAAGCAGGTTGTTTACTACGACATTGGAATGATTTGTTTCAGAAAATTATAGGTAAACGACGCGATTTAGCAGCCTTTGATGATTGTTGGCGCTCGGAGCCATGGAGTTAATATCAGCAAAACGGCTGCATTCGTTAAATATTCAAGAGCAGCTGCTGTTAAATTGTTACAGACTGGGCTGACTGCCGAAAAACTGGGTCTGAACGTTCCAGTTGTGGCCATCAACGAGTAGTCAATGTTCGGGCAGAATGGAGAGTGGCAAGACTGGTACAAGACAACAGAAGGGCAACAGCGCATCAAATTACTGCAGATCGTTATCAGGGATCCTCCCAAATGATCTCTGAAAGCACTGTTCGCCATACACTGCATAGTATGGAATATGGGAGCCGAAGGCCAGTTCGAACACATTTGCTATCTGCAGTTAACAAGATAAAACGTCTCCAATTTGCACAGAACACAAGGATTGGACAGTTGAGATTCGGAATAAAGTCATGTGGTCTGATGAACCACGTTTTCAGTTGCATCATGCAGATAACGGTACCCGGTCATTTGGCCGACGGACATTTGACCGAACGGACATTTGGCCGAACGGACATTCGACCGAACGGACATATTACCGAACGGAATTTTAACCGACGGAGAAATGCCTGCAATATAATTCATTTAATGGGAAAAAAAAATGTTTAAAGGAGGTTATTTCGTATAACGAATCTTATGAGACAAATCTGTTTAATTCTTTCTACTAAGCAAGCATATTGTATGGACCTATAAAATTATTCTTTTTTGTATGTCTTTTTAAATAAATGTTTGTTTTCATAACGTTAGGTAGGTTAGGATGGGAACGGGACAAAATGCAACTTAGGGTCATGTATTATTAAATAATATCGATTCTTTTCCTGTATGTCTTTTTAAATGATTTTTTTTACTTCTATAGAATGAGATACTCATTAGTGATGGGCGATATTTGATACCATTATCGTGTATTAAAAATTTATTCATACACATCAAAAAATTCTGTTCTGCTTTATGAGGGGACATAAACATTCTTAATTGGATAGTATCAAATATGAAAATCAACTGGTAATGGGTTGAGTATTTCTGACATTTTTCAATGTAGAGTTCTTTTTCAGAGTTTTCAATGATATGGACACTCTACCCGAATATCTGACATATTTAGTGCATGGCGTAATTATGTAATTTAAAACATTAATGGGATTTCACTGCCGAAAACGTGGACCGTATAGAAAGCCATCTCTTTACCATCCTAACCTAATGATTTGCCGTTAGTCGAATAGACTAATCGAATAAAATTTTAGTAATCGGTGATTTTATTCGAATGGCTTGGAAATTTATTCGACTAATTTTTTTAAAGAAATTAACAGGGTGTCTAGCAAAAGATTTCGTAAAATTCCCTGACTTTTCCCGGGGATGAGCCTTCGGATTAGTATAATAATGGAAACAAAAAATCGCCGGAATAAATTGAAATAATCGAATAAAAAAATCCGATATAGTTACGACTATTTCGAGTTGGAATTATTCGACTCTTTTAGTCGACTAAGGACCAAAATATCGCGATATTTATTGATATCGAAGAATATCGCACAACCTATGGGCGATACTTTAGTATCGCATATTTTAGAGTCATCGATACTGTCAGAATTTTAACCTATTCTAGGTTCCCATCTTAACCTACCTAACGATATGAAAACAAACATTTATTTAAAAAGACATACAAAAAAGAATAATTTTATAGGTCCATACAATATAGTTGCTTAGTAGAAATTAATTAAACAGATTTGTCTCATAAGATTCGTTATACGAAATAAGCTCCTTTAAACATTTTTTTTCTCCATTAAATGAATTATATTGCCGAAAACATCTCTTTACGCCGCATGTCCAAATGTCGATGAAATGCAGGCATTTCTCCGTCGGTTAAATTTCCGTTCGGTCATATGTCCGTCGGTGAAATGTCCGTTCGGCCAAATGTCCGTTCGGTCGAATGTCCGTTCGGTCAAATGTCCGTCGGCCAAGTGTCCGTCGGTCAAATGTCCGTCGGCCAAATGACCGGGTACTGCAGATAACAGAATGAGAATTTGACGGAAACTGCATGAAAGCATGGACCCCACGTGCATTAGTACAATCGTTCAAGCTCGTGGGGGCAGTCATAGTTTGGGGCATATTTTCCTGGCATAGTATGGGTCCTTTAATTTGTGTAGAAAAACGTCTGAATATCAGAACATACCTAAATATCTTTGCTGATGGTGTATCGCAATGGAGATGGCTTTTTCCAACGTGACAATGCGGCATGCCACCCTACTCCTATTTTGCAGGAATAGTTTCAAGAACAAACAATTCCTGTGCGTTGTTTGCTGCAAAAAAATTTTTTTGCTACTGAATGTATGCTTTAATCCCTTTGTTGACTGGCCGATTGAAAATGATAGTAAGGCGAGATTGTTGCGAACGCTACGAACGACAACGAACCTGGCTTAGGTGGCCCCCATAATGAACAAATCTCAATCCAATTGAGCATTTGTGGGAGAAAGTTGAAAGAGCCATCAGACAGGTGGTTCCAAAACAACAAATTTCACACAACAGAATAGTGTTATTCATCAGGCAAAGACTATTATGACAGCCTATAAGAAGCAGGGAAAGACATCATCTGCCAAGCACAACATCGCCCGAAAGTCGAAGCTCACTGATAGAGACTGAAGGGGTTTGAAGCGGATTGTGGCCAGAAAGCACAAGACAACAGCATTCATGGTGTCATATTCCTCGCATCACCTTTCAACATCTCCTGGAGTAAATGCGAATCACCGCAATATTGAAGGCAGAAGGTGGCCCAACGAAGTACTGATGGGGTGGTCATAATAATCTGGCCACTCATCCTAAAATGTCGAAATGATATGGAAATGTTGTTGTTCAGTGCAATAATGAAATATTCACCAACAACTAGACCAGTCAGTGACAACATGGAGGTGGACAGTGATATTGCAATTATGACAGTTAGCATTATCAATGTAGATGCTACATTAAATTTATACGCTCTTATTCTTTATGAAAAAACATTTTAATTTAGTAAAGAAAATACCGAGGGGCCAGTTAATGTGGATGGACATCAAATTAAGAAGAACTGGGAAACCACTAATCCACATAAAGAAACTTTATGAAATACGTATCCATCGCAATGAAGTTTCATTATGTGGATTAGTGGTTTCCCAGTTCTCCTTAATTTTAATTTAGCTTTCAAACCCAAAGCTCCTAAATTTTAATTTTAAATAAGCTTTCAAAGCTTATAGGGGGGCAGTACTATAAATTTAATGTTTGCGCGAAATATTGGTTCTTGTCTGTTGCCATTTCTAACATACACTATATGATCAAAAATATCCGGACACCCCTCACAGATCATCGATTGGCCCAATGTCACATGATAATGACTTGCACATCATTTAAATAGCTTCCCACACCTTCAGACACAACTCGAATCAAAGCTCTTCAAGGAATTACCTCTACTCCTTTTCAAGGAATCACCTCTACTCCTTTTCAGGTATCATTTCATTATTCTTATTTCACGGTGCGCCCTTTTCAGGGCGATATTCACCTTCTGTTACGTCTTATGTACTGATCCCTGGCGTTGGAATTAATATTCCCGTAAACCAGTACATCAAGACGCTCATTATCCTTTTGGGTCCCTGGCGTTGGGATTAATTTCCTCGCAAACCTAACTAAGGACATCTTTTCATATCATCTATTATTATTCTAATCATTCATGAGTCGGTCCCTGGCGTAGAATTAATTTTCTCGCAAACCTGACTTGTTCTTTTTTCTTAAGGCTAGGTGCGTCCTTCTTAGGACGGCTTCTTTAGCACACACCTAGCTACGAGGTTATTCTCCCCCCCCCCCCCTTCCCCCGTGGTTCTACACAACTATATTTTAAGAATACGATGGCTTCGTCCAAAGTATCAACGCTGAAGTCGGCAACGGTGTCTTTGCTGGCGCCTGACGGTAAAAGTGTGTCCTGCGAAAGGGCCTACAGGGATGCTTGTTTAGATCCTAGGTTTGCTGCATTTGACCTAGTATTTAATGAAATGCTGGAATCTCTCAGGAATGACATAAACACCAAGTACAATGCACTGGAGGCGAAGGTCGACTCCTTACGGACAAGTTTTGACGAGAAATTCAATGGAATCAACACGGAAATTCAAAACTCTCGAGCAGACGTTATCAACAAGATAAATGATCTTAGAATAGCCTTTGAAAAATGTTCCGGGACTCCAAAGGCGGGAAACTCCAAGGAAGAAAATAAGGTAAGAGAAAATTTTCAACCTATCTCCATTGATAAAAAAGTGCATGGACTGGAGTCCATGGAAACAAGTGATGAACATGACTGTTTGGCAAACGGTGGCAACAAAAGAAGCCATTCCGACGGAAGTGATGGGGAATTGGAAGACAGTGCCTGGCCAGTTGTTCGTAACAAAAAACCCAGAAGGGGGACGAGGACGGAAAATTCCCAGATTAAGGTAAGTGAAAAAAGAGCTATTTATATTCCTCCTATTATCGTTAGACATCACGGGAAACCGATTAAGGAAGTGCTAAATGAGATAAAAAATCACGTAACGTTAGACAAGATTACTGCACATACCGGACGCTCAGACACTATCAAGATAAAATGCCACGACGAGGACACACACTGAGACAAGAAAATAATCATGGATAGACAGCCCTACAAAGTTATAAATCAAGGTAAGCTACGTTGCACTATATGGAATGCGAGGGGCATCACTCGCAAGTGTCATGAGTTCTACGATTTCCTCACAAGCTGGAACATCGATGTTGCCTTCCTGTGCGAAACCCATCTCAAACAGAGTAAGGCTTTCAATCTACCAGGGTGCTATGTTTACCGGAAAGATAGGCCCCCTAAAAAAGCTTCAGATCCAGCTTCTGGTGGGGTAGCTATTATTGTCAAAAAAGGTATTAATCACACTAAGATTGTCACACCTAACCTTGTCAATATGGAAGCAGTTTCCATTGTCATCAAAGATGCTGATGTTGGAGAGGTGAAGTTTACTTCCCTATACAACCCACCCAGGCACAAGTTAGACCCTCACGACTTAGATGAACTACTGTCTGGGCCCACTCCAGTCGTTATAGCGGGTGATTTGAATGCGAAACACCCACACTGGAACTCCAGATGCACTAATCAAAGTGGTTTGGTACTTTATAGGTACATGGTAGATCAGATCGACACTTCGGTTATTGGCCCTCTTGAAGATACATACTACTGTGATCACTCACCCGCTAGTGACGTGCTCGACATTGCTGTTCTCAAGGGGTTTTTCAAACCCTACAATATTTTTACAGTAAATGCCTTATCATCTGATCACCTACCAGTTGCACTAAATTTTGAGGGGATAAATATCGACCTGAGAATAAATCTTCGTTATAAGCAGGACTGGAAATTTTTTAGAGAACTTATGAACGACAGTAACATTCCCTATCAGGATCCCGTCACCAGCAGTGACATTGACGAAAATATCAAAAAGGTCACTCACTCCATCAAGATGGCTACAAATGCTAGTGCTACTCCGGTGGATTGCAAGCGGCCAGACCACCTGGAACTTCCTCCCTCCATCAGGCAACTCATCCACAAAAAAAACCACTTCAGAAGACTTTGGCAGCGTACCAGATTTCTCCACTTCAAGACGAAGCACAACAGGCTATCCCGCAAGGTAAGTGATCAGATTAAGGATTTAAGGAATCAAAGATGGAACGACAAAGTTAAAAGTCTGTCCGTCCAGGATAACTCTCTCTGGAGTATGGTCAGGGCCCTTAAAAGCAAAAGGACTATTGTTCTTCCTCCTTTGCTTACAGAGGGTGGCGATTTCGTTAGCAATGACCAGGACAAAGCACAAATTATCGCCGATTCACTGAAGAGTCAATTCTCTACGCCCAAAGAGGATGATCTGGTCAATATTACTCGTGAAGTCAAAGACGTGTGTGATAGGTATGATCACACACAGCACGCTCTTGGCTCTCCTGATGTCATTGGCACCTCTGAGATATGGGACATCATTAAGCGCCTCAAAAGCAAAAAGGCAGCCGGCATCGACACCATTACCAACAGTGCTCTCAAGAATTTGCCTCCCAGTGTTATCTGCATCATCACCAAGGTCATGAATGACTGCTGGCTTAGCGGCCATTTCCCTAGTGCCTGGAAGGACTCAGTCATCATCACCATTCCTAAACCTGGACTGGATCCTGCTCTTCCCACAAGTTATAGGCCCATTAGCTTGTTGCCCATGCTTTCCAAGGTCTTTGAGCGCACTATACTCAAGAGGTTCAACGACTACTGCGAGGCAAACAACCTCATTCGTAGTGAGCAATTTGGCTTCCGTCCAGGCCACTCTTGTCAGCTTCAGTTATGGAGGCTCGTTACTGATTTAAACGGTCCTCTCAACCTCTTTATGTTTGGTGGCCTCATTTTCCTCGATGTCCAAACGGCCTTTGATCAAGTCTGGCATGATGGGCTCATTTACAAAATGATTATCTACGGGTTCCCTGACGATCTAATTGCTCTGGTTCGCTCCTTCCTGTCAAAGAGGACTTTTCGTGTTAAGGTTGGGGACTGCTTGTCTGAACCCTGCGATGTTAATGCTGGTGTACCCCAAGGCTCTGTCTTGGGGCCAGCATTATTCAACTTCTTTATCCATGACTTTCCCAAGTTTACAAAGTGTAATCTTTACTTATTTGCTGACGACGGGTCCATCATGACCTGGGCACGAAACCCAGCACATGTCATCACTCGACTACAAAAAGCTTTACATCAGTGCGAGAGCTGGTTCACAAAGTGGCGATTAAAGCTGAATGTCAAAAAGTGCAAGGTCATGTTTATCACTCGCAAATGCAAAAACCCTCCAAAGCCTCTCTTCTTATTTGGTAAGAAACTTGAGTGGGTAAAAAGCTACAAATATCTCGGTGTCATGATCGACTCCAAACTAAATTGGAACGACCAAGTCCAATACGCGCTCAACAAAGCAAAGAAAGCGAGGTTCAGTTTGATTGCACTTCTGGGGCGAAACAGCGCTCTTGGTGTGGATAACAAACTCTTGATATACAAGGTTGTGATTCGTACTATCTTACTTCATGGAATGCCTGCTTGGGCTTCTATTTGCAAATCTAGGTGGAAGGATCTCCAGACCTTCCAAAATGTTGCTCTCCGGTCCATTGCCCAACTTGACAGAAGAGTTGCCAACAACCACCCTATCTATGAGGATCTGGGGATGACCCACATAGGCACCTTTGTCCAGACTCTTATGAAGAACATGCTACCCAAGATGGAGAATCATGAAAACACCCTGGTTTCTGGTATCCTGGACCACCCACTCGCTGTTAAGGTTCCCCTCAGGTTTCGAAGACCCCGCCATGTCCTGGATGTCTGCTTTAATGACGTTAACAAGACCGTCTTCCCCAACTATTGGATCTTCTAGATCCTGCTGATTTTTGGGGACTCTATTCGTCAATCCACAATCTGACTCGTCCCTTCTCGGGACTCATTCTCTGGAGGACTAAAGCTTCTCTCCCAGTTCAGTGTACTTCCTCTGGTTTACTTTTTGGGCGAGCGTGCAAAGTGAGCTTGGCTCCTGGACCACTCGCGTCTTTCTTTTTCACTACACTGTTCGATTGTCGATTGTCAGACACAACTCTGCTTGGACATTGGCAAGAATGGGTCGTTCGGCAGAGCTCAGTGAGTTCCAACGTGGAACCATCGTTGGATGTCACCTATGCTGCAAGTCCGTGCGTGACATTTCCAGCCTTCTTCAGATACCCAAGTCAACAGTAGGCGATGTCATTATGAAATGGAAGACCCGGGGATCAACAACAGTTCAGCAACGAACCGGTAGACCCAAGAAACTAACGGACAGAGACCGTCGAGTGCTTCGTCGTGTCACCCGCAGCAACCGGAAGTCCTCGGCGGAAAAAATTGCCACAGAGTTTCGAAACACCTCTGCAAATGATGCCAGTACCATGACAATTCGTCGGGAACTGCACACGATGGGATTCCATGGCCGTGCTGCTGCCCACAAGCCCCACATCAGCAGGGTCAACGCCAAGCGACGTCTGGAGTGGTGCAAAGCCCACAGAAACTGGACAATGGACCAATGGAAACGTGTAATGTGGACAGACGAATCTCGCTACACATTCTGGCAATCCGATGGACGAGTTTGGGTTTGGCGCATACCTGGAGAACGCTTCTTACCTGAGTGCACAGAGCCCACAGTCAAGTTCGGAAGAGGAGGAGTCATTGTGTGGGGCTCATTTTCATGGTACGGACTGGGCCAGCTCGTTCCTGTGCAAAGAATCATGAACTCCGACCGTTATCTGAATGTTTTGGACAACTGTGCACTTCCAACGTTGTGGAAATTTTTCGGAAACGGGCCATTTCTCTACCAACACGACAATGCTCCGTGCCACAAAGCGAGGCGTGTACAGCAGTGGTTTGCGGACTCAGGGGTCGAAGAAATGGGTTGGCCGGCACAAAGTCCCGACCTCAATCCTACAGAGAATCTGTGGGATGAATTGGAAAGACGCTTGCGGGCCAGATCACATCGGCCAACTTCTGTACCTGAACTGATTCTCGCTCTTCGGGAGGAATGGAGGAACATTCCGGAAAGTACCTACCAACATTTGGTGGAAAGTCTTCCCCGAAGGGTGGAAGCTGTGAT
>JAHWFO010089681.1:0-17654 GCA_023313115.1 Rhysida immarginata | reverse complement strand
AAGTCTGACGACTATATGATATACATAGTGGGGGTGGGGACGCTACACTGGCGCCCGAACAGGGACCGATAATCCGGAATTTCCGGATTTTGGATGCCACCTACTATTTCTGTGTTTTGAATTGAATTTTTTTTTTTTTGTTTGTTGTTTTGTGTTGCAGTGTATATGCATTGATACACTAGGGGTTTGGTGTGTGCGGAAAAGAGTGTATGCATGTAAGTAGCGACTTGGCAGGCTGTAGGGGTAAAACCGAGCATAGATTGTCTACAGGTTGTGGTAATTAATCACAATGCCAGGGGATGAAGGCGACGTTGAAGCCGATGCAGCAACAGCTGCTGTTCCTGAATTGGGAGGATTTACCGGTTCAGTACCAGCATTTGTTGGTGAGGTAGGAGGAGTTGCTAGTTATCAGATGATATGGAGGGTATAAGGGGTCGGGTATTGAGAATATGGGTTTTTTGGAAGTGAAGGCACAAGTAGGGGTAATCGAAGTATGTAAGCCCATTGAGGGATTAGAAATTGTGGGATTAGATGAAGAACTCCGGAAGAAGATTATAGAGACGTTATATGAATACCATGATATATTCTCGAATGAAGTGTCCGGAGTAAAGGGAGTGCGGGATTATGTGGCCGAGTATACGGTCGACAAGTCGCGACCAGTATTTACGCGGCAATATCGGATCCCTCATGTGTATAGAGAGGCGTACAGGCGGAAACTGGCAGAGTTTGAGCAGGCTGGAATCATCGAACCCAGCGTAAGCCCCTGGAACTCGCCAGTCCACGTAGTCCCAAAGAAAAACGGGGATGTAAGGATCACCCTGGATTTACGTAGGGTTAACTTGCATACAACCCCGGTGGACTACCCGGCTCCTATAATTAAAGATATCCTGGAAGAGCTAAGGGGACATAAGTACTTCTCAGTGCTCGACCTTAATAATGGTTACTATCAGATACCATTGGCCGAGTCGCTGAGGGAGTGCTATGCGTTCCAGTCACCATGGGGTAAATACCAACTCACACGCTTGCCCCAGGGTGGGAGGAACTCCTCCCACCTGTTTCAACAATATGTGGTGACGGCTCTGAAGGGGGGGGGTCGGGGAGAACATCCACATGTTCCTGGATGATATTCTGATTAGTACAGTAACTTTTCAGGAGCATGTGGATGTTCTTCGGTGGGTACTGGAGCGTTTCCGGGAGCGAGGGTTGGTGGTAAAACCAGCGAAGTGCCAGTTCTGCACCCCTAGCGTGCATTACTTGGGACATATTATTTCAGCGGAAGGGTCATACCCTGATCCAGGGAACGTGGAAGCGATCATGAAGCTGGAAGAACCCAAGAATGCACGGGAAGTCCGTAGCTTTGTGGGGTCGGTCAATTTTTACCGACCATTCATACCCGAGCTTTCGGGTATTTTGGCCCCTATCACAGAGCTGACTAAAAAAGGGGTGCCGTTCCAATGGAACGCCGCCTGTAAGACAGCGTTTAATACTATAAAACGGGCTTTGAGCAGCAAGCCTCTGTTGATCCCCCCAAACTATGAACAAGGATTCCTCCTGTCGACTGATGCGTCAGCCAATGCCATTGGAGCCGTGCTCCAGCAGGAGAGTGAAAGGGGCCTGCAGCCCATCGCTTACTTTAGTAAGAAATTGACAGGGGGGGAGATCAACTATTCGGTAATTGAAAAGGAGGCTTTGGCAATCGTCCGGGCGGCCGGCCACTTTCGTCATATCATTCTCGGTCACCCGACCACGGTATTAACGGATCACCAGCCTCTGGCGTTCATCCAGCGCATGCGTAACACTAATCAGCGTGTGTTGAGATGGGCGCTGGAGCTGGAGGAATATGGATTCGTGTATAAATACGTGTCGGGTAAAAAGAATGTAGTGGCCGACCTGCTTTCACGGCAGTGCTGCTCATTGGCGACTGAGCTGTCTGCCCCATTTACACATGAGGAACTCGTAGAAGCCCAGCGGGAGGACGTGTGGCTCCAGAAAATCGCCAAGGAGCTTGACGACCAGGTTTATATACGCTACGCAGGAGGACAGTTCTCAATGCAAAAGGGGTTAATAGTGCGTGCAGAGGTTAACGACCTTGGAAAAGGGACGAGGATGTGTGTTCCGCAGGCACTACGGAAACGGGTAATCGAATGGTACCATGATGGGCTGTTAGGGGGACACAGGGGTGTCAATGCGACTGTTCGCAAACTACAAAAGTGGTACTTTTGGCCAGGTATGCGTAACGAGGTAGCACAAAAAATTCGCTACTGCGAGGCATGTCAACGCACAAAAATAAATATGGCCCGGGCACCCTGGCAGGAAGGGGTGGTGGCTGACTACCCGTTCCAGAAGGTAGCCGTTGATGTGGTGGGTCCGGTACGACGTACTAGTAGGGGAAACAGGTTTATCCTCGTCATGACTGACATCTTTACACGATTCGCTGAAGCGGAGGCACTCCCCGACCAGACGGCTGAGACCGTGGCACGGTCATTTGCACGTAATATAGTGTGTCGGTATGGGGTGCCTCGGCAGGTTATCAGTGACCGTGGTACTAACTTTACCTCGGCGGTGTTCAGGGCGATGTGTGAGGATTTACACATTACACACAAATTGACGACTGCTTACCGCCCAACGGCCAACGGGATCGCAGAGCGATGTAACAAATCGCTCTGCGAGGCGGTAGCAGCTTTGTGTACTGAACACCCCGAGCAGTGGGATGAAGTGCTGGATTTCGCATTATATGCGTTGCGAACTAGCCAGCACGAAACCACAGAGGAGAGCCCTGCCTTCCTACTGTATGGATTCGACCCGGGCCCACCTGAAGGGCACCACCGTGTTGATGCTAAAGAGATGGATGGGGTCACTAGTGCACTAGAATATAGATCAGGGCTCGTTGAAAGACTGACACAAATACGTAACATGGTTAAAAAAAGGGATGAACAGAATCGGCGAGTACATCTCAATAAGATAAATAGAAATAGAGGGACACGTTCTTTTATGGTAGGCAGTCGAGTATGGTTGTTACGCAAAGGGGGGACGAAACGGAAATTTTGTTCAAAATTTTTAGGGCCATATCGGATACTGCGCCAGGTGACTCCGGTTAACTACGAAATCGAGGATATCAGCAACCATGAAAAATTAATCGTTCACATCGATCGCATGAAGCCTTGTTGGTTAGATCCAGAATGTAAGCAGTATAAAAAACGAAAAAGGGGTGAACGCGGTCAGAAACAGGATAAAGTAGAATCTGATGAGGGTGAAGAAGAGTCAGACGAGGATTGGGAACCAGTATCGAGGATAGAGCGTAGAAAAGCACGGGGTAGCAGCGGAGGTGTGGTTCGGGAAGGTCCCCGAGTATTACAGGAAGAAGTAAATGAAGTGCCTGGAGGGGCGGAAGAGGGAATTGGGGAATCAGCACAGGAACCCAGAAGAGAGGAGGGCGAACATGGAACGAGGCAAGAAGTTCAAGAGGTCGCGCCTGTTGGGCCTCGGTATGCTTTACGAAGGCAGGCACGACCTGACTATTGGGCACTCCATAGGGGTAGGATTGGAAGATATTGAATGGTAGATTATATTTGTTTTGTTTTTTTTTTGTTATTGTTTGTTTAGCGTGTGGATATAAATGCGTTGAGTAGTACTTGTAGGGGAATGTTTAACGAATTATAGGGAGTATTGTAGTTTCAGGAAATTCTTGAATATGCGAGGAACTGTAGCGCAATGTAAATTATAATCAAATAAGTTACTCTGTATTGTAATATAAACTGATGATGATTACGTAGTACTTTAAGGGTTAATATGAAACTTCTTGTTAAATGTCCGTGTTGAAAAGTAGTTAGTGATTTTGCTGGTGTAGTGATGTAGGATAAGAGAAGTGTGGTGTTTTGTGTAGTGGTTTGTTTTTGAAGTCCATTTTGATTGTTCTGTCTCGAACATAATCTTAAGTAAGGTATGTTCGAGGCTTGTTGTCGAGCGTGTGTGACGTTCAGGTTAAGAAGAAGTCACGTTTGTTCGTTTAAGTGGGAGTGGGTGCGTTCATAATTAGTTTATTTGTCGTTTTATTTTATTTACTGTTGTTTTATTAAGCCTGTGTCGTTGTATGAGTGTGATTGTTTAGCGTTTAATTAAGTTATCTTTATTGTTGGTTGAGGGGTTAAGGCCGTGAGCGATCGACAATGGTCTTCTGTTGGGACTGGGAATTGTTGGGATGCTTTCCCGGAATATAGCTCAGCTTCCAACGGGGGATTGTTGAGATCGTTTTCGAAGAAAACGATGAGCGTGTCAACGCTTTTGTTAACAAAAAAAAAAAGTTTATTATTTTGTATTTTGACTTTTGTGTTCCTCTCGATATACTGGTTGATCAAGGAAGCTTTGGAAATATAAGTGATAAAGAATAGTCCAGAGCATAATGACTCGTCATGGAACCATTCTATGTTCTGAAAACGGAACATTCACATAAGCCGCCTCAAGAAGCCACCCCGATATTGTGAAGAAATTTAATGAGCGTTCGGAAAGAAGAATATACGACGGCATTTTCGTAGCAGCTGGACGACATTGCATAAGTATTTCCTTTCAAATGCTCTAATTGACATTATTTTCTTTCACATAGTTAATCATTGTTCAATGTGCCTTTTCATTTTGATTCACGACATATGGCTATATCGGAGTGAAATGGACTGAGGAACGAGAACGCCCGTGGAACCTCGAATGATGAGCCGTGCGAACCAGCCAAGGACAGTTGGTCACGCCGAACGGAGTAGTATCCATGGAGCAGATTATTTGGGAGAATAACTAGTGTGGCTACATGCGAAGATTTGGTGAGTTCGTCCCAATTTAGTTGCTAAACTTTAGTGTTCAATTTAAACTGAATTATGAGGAGCGTAACGTATATACCAATGCAGCAGGAGCCCCGACTTCGAGATGAGGATTAACAGATGTCACACCTGTACAGAACTTTAATCAGACTGAACTGAATGTGTTCGCGATAATAGATCTCCGAGTGCACGGCAAGCCGATAAAAGACTATTCGCCAAAAATAATAGAATTTTTTAAGCACTTTGTACTAGTTATTGATAAACTTATGGTTGGGAAAAGCAGGATATATTTAGTTTTAAGCTGACTAGCGAACCTGGCACATGCGCTCACGATGCTAAATATGGATAGCCGAATGATCGATACTGCCAGTGGGTAACCATCTCCCATTCATGATTGCCCAAGAGGGGTCACTGTCTCTCCCCCCTTTAGTTGCAATAATAAAGGAGTGACGTTGCGCTATCGAGTGCTAATTTTTCGGAATATTTGTTTCGGGTCATGAATGGGCAGAGCAATCCCAAATCGCTAGCAGTATAAATATCGTTACACCCAAACCTACAGTGGTCAATTGTCATTAAATCTAGTGAGCCAAGGTGCCGGCTTTGCTGGGTTAAGTCGCTGGGGGTTGATTAAGAATATATTAACTTATTTTAATTAGCAGCATGCAAATTTCATGGGCCCATTAGTCATAGCGAGTTTTAGTATTTATAAGAGGAATGTGGGTTGTGGTTGATGTAAGATTATTAAACTAAATAAATTAAAGGTACCTAATCACAGTGGTAGTAGGTTTTATTTCCAATTATCGGTCCCGAACCCTTAGCGCTCACCCACTTCGAACGTAGGACAATAAGTCTGACGACTATATGATATACATAGTGGGGGTGGGGACGCTACAACTTCATCTACATCCTCAATAGACTAAATTTATTTCTACTATCAACAAGATCTTCAATAGACTACATCGTTTAAATTTTCTTCCATCTCACAAGTTTTTGAAGATTGGTGACTTTATCTTTTTGTTTTTATTAAATTTTAATTTTATGATTTTCCCCATTAAAAGGAGACTACCCACATTTAAATTTAAAATTAATCATTTAAACTCCTTAGATCAATAATAAGATTCTCTATACTTTTAACTATTTCTGTACATACTTTCCAAGTTTATTTTTATTTATTTATTTATTTATTTGAAATTATAGCACCCCAGAGGGGTATTGGGTACATGGAACATAAATCGCAATTACAATTGATTGTTTAAGTAATTTGTTAACATGGATCTTATGGTTACTACAGTTTGGCAGTTTACAGTTTATTATTGTTGCTCTTGTTTCATATGGAAAGAGGTTGAACGGATATTTATAAGAGAAAAGGACGAGACACAAAAACCCTGGAATGCAATAAATAATACTTAATAAATAAAAATGAAAAATAAAATAATAATTAGCAAATAACAAAATAATTAATAAATAATAAGTAAAATCAAAATAAAACTATAAAATCAAATAAAAAGCTGACGTTTCGGATAGAGACTATCCTTTATCAAAGCAAAAAAGGATTAATTCTCTAAAGGCAATTAGAATATTAGAGAATTATCCTGAAGTTATGAAAAAAGTACTCGGACAATCGGACAGTGTAGTGTATCGGTATTCGAGTGGAACTTGAAGCATAGCTTCCATAATCTCACCCTTCATAATCATATTCCAAGGGAAATACACTGAGCTAGAAAAGAAGCCTGATGTACCCACAAGGGTCATCCAAAGTATGAAAGAAAATTGCCTCCTCTTGGTGGAGGAAAATTTGATTGACGATTGTCTAGACTAGAAGCAGACCACTAGTATTAGATAAAACACGACCTATGAAGTCCAGTAATCTGGAAATAAGACATTATCAATGTCTTCAAAATTAATATCAAGTATATGCCTTGGATCACGATATCTCTTTCTATGCATAGGATGCTTTAAAATGCCCGAGACTAGCTCGTTGCAATGATTTTCTATGTTGGGCAGCATGGATTCCATGAGCCCTTGAACGTATTTGCCAATATGAGTCACGTTGAAGTCATTATAAATGGAGGAATTGCGAACAATTCTCCGATCTTTTTGCGCAATAGTCCTAAGGGTAACGTTTTGGAACGTTTGCAGTTCTTTCCATCTAGTCTTACATATTGTGGCCCAGACGGGCATACCATAGGTCAAGATAGTCCGAACAATGACCTTATAGGGACTAAAGGACGCCTTTCTATATAGTTGGCATAGGGAACAGTAAGACGGTATTGGCTGAAAAAGCAGAAGAGGAATTTGAAGACGTGTTGGGATAGGCCAGGAAGGAGGACAAATAGGAGGTAATAAGAGGGCGACGAAAAATAATGCAATAGGATAACACATACAAAATTAAAATTATAAAAAAGTTTAGGAATGATAGGGTGTCTAGCAAAACGGTTTCGTAAAATTCCCTGGGAAAAAAAAAATTATCCCTGAAAAAATCCCTGACCGTTCCTGGTTACACAATTATTTTGACAAAGCCCGGTCGCTAGTCACCCTGTAAAATAGTATCGCATAATAAAAAGGTCACTAAAATAAAAGAGTACAGATAGCCTATGAAAAAAAAGTACAGGGACGGACACAAAATGAACATAGAAGTAGAGAGATATGACAGAACATTAAAACTGAGACAAGATAAAAAAAGATAAAGAAAGAAAGAAGAAAAAAGGCCCAGCAAATTAGGGAATAGCTGAAGTTGAAGAGGAATATGGAAAAGGTAATGAGGGAATGGTGCCTTTGCTAAGGTTAATGCCATTAGGGGTGAGGGAATTAAATTTCCAAATAAGAAAAGACTCGAATTGCTTTCTTTCTTTTTTGTTATGGAAGTTACTACGAAGAAAATAAATGCTGATAGCCTGTAAAGAGTGACCAGGGGAATTAAAGTGTTTAGCGACAGGGGTGTCAGCCTTGCTAAGAATATCAAACTTATGCCCGGCAAATCTGGAGCGTATGGTATTGCCTGTCCCTCCAACGTACTGTTTCTGGCATACTTTGCAATGTAACAGGTAAATTAAGTTGTGAGAAGTGCAGGTCAGGTCAGGTCCTGGCAATATTACCTCCTATTGTCCTCCTTCCTGGCCTATCCCAACACGTCTTCAAATTCCTCTTCTGCTTTTTCAGCTAATACCGTCTTACTGTTCCCTATGCCAACTATATATAAAGGCGTCCTTTAGTACTTTTTTCTCCTAGCTCCTCGTGTCCCTTTCTCCCTCGTCAATCAACAATCAACACTATCGTCCTGATAGGAAAGGACTCCATCTTATCCTCTGGATGACTTAACTAGGTTTCATCTGGCTTCTTGCCTAGTTCAGTGTACTTCCCGTGGTTACTTTCTGGACGAGTATGGCAGTGAAAGCGTTGCTTTCGGACCACTCGTTTCGTTTTACCTGCACTGTTCGATTGTCGATTGTCGACTTTTTTCATAACTTAAGGATAATTCTCTAATATTCTAATTGCCTTTAGAGAATTATCCTTTTTGCTTTGATAAAGGATAGTCTCTATCCGAAACGTCAGCTTTTTATTTGATTTTATAGTTTTATTTTGATTTTACTTATTATTTATTAATTATTTTGTTATTTGCTAATTATTATTTTATTTTTCATTTTTATTTATTAAGTATTATTTATGGAAAGAGGTTCCAATCCTCGATAGTTATAAGGTTGATTGGTTTGATTTGTTTGGTGTTAACGTCCTTTTCAACAGCCATGATCATAGTGTTATAAGGAAAGGCCTTCTTTAATGTTGAATGGAGGATATAGGGAGGTTCCAATTTAAATTTACGGGTTACTCGGATGTTGCAGTTATTATTTATCCATTGAGAAATAAAGTGGGTTCGGTGGTGAGGATCATACAAGGCCCTGTATAATTCTTTGAACTTGGCCAATTGTTTTAGACCAGGAAGAGTTAATACATCATTAGCTTTGCATGATGGGGTAACGGAAGTGTAGCGGGGAATTGAATAAGCCACTCGTAGAATTGAGTTGTATTTATCCTATATATATCCTATGTCCTCGTTATTTAAACATTTGTCATAGCGCTCAATGAACTTCTGCATGCTCACGTCATAAAAGCCTGCCGCCAATGAGGACAGCGACGCAGTTTTCACTTCTTCATCGTCGCTGAAATGCAGGCTGCCGACGAACTCTTTTAGATACCAAATACTTTTTTGCGTGATGCAAAGGTGGAAGCTGTCCACCCATCAAAAACATGGTAAATGAACCTTCCATGAAACTCGCATCTCAAATACTACAATTTAGCAGGAGCAAGCTACGCACCATTATGGGTTTTCTAACTGGCCACTGTCTCCTAATGAAACACCTCTGCAGAATGGGTATTCATCGAGATGCACTAATGTGCAGTAAATGTAATTTGGAGAAAGAAACTTCTCACCATATATTATTTGAATGTATTGCACTTGCGCACATAAGAGATTGAAGTCTTGGTGGCAAGACACTGGAAACAAATTATCCTAAACCTATGAGTAACTTGTTTCGATTTCTCGGCGAAGCTGGATTCCTATAGGTGTTTTGGAAATTGGGTGATTTCCACAGGGGAAATAAGTGCTTTTTGGGGCTATGGAAATTTCCTCCTAGTCCCCTGACCCTCTACTAAGAAGAAGAAGAAAAAGATAATATCGAAGTTATCGAATCCAGATTCTCCATGTAGTTCTCCACATCTCCAATGACCGAGTGGTCTCCGAGGAGAATACGGAGCGAGCCACGTAAGCAACCTTATCATACTAATTCTTTGACTGTGCTCAGTTCTGATCCAGTGATGTTAAGACGGAATTCTGCTAAGAGGAAATGTGTTAAATTAGATAACGTTGTAGTTCCCGTTAAATTAAGTTCTTTTCTCTCTAATTGTTAACGCTTCTCATTCAGCTATCTCAGTAGAGTTTGATGTGAACAATTTTCTGCAATATTTATGTGAAGACATTAATAAATATCTTTATTCTTATCAAATGCTAGGAATGCTGGGAAGCAACCTCGACGACGTTAATGGAATTAGCCCAGGAGGAACTGAAGTTGCTCTTTCTTTTCGACAAAGAGGAACACAGAGGAATTAATGATATTTTTTCTTTGTAGAATTCATTACGGAGAGATATTTAACGATAGTGAGTGTTCGAATTATTCATGAACCACAGTTCAGACTGTGGACATTATTATCGTATTGTACAATAAATACTCTTCCTCAAAGAATATATGGGAGTGTTCCGTTTTCTTTAGAGGCTTACTGGCAGAAAAGTGTTGGAAGTAATTATTTTGTCAAGTCCACTTTTTTCATAATATTAGGATAAATGAGATTGTGTATTGTGATTTTTTGGAATTATGTAAATGCTTTATTATGGATTTGCTTAATTATGTTGAATTACTCCTAAGTCTCCGGATGAAATATCTGTAATATTCGTTCAGATGTTGTAATTGCTGTCTCTTCCAAATTTACCCTCCGCTTCTTATTTATTTAATATTTCTTTTTCTTCTGGATCTTTTCCTGTCTGCTTACGAATTACCGTCCTATCTATATTTCCAACTTTCGCAAAAAAAACATTTGAAAAATTATTCCACAGTCGTCTGTCTCAATATGTTTTCACTAACAAATTAATTTCCTTACCTGGCTTTTCTCTCAAACGGAGCTTAGATACTGTATGCTTCGATCTGCTAGAGTTTATAACCTCTAACACGTCTAATAATAAATTGGTGGTCTCCCTGTTCCTTTGACTCAGTTCCTGAAGAGCTTTTCAATTTTAAATTTGTTTTTTTATAACATTCGCAGTCCATCCTTTGATTGGTTTATTGGATTTTTATCAGATCGGCAGTACACCTTGAATATTTTTGATAAGTCGTCTTCTACCTTGACTCAGAATACTGGAGTTCTTCAAGACTCCATACTGTTACCGCCATTGTTTAACTTGTTTATTAACGATTCACCTTTAGTTCTATCTTCTTTTTCATCTATTTTAAATGCTGATGATGTTAACTTATATTTTGCAGATACGTCCGTCGCAAATCTACAAAATCCAATCAATCATGCATGCCTTTTCGATATTATTTCAACGGAACTCTGACAATCATTTATCTTTGAATCTTAACAAAACTAGATATCTGACCTTTCATCAACGTAATAAACGTTCTGTTTCTTCTAAATTATTGATTTATTTAAATGAGAATTATATGGTATTCCTCTTAGCAGAATTTCATTCATACCATCTTTCAAATATCTTGGTATTTGCCTAATTCCAGATTTTTCCTGGGATGCTCACATTGATACTCACATTAAACCAAATACATTTGGTGTGGTATATAATGTATGACTTCTCGTCTTCATTATCTGCACCGTAACATATCACTTTTATTATATTTATCTTTAATATATTCATTACTCTGTTATGGAACTTCATTTTGGGGTTTAACTTCAAATTTTAACTTAATACGTCTCTTTCGTATACAAACATGGTTTATGAGAATTCTCCTGAAGCTAGGAAAACCTACGTCAGTTGCTTATTTGTTGAATTTGGCATTGCTTCTATATATCAACTTAATATTAGGTCCTTAAATACATTTATCTACAAAGTTGTTAATGGTTATCTTGTTTCTTCGACTTCCCTTCTAATCCATTATCAACCCGCTCAGCAAAAACCATAAGAATTACCGCCCGGTTTACCTCCGAAGCGGACAACTCAACAGGAGGTCCAGCTGGAACAGAATTTCACGCCGTTTAAAACACACTTATATCCGCTGACCTTTCCTTAGCTTAGAGTAATTATCTGCGACGCTGTATCCACCATGCCGGCATAATAAATAAATTTAATGCTTATTGCGCATTCTACTTTGATTTCGTCCTAGAAGGAAATGTCGGTGGATATCACAGTTACGTCAACAAGCATCCAAATTGAAACGCCGACAGTTGAGGCTACGAAAAGTCATTTTATTGGTCCGACTTACCTTTCTAAATTTCATCAGTGCTTCTCGACCGGCCCCACCTCAATTGGCGACGTAGCGCAACGCAAGTCCGGCGATTTATAAATCACCCTAAATTTTATATTTGGTGTTCTTTTTAATCTTACTCACGAAGAGTGTAAGTTCAAGTGCCCATGTTTCATTATACGAAGGTGGGTCAAATGAAAACCGCAAAATAACAAACGTTATTATTGAGCAAGCGTGAATAACAACTGTATTATTGTTCTACATAATCTCCGTTACGTTCAATACATGTTTGCCAGTGTTTACAAAGTGCATAGATTCCTCTTGAAACCAATTCTTTTGGTTCTCGTGCACCAACTACTGTACCTCTTCATCTGAATGAATTTTTTTCCACCCATTGCCTCCTTGAGTGGCCCAAACAATTTCATCAAACATTCATTATTCGGCGATTTTCCAACACAAAGGCTTCAACTGTTGCAATATTCTCTGGCGTCACAACTCGTTGTGCCTAACCAACACCACCTCTACTCAAAGCCTGAGCGCGAAAATTTCATACATTGTTACATCATCATAAAAAGTTATCTTTAATCGCATTTCTACCAATAATAAGCCAGAAATTATGACTTCGGATGATGATGTAACAATGTATGACGTTTCCGCATTCAGGCTTTCTGTCTAGGTGGTGTTGGCCTAACCCCAGTGAGGGGCGCCTGATACGGCTGTCACGACTCGTAGACCATTTTTGAACTTCACAGTCCATTCATAAACTTGCCGCTGTGACAAATATTCTATGAAACTTTATTCTTCTATGAATTTCAATAGGTTTCACACCTTCACTACCCAAAAATCAGATAATTGAACGCTGTTCTTCTTTGGTTGCATGTTGCACTACCATCTTTAAACTGCTGCGGTGACGTAGTTTGCTTGTCACCGCATATTTCTACAACTCATTTTTAACGGATCTGCAGACTTAAAACACTGTGGAGCGAAATTTGGACTTTTAATTACAATTTTGCGTTTTTCATTTGACTCAACTTCGTATTAACTTTTAATTTCATTTTGTATTCAAAATTGTAACTTCTTTAAGACATACTTATCCTACTCGCAATTCTGGGTTGGTTATACTTCTACGGGTTACTGCCGTTCCAGGCGTCCTTTTAGCTTTATCGTATGTTTCTTCATGAACATCTTATCATCATGTGTTTCATCTCATCGTTGAATTTTAAAATTTGTTATCAGAAATGCCTATCTTCATAAGGAGTAGCAGTTTTTTACTTGCCCTCAGATTTTCTACAAGTTATTTGTTATGGACACGATATAGACCAAAATTGTAAGAAAATTTATCTTTCCAAGAAATATCTTCTGTGTTTTTTTTTTTTTTGTTTTGTTTTAATTTTTCATGTGTCTTCTTATTGTAGATAAATTTTTTATTCCTTATGTCTCGCGGGTTTTACACATTCCTTATGTCTCATAATAAATTTTTAAATTTATTTTTTTTATTGTATTTTTATTGTATTTTTAAATTTATTGTATTGTATTTTTATTATTTTTTAGTTATTCTAATATAATTTGGATATAATATTTTATATATTGAATTAGAGAGAAAATAATTTTTAAAGTTTATACATGTTTAAGCCCAATGTAATTTTAGGTTACTTAACATGTTTCGTCCTTTGTAACAGCCATATAATACCGGCTATTTTTAGCACATTTTTTATATATAGAAATGTGGTTATGTATCGGTTTGTCCAGCTGTCCGTCCGTCCGTCTGTAGACAATCCCACAATTCATTGCGTTGCAATAGAAAGAGTGCATGTGTTGAATTGCTGGAAGACAAGAATTATCCTCGCATTCGGGAAAACGCGTGTTGAGAACATACATGGGCTCGGCTCTGCTCATGCTCTAAAAGTTAATGAGGTGGTGCGCGTGCAGGATGCACGTGTTTGACGATTATTGAAAGGACAGTTCGGTCTCTAAATCAAGAGAATTTTTTTATTCCTAGGGAGCTTAGTATTTATTACGATAACTTGAAAACGAATTAACTTTTTCAAAGTCTGTTTTCACCAATCCATTAATATGGTACAAAGGACGAACAAGTACAAGCGTGATTAGGCGGAATAAGTACGTACTATAATTGCACGTGCTTTAATGGTACCATTATGATACCGCTTAAAAACTTCCTATAACCAGATTTGGCATGTCACAATATATCGTGAACGAATATATAAGAGTAACTAGTGATAGTAGTTACTGGTCTAATGGCACGTGTACGTGCAAGTATGTCTCATGAATGAATATAACGCGCAAATAATGTTGGTATGAAATGTTTCGTAGTACGTGTTTTAATGGTACCAAATAGAACTTTCAATGCTAAGATATAGCATGTAATATATCAAACGATCGTAACAACGTGCCATCAGTGAATAAAACGAGTAAATAATGATAATGGTTATTGGTTTAGTAGCACGTGCCCTAATGGTACCATGTGGTACCTTATGGTACCGTTGGAACTTTCAATGCTAAGATATGGCGTGTAATATATCAAACATCTCGCAACAATATGTAATGAGTGAATATAACTAGTAAATAATGATAATGGTTATTGGTTTAGTAGCACGTGCCCTAATGGTGCCATATAGTACCATATGATACCATTGGAACTTTCAATGCTAAGATATGATATGTAATATATCAAACAATCGTAACAACGTGCCATGAGTGAATATAACGAGTAAATAATGATAATGGTTATTGGATTAGTAGCACGTGCCCTAATGGTGTCATATGATAACATATGGTACCATTGGAACTTTCAATGCTAAGATATGGCATGTTATATATCAAACAACTCGCAACAATATGTAATGAGTGAATATAACTAGTAAATAATGATAATGGTTATTGGTTTAGTAGCACGTGCCCTAATGGTCCCATGTGGTACCATATGGTAATATTGGAACTTTCAATTCTAAGATATGGCATGTAATATATCAAACACCTCATAACAACGTGTCATGAGTGAATATAACGAGAAAATAATGTTAGTGGGAATTGTTTTGTTGCATGTGTCCTAATGTTACAATATAGTATTGTTAGAGAACTTTCAATGCTAAGATATGGCGTGTAATATATCAACCAACTCATTACGTGTTGTTAGATCTATTGTTATCCATAGCTTATTTGCATCAAGAGCATAATGCTGTTAGGCTTAATGTTATCTAAAACTCACTACTTTATACATATTGCTAATTAATAGTAGTTAATCGCTTGCTTCAATATTAGACGATAACAATTTAGTAATTTAATATGAAAAAATAATAGATGCTTACACACAACGCTTCAGCAATTGAGGCTCACTTCGTTTAACATTATGTGGGAATTCTTACAAATTAAAGAACTTTTATTTTTTAAATGTATGAGGAATAACCCCCTCTCCATTTACCTTTCAGCTCTTCAAGTTTATTCGTTTAAATTCACTCTATACATCAGCTTACTTAAATGGTAATTTACGATTTAGTTTTCGTATTTATTTATTTTCTCTTAAGTGTTTTAAAATGTTGATTATTTCAATATATCCATGTACGATGTTATAACATGTAAATGTGCTCCCTTTATCCGCTTTGGCGGTAAAATCATTCTTGTTTGTATTTTTTTTTTTTAATTCATTTTTCTTTTTTCTCTCTCTCACATTTTTATAACCTTTTCTCTACCTCATTATATACATTAGACAGTTTGTGATTTTTCGTGCGAAAATGAAAAACATACGAAAACAAAAACTAAATACATTTAAAAATTTTTCGTTTAACAATTAAAAATTTTTCGTCTATCCACTTTCGTAACGGAATTTTCCAAGATTTTCGTAGGGAATTTCGTCTGCAATTTTCGTATGACAAAACGAGTGCGATTTTATCTGCGCGTCAGCTCGTTTGTGTTTTGAGCCGATTCATGATGGACAGCGAACTGCTTAGCTCTGTCAAAGAACCCTGTTAATAAATAGGAATTACCTACCGCAGTATCTTAAGCAACCTGTTGGTAAATGTCTATTTTAAAATGTTGATAATTAACTTTCAATTCGGCTGGAAGAACTCATTTTGAAAAGGGCCGAATGCCTCAAGAGAAACAAATGTTCGTTTTGTGAAAATAAAAAATCGGTTTCGTGTGCACAGCCCAACTTGTTTGATGAAAACCAAATATTATCATAAATTATTTCGTTTTGCCACTTAAATTATTTCGTTTTCGTATTTTTTATATTTTCGTACGAAAAATCGCAAACTGTCTATTGTAAAGATACTGTAATTTGTAACTGTCCTAACTGTATTAATTTTAATTGTAATTGAATTATTTAATTGAAATAATAATAGACTAAGAATAATATTTTTAAATTATAAATAAATATTAATAAACTTTGGGATACTTTTTTTTTAAATTATATATTGGGATAAATTTCAAAGTTTACAATTTTATATCTTTTATTTAAAAGTTATTTAAACGAATTTGGAATTATAATAAATTTAATTGAAAAAAATTACATTTAAAACAAAATTGCCTACTCGTAAAGCATTGCTTGAAGAGAAGCAAAAAAAAAAAAAAAATTTTGTTTTATCAATAAATTAATACTCTTTGTAATCTGCGGTTAAACTGCACCAAAAATAAACAAATACAAATTATCATTAACTTTTATCCTGATTTGTACGCTTATTTTCCTTTGAATGTGTACTAATTCATTCATTCCTCTGTGAATCAATCCATTCACCACGCGCTAACACCGTCGCATGGTCCTTGGTTTGTTCAGTGTTTTTTAATCTTACATATCACATCTGTATCTGTTTAATCTGTGATAATGTGCGATATTAGCGGCATTATCAGGTTCATTTGCATAATGTTTCTACAACAGTGTTGCCACTATTAAAATATAATCCTCGTAATGTGTGAAAACGACCTCTGTGTTTCGATTTGTATAATATCCTTTCATTATAGGATGGTATGAAAGTAAAAACATTATACTGGGTGTTTTAAAAATACTTTTACAAACTTTGGGGGACAGGTTCCTAACACCAAAACAAGAAAAAAAGTTCATGTAAACATATGTCCGAAAATCCTTCGTTTTTGAGTTATTAATGTTCGTTTGACTCATTGTATCCCAGATGAGCTGCGTTGCCAGGGAGACTTACAGCTTTTTCACATTGCTTTCGTACTTTTACACGAACATTTAGTACAAACATTTAGTACATTTTCACAATCATTTCGTACTTTTTCATAAAAATTTCGTACATTTTCACAAACATTTAGTACATTTTCACAATCATTTCGTACATTTTCACAAACATTTAGTACGATTTCATAAACATTTAATTCATATTTATAATAAAGGGTCTAAATTTATAGGCAATGATCAATCTTTTTATGCATTTACATAAGTAAACAAGTATTGAAGCAGATTTTACATTATCGCTGGACCCATTAGCCAATCAGAAGCGCTTACACGAAACTTTTACGGCTGCATTTTGTGTCAGCGCTTCTGATTGGTTAATAGATGCAGCCATAAACATAGCTAAAAAAAAGTTGCTTCAGTATTTGCTTACATATCTTTCCCGTATCTTTTCAGTTTTCTACTTCGACTATCAGTCGTTTGCTGCTTCCTTCGAGGTCTAATACAAATTAAATCTAATCCGTTAGTATTAAATCTCGATGGCTGTTTCATATCTTCATTCGTGATTACGTCATAATTTACTGGAAGCCCTCATCTAGATAACCTCGTAGCGAACTGGCGCGAGGGGACCGAGGGGATAGGAGACATGGGGCGCGTTCCACATCGCGCACTAAACGCCTTTGTGCGTCCACTAAACGCACTAACGTATTCGTCATGGAACCCGCGCGTGTTCGTCATCGT
>JAHWFO010089678.1:0-18545 GCA_023313115.1 Rhysida immarginata | reverse complement strand
CATGCACGTTTTAAATGTGTGCTTAAAATACTTAAAAAAAATTTTTAATATTTTTTTATTTTATTCTTTTTAGTCTTTATTTATTTATTTTTTTTAAAAAAAACCCTGCTTTTACATATCTAGAAAACCAATAAAGCCGTGGAGATCTGAACATGAAAGAGTTCGACATGCAATGAGTAGACTGGATACATGCATCCTAGCTGGTGGTAGTCATTTTCAGCAGTTATTGTAGAATAAGAAGTTTACTTGTAAGCTTATGTAAGGTAATAAATTATTGAGAATTGATTTTTTAATATTTTTTAAATTATTGTGACACCTAAACATCACGGGAATCAATGAAAAATTCCAGCTAAAATAGTAAATACTACTCCTATTGATACAACGTAGTGAAAGAAGTGACCATTGCCTGGGATTTTAATTAAACAAAAAATCACTTTTAATCCTGTTTAAGAATTCTAATTTGAATATTTTTATGCTGAAATGTAGTGTCACCGGAAATGAATCAGATGAGTGCCAAATTTGGAGTCGTTTGAACAACGGGAAGTGGGTGAAAAATTGATTGCAGTATTTGACCCAAACTAATAAACATGTGAAATTAAGTAAAAGTGTAATGTATAATGAAAAATAGAGGATATAGAATAGAGGTAAAAACAATGAAAAGTAAATAATCATTGGTATCAAAAAACTGTGTTTAGTTACAACATTAACATTCTTACATATCTGCATAATGGTGAATATTGCAAGGTACTAATTAAAACAAAATCCAAATATTGCAATGTGGCAGGAAATTTAATAACAGCCGACGCGTTTCGGTAATATCGCCATCATGGCCACAAAATAACTACAGAGGTGAAAACAACAAGACTACCGAATATATAGCTAAAGAAGGGGCATGTCAACCAATCGGATTTTAGGTATTAAAGCACTGATTGGTGTATATGCCTCTTTTTTTGGCTATATATTCTGTAGTATTGTTGTTTTTTGACCAAGTGTGGCATGAGGGCCTTGTCTACAAAATGATCAGAGACGGGCTCCCTGCCGATTTGATTTTGATGGTGAAATCCTTTCTTGACGGCAGATCCTATCAAGCCAAAGTTGGAGAAAATCTTTCCATACCCCGTGTTGTAAAGGCCGGTGTCCCTCAGGGTTCTGTCCTCGGGCCTGTGCTATTTAATTACTTTGTACATGATTTCCCGAAACCCGATAATTGTAATCTGTATTTTTATGCGGATGACACTGCCATTATGACATGGGCACACCAGCCGGCTCACGTTATCACTCGGCTGCAGTGCGCCTTGAAGCAGTTCGAAGACTGGTTTAACTGCTGGAAGTTGAACCTTAACGTCGGAAAGTGCAAGGCTTTGTACCTCAATAGGAAGCTCAAGCATCCCCCAGATTCTCTTGTTCTGTTCAATAAGAAACTGAACTGGGTGGACAACTACAAATATCTGGGAGTTATCATTGACTCAAGACTATTCAGGGAACCAGCATATGTCCTATGCTCTGAATAAAGCGAAGAGGGCTAAGTACAGTATCATAGCTCTCATGGGTCGCAACAGCGCCCTCAGCATTGACAACAAACTACTTCTGTACAAAGCGATTATCCGGACCATACTCCTCTATGGCATGCCTGCGTGGGCGACTATCTGTAAAACCAGATGGAGTGAACTATAGTCATTCCAGAATGTTACCCTGAGGACCATTGCCCAGCTGGACAGAAGGATGGTGAAAAACCAAGTTTTAAACATGGGCCATATCGGAAAGTTTATACAGGATTTCCTTTTGATTATGATACAGAAGATGAAGACTCACGACAATAAGCTTGTGAAAGGGATATAGAAGAATTCAATGAATATGAACTGGCATACGAAGTATCGTAAACCGAGGCACGTTCTTGACATCAATTTTGAAGATATTAGCAACGTCTCTTTCCCTGACTACTGGAAGATGTGATAATCTTCTTTCTCCTTGTATTTTTTTTTTATTTCGTTTGTATTTTACTTCTGACAATCGTCAATCTTATTTTCTTTTTTGTATAATATGGAAGACCTCTTGGGTTGGTTAGGCTTCTTGACTACCTCAGTGTATTTCATTTGGAAATTATTCTGGTTGTATGAGCTTTGTGAAAGCGCTGCTTTCGTCCCATCCTAACAAATGTACACTTCACTGTTTGATTGTCGATTGTCGTTTTTTTCCTCTGTAGTTATTTTATGCCCGTGATAAGTGTTATTACTGAAACGCGTCGGCTGTCATTAAAATTCCTACAATGTTGCAATATCACAATACATGATACAGTACACAGGGATCATTAAGGGGATCATTCTCTATACATGTATGTATGTTCTGGACCAATAATCACTGATGCTCGAAAAAAAATTTTCATCTCACGAACATACGCTTGAATGCATCTAATTTCAAAGATATACCAAATTTATTAAATTATTTATAAAATTTATTTATATTTAAAATTATATTTAAAATTTATTAAATTATTTACAAAATATCCGTTACTAATTCTAGCTGAAGGAAAATATGGCCAAGTGACATTTTTATTTGTTAAATGTCAGATTTAAAGATGAAAAAAAAACACGAGCTGTTACGATTTACGACGTCAATCTGCCATGGTCTTAGCACCTTATTATTAAGAAAATAATACAGATGAAAGAAATATCTTGACATTACTTTGTGCAACAGGTTTCATGTAAAAAAAAAAATTCTTTGAATGTTTACAAAATGTACAATAAAAACCGAAATACTGGGTAACAAGCGCCCGTATTCTTACGTTGTGTTACACGCTCTACTACTCCCTACAGTTGATCGCTTATCTCTGTCTAGTACTTATCGATTATGTTACTCGCCTGTCGCGTCATCCAGCCACAGCGCGGATGATCCAGTAGTTTTAATAGTTCAAATCATTGGTACCACTACAAGTCTGCGTGGTTTTAGTGCTCGCCAGGGCGGCGCTGCTGCCATGATCGGTTTAGAATAGCAGACGACTCTTTAGTCTACTATTGGGATTTTGCTTTAGACGTTTCAGTAGTATCAGCATTTTGCTTATCTTTTTGTTTCCAGTTGATAAATTTTACATTAAGGCTGTATTTTAACTTCAGTTTAACTGATACAATAAATTAAACACATGTTTAATGGACATGACTTTTTTTTTATTAATTTATAAGCTAATTACTTTGGAATCCATAAGATCAACATCATTAACAGAAAGAATCGTTTTATTTTTACAAATTACATTGAGAGTTTAGATTGGCGTTTTACATACTTCAGTTTCTCATTTGAAACTGCTTTAGACAATTTTTTTAGAAAATGCGCCAGTCTCATTTTTACAAAATGGATTATGAACATGGGAAATATTTTTGTTGCATGTTCATAGGTGCAAAATAAGCTTCTCCAGCTTAAAATTGGGTTTACATTTTCCAGCAACTTAATGAAAACATCAGATTTAAAAGTATTTGACGATGAAATGTTCAAATGCTGTAACACGCTGCAGTCCACTTCTCGTAAGCAGTGGTAGAGTGCTTCGGATGTTCTTACAACATGACAATTTCCCGTTATTAAAGAAAAAATATTTAGCAAACAATTCAATCAATAAATAAGTATTATGCAGTGCTTGTTTATTATCTTATTTGTAACTTACTGAATTCTTTAAGATTAACAAGATCACATGGCACATTTTTATGTGTTTTTGCAAATATATTATCACTGCATGTTTTTCAGTGTGCAAGTTTTGCAACTTGCCGCAGCGCATACCCGATCATGTAATATGTTACATAATCAGGAGAAGTGAAGTTAGTGGAATGAACACTACTCATGCTTTCCGTTATCCCACAGTCTTCCAGGAATATGGTGTTTTATAGCACTATGTCCTGCATGGCTGCATGGTGGTTTTCTAGGTCCATTTTTTTTCTTTGCTGATTTGCTTCAAATGTGCAATCAAGTCTTTGCAGTGTTGTTCCACTTCAGCAGCATCTTCTGTTTGCTCTTCATGGTTCTTGATGTTTGCTTTTGTGGTATGTAAAGTATCTTGAAGTGGTCCACGAAGAGCATGAATAGCATTGATGTCCAAAAACTGTTGCACGTTGGGATGATCATTTGGACTATATCCACGAACACCACTAAAGCGTAATTCCACTCTATCTTGATTTAGTTTTGAAGTGAGGACGTACTTGAAATTGTGTTCTTTAAATAGATAGAGACAGATGTCTATAGCTGATTTTACAGTAAGCTTCAAGCTGCTTATTGTAGTCGGTGCTGCAAAGTTGTGTGCAGAATGTGAACATAAGATTTTAAATGAATTTGTTAGAATTTCAATGCTTTTCCCATTTTGATAAACGGCATTGGATGGATTTGTGGAATTTAATGCATCAAACAGGTCACTGATAAATTTTACAAACTTCCCAGTTTGTTCACAACCTTTCAGGGTTGGCTCTCCTTTCAAACGATAGAATGTCATACCATTCGCCACAGCATTACTGAACACTTGACAAGCCAGAGAGACTTTCATTTTTAAATAGCTCTTTTCAACTGACAAGTGTTCTGGTGTCAATTTGGGGCATACCCGGTGAAGTGGATTCTGGCAGTCCAGATTGTATACGGCTTCAATATACTTGAAATCAATTGCTTCTCCTAGGAAAAGGTGATTTCCTGACTTCTTCACACAGTAATTCCTGATGCATTTTATTAAATGTGGCACATCATGTAAGAAAAACATTTTTCGTTCTTCACAATGAGGATTTAAAATGCTGTTGTGGGTCATCCCAGGTTCTGCTCTTATTCCAAGGCGCTTATATGCAGTTTTATTTGGAGTAGCCCCATCGCATACAACTGAAATGATATATGAAATACCAATTAATTTATATGTCATGATCATTATATGACTATGACAGACTACATACTAACTTACCAGCTAGAATTTGGCCTCCATGTTCTTGAACTGCAGTTATGACTTCCTTGATCCTCTGAGCAATTTGTATCCCATTAAATCCCCCGCTTGATAAGATATTTCCCACAGTAAAGCTCATCTTACTTGAAATAGAGTCAGCTATAAAAATCATTGCTCTATTTTGAAAGCGTTTTTCTAAGGGCCTGTCATCATCAGTTAAACCTGTAAATTACAGAATATCTATGTAATTATGGTAAAGTATATCTAAAGTATGGCAAAATCTAACTAGCTATTCCTCCGAGTCAAACCTTTCAGAGTGTAGCGCTCATCTAACGTTCCAACTTCCAATTTTCTGTTTAAATAGATTTCATCAAATTTTAAAACAAGAAATCTTTGATCTTCAGGAAGTGATTCCATTGATTCCTTCATCATGCGAAGAACAAGATTATTAATGCCTACTTTGCATGATGCTGATGAACGCATTTTTTGAACTGTTCTGAATGAAGGTAGCACTTGCAAGCTGTTTTTTCGGACAGTTTCGTATGTACTCTTCCCTCTGCATGAGAACATCATCGATTCAACAAGATGACGTGGCTGATAACGCATTCCTAATGCCTTTTTCACATTTGCCTTTCTTGCCAAAGCATTGGCATAAAGCTTCTCACGTGCATTTAGGTTTTTGTATGGAATAAAAACTCCTTCTTGAATCCTTCCCCCCCTTTTTTTTAGCTAATACATTTCTTAGCCTGTAATATCTTTTGTACCAGCGTCGGTAAAGAACTCTATAATTTTCTTCACTGCAAGTTTGAGTGGCAGTTGTTGCTGTCGTTACTCTCATTGGAACATCATCAATTTACTCATTAGGCGATGATGGTTCTATCATTTCTGTGGTGGCTGACAAAGTATTTTGAGCCAATTCCTGACAACTGGGTTCAGTAGACTGTGATCTGTCCCGCGGTCGTTTTCGGCTGCTACTTTCCTTTTTCCAGAGACGTTCAGGAACACCACAGTCTTCAAACAAACAAGGGTACGCATCTTCAGTCAATTTCCACTTTTCATACTGATATGTATATGTTGATCCATCTGCTAGTAGAATGGTTTCCTCCTTTATTAACTGGTCATTACTGAAGTGTTTATGGCAAATTCTTGAATTTGCTGACAAATACAGTCATTATCTGGAGTGGATAAATAATCCCACAGATAAGGCTATTCCAGTAAAAATTGTTGAAAACGAATTAAAAATTAAACGAATCAATATCCTTGGTGATTGTCCTAAACCTGGTATTCCGTTTGGTAGAATGTTGGAGTCATTAATTAAAAAAGTTAGAATATGCGGACCAAGTTATCCGTTAACGATGACTGCTAGGATTTTACAGAATTTTAATGTTACAGGTCATTACCTTATATATATGTTGTGTGTTGCAATTGTGAGAGTTAAAAAATTTCCGAAAGTCTTAAAGGTGACGAAAATTAATCCATTGTTTAAAAGGGGTGACCCTAGGGACATTTCCAATTATCGTCCGATATCTGTCATGAACCCGCTATCTAAAATTTTCTATCATCTCACAGAATATCTGTGGCCACGGATTCCACTTCAACAGAAAGGAAGCAGGCCCGGATCTAAAACTACGTGGATCCCTTTATATATTTACTTAAAAGCGATAGAGGCAAAAGACCTTGGCCGCAACTTTATTGTAGCCCAAAGGATATTTCGAAGGCTTTCGATACTGTATCTCGTAGCCAACTTCTGTATGACCTGTCGATGATGGAGGTCAATAGTGATTATATGGAATTACTTTCTGATTACTTGAGTGAGAGATCGAATGTTATTAGTTTATCTCCCTTGATTAGAAAGAAATCCACCCGAGGTATAGTTCAGGGATCGAGCCTTGGGCCTCTTTTGTTTGCCGTTTCAACTGCTTCTGTTTATTGTCATTCGTTTAACACCGAAATTATGAGTTACGTAGATGATAACTTTTTGTTTACTACTTATCCCACTGAAACTCATGATGAAATTATAGGCCTTCTAAATCAGGATGTGGAGTTCCTGTCTAATAGGTATAATATGAGAGGACTCAGTCTTAATGTTCAGAAAACAAAGATTATGTTCGGTCCGAGTATTCTTAGTGATTGTACAACTATTAAGATCCTCGGAATTTTGTTTGATTCCAGCCTTAGGTTTAATGAATTTGTCGATCAGTTGATTATTATGTTACACCGCAAAATATATTTGACTAAAAGGTTACGGACAATCTAAACAACTTGTGCAGTTTTTAAAAGCTGCAATTGTGAAAAAAACTTGAGTATGGCGCCATTTTTTGGGCTTCGTCTACGATTATTAATCTAAATCGGCTGTCTGTCGCCTATAACCGAGTAATTAGGACTGCATTTAAAATGAACAGATTGGAATCGGTTACGTTGATGTGTTCTAGACATGAACTTCCTACTTTACCGATTATAGGTAAGATTGCTATTATTATTGAATTGACAGAGGCTCTGAGGAATAATATCCATCCTGCTAGTTTTGATAGAGAGTGGTTCAGCTTGGGTGACGACATACGGAAAACTCGACGTTACCGTTTTGTTATACCTTATATAATTTCTTCATTTAAGGAAAAAAGCTTTCCGTTTAATGCCATTTTGGTTTAAAATGAATTACCATATGATATCCGGTCTTCTGTATTTATGTGTCAGGCTGTGGATTGCACCGTTAGTTGCTTTCATTTTAATCATCGTGTACGCAATTATTTTATCGAAACTCAAGCTTAGGGCTCTAGTTTATGTTTAACCGTAGTTTTGTCCCTTGGTTAAGTGTTTAATTGCGATGTATTCAGTTGTGGTGGATAATTTTGGACTTGGATATTTGACGTGGCCCTTCTTTGTTAGGTTCGGCTTTTATTTCTTTGTTACTCTAAGTGAGTGCTCCACAAATAATAATAATAATTGGAGCACCCACTATACTCTCCGGACTTTTCTCGATGTGATTTTGACCTTATACTGACGGTAAGTAACCATTACGTGGTAGACAGCTTCGGACACGAATGGACATTGCAAATATTGTGCAACAGGAGATGACTAGATTTCCATATGGTGAGAGAAATGGTGAAGCAGATGATATGGGCGCCTGTCACATCGTTGGCAGCGTACTGTGAACGTTCAGGGGACTACTTTGAGGCCCTTTAGAACGGGTATGTGTGCTGTAATGATTCTGGAACATGAAAGTTGTAAAGTCCTTAATAAACATGAAGAGCAAAATATTTCCGTGTTGCTAAATGTCCGTACATTTCCTCCATTCCTTGTCCTTTCATCTATATATTTCGCATTTTCCACCCACGGTCGAATTCTCACAAAAAAATAGTTGCCATGACTTATGCCCCAACCCTCGTATATAAATAAATTTTAGCACGGTCTTTTAATCCCCTGGTCTGTGCACACGCACAAATTCTGATGTTGTAATCAACAATTGGGTTGCTGTTTATGGAAGAAGCGATTTCAGTCCCCTCTAATGCATGAATTTGGCTACTTCCCAAACTTAACAATGTAATTTAACGCTCGTACAACGTAAATGCGCTACAGATCCTGTATGTATAAGTGATACGACAACTAATTACATGGACGCCATTTTGTGCTAAACACACTAATAAATTCCTTTTTATGACGGCTTGGCCGTTTGGTCAATTGAGACAATAATTTTTTTTCTACTTTTCATACATTCTAAAATTTCAATAATACTTTCTTGAAATAGTTATTTCCTTGAAATAATGTAATTAATTTTAATTATATTGTGGCGTTAATGCCATTTACATGGGGAGGACACAAACACCTTCCACAGATTTCGATGGGATTAAACATAAAGGTTGGGGGCCATCTAAAAGTAACTCGTGTAAAAGGGTTTAGGTTAACACGCTTTCGTTTTTTAAAAAAGCGACATCAAAAGAAAACCTAAAAAAAAGCGACGTCAAGGAATTCAGCTTATATCAGCTCCTCCCTCTTCCCTGCTTATATACCTAAAGAATTTGCACTAATTTCACCGGAATTGATTAAGGCACTTGCCTGCAGTAGGGAAACTTGCGGGTTCAAGTCTATCCTCTTAAGTGCCTGTCCTTTTTTTTTCTTCAGTTGTTATACGCGCCAAAGGTAAGAAAAAAAAAAAAAAAAAAAAAGGGATTTTACCTAAAGTTTTATTGTTAGAAATAACTTTTCATTTAAATTAAGAAATTGAGAGAAAAGGGGACGGGAAGAGATTTCATTTCGATAAATATTTTTTTCCCTTCAATTCTTAAGAGAGCTTAAATCTGATATCTGAAACAGCTGCCCACCCATTGTTGAAACACGTGATCGAGCCATGGTGATCTTATTCTTACTTTTATACTTTCTTCTAGCCACTATACTACTTTCATGGATCGAGCATCCTGTGAAAACCAAAGGGAGGGGGGTCAATGATAAAAAAAAAACACAAGGGAATGAGAGAGTCGAACAGAGTGAACGTGATGGGATTCTTCTCTGTGATGAAGCTAAACGGTATTGCATACGGTAATTCAGGACTATCATGAAAGATTACCATAATGACAGCTAGTATGTGTTGTCTAACCCTTCGAGCATAGAAATAGAAGGGTTTTTATGTTCGAAGGTCTAACCCAGTGTTTCACGATATCGCCCCCTAAGCGGCGGCAGGGTCATTGGAGGGGGCGTTATATAGCAAGTGGACACTCGACAATCCAGCAGTGAATTGTACATATGTTCAGGTGAGACGTAAGCAGTGTTTACACGAGTCTCACCCTTCCGGAATAAACACCACATGAAATACACTGAAATAGGCAAGAAGCCTGAGTAACCCAAAGAGGTCTTCCACATTATGAAAAAAATAATAAGATAAACGATTATCAGAAGAGTGGGAGAGGGGAAGGGGGTGGTATCACATCTTCCAATAATCCGGGAAGGAAACGTTGCCAATTCTTTCTTCATAAATACTTGCTAACGCTTTACTACGTAACCATGTACTATTGAAGCGAAAGATTAGCTACTAGCTATTGTTAAATTTGCCTAACACAAATTAGCTACTTATAATATAAGGCGTAAGTAATTACATGCCATATCTTAGCATTGAAAGTTTCCAATGGTTCAATAATGGTATCATTAAAACACGCATATGGTTCATTCATGACATCATTCCAAGTGGTTTGATATATTACATGGCATATTTTAGCATTGAAAGTTCCAATGAACCATAATGGCTCTACTAAATCCAGGTTCCTTTGAACCAATTTCGACTATCATTAACTTTACGTTATATTCGTTCATGACACATCATTCCAAGTTGTTTGATATATTACATGCCATATCTTAGCATTGAAAGTATCCATTGGACCATAATGGTACCACTAAACCACAGACGCTTGAACCAGTTTTGAGTGATATTGATCATCAAGGAAGAACATCACGTGTCTTCACTTAATTCACAAGCCTCTTCTCTGGTTTAGCTATGGAATGCCAAAGAGAGAACATTATTGATCAGTTCATAGGCCATTTATGCGAACTTGAAAGCCGTTTTTTCCGCTGTGCGAACAATCTACTGCAGCACAATTAGGCATTATGCCTTTAGTTTTATAAATGTTTTTTAATTCGGAAAAAATTTACAGCTGGCAATATCTAAATACTGTTGTATAGCATGAGATAAAAAATCGGAAGACATATTTAAAACTCGTAAAATATGACGAACCGAAATAAGAGGTTGTATGTGGATATTGACAATGAAATAACGACAAAATAACTCTTTAACCACAACAGTTTTATAAAACAAAAGAAAAAAATACAAAAGGAAAAAATAAATACATGACCTGTAAACGTTTTTCGATAGCGACGCTATCATCATCAGCAAGACGTTATACGAGACAAATGTAAAGAAATTTTATCAAACAATTGGTATCGTAATAAGTTCAACCAAATTGATAAACCATATTTCAACACCGTTAAGTCTCTTAAAGATAAGGATTGTTTTTACATGAAGAGTGACAAAAGTAACAATGTTGTTATCTTGAGAAAAGACGATTACTTTAATAGGGTTAATCAACTCATACACGAAGGTAAGTTCACTGAGTTAAAGAAAGATCCTTTACCCAAACTCATTAGGGAAACTAAAGCTGCCATTAAGAACTCGATTAATCTTTTTCCTGGTAAGTTTGGTTCGAGGTTGGTTATTCCTAATCCTACTATCCCCAAATTATATGCGCTTCCTAAGACGCATAAGCCTGGAAATAAAATGCGGCCTATAATTTCCAACATAAATTCCCCCACGTATCTAGTTTCTAAACAATTGGCCAAATACCTTAGAAACATGAGGATTTCGGAGTTCGATTTTGCAGTGACCAATAGTCTTGACCTAGTCAAGAAACTTGAAAACATCGAAATCAAGGAAGGGGAAATTCTCGTTTCGTTCGACGTTCTGTCCTTATTCCCTAGTGTACCGATTCCCGATACCGTCAAATTTGTCCAAGAAATTTTGATTAATAATTCAGTCCCTCAATCTAATATTGACGAATGCCGCAGATTGGTCAACCTATGTTTTAAGAACAACGTGTTTAAGTTCAATAACAAGTTCTACAAAATGGAAGAGGGTACTCCTATGGGATCGTGTTTGAGCCCAATATTGGCTGAGATTTTTCTCAAAAAATTTGAAGAAAAATTAAAAACTTGCGGTTTTTACTTTCCTAACACTTGGTTCAGATACGTAGACGATGTGTTTACTATCTTTGATACCAAAGTGTGCAACGTATCGGATTTCTTGCAACATCTTAATAGTTTCTATTCTACTGTGAAATTTACATTTGAATTAGAAAATAATAATAGTCTACCTTTCCTCGATATTTTGATTACCAGGAACAACCAACGTTTATCTTTTGATATTTACAGAAAACCCACTAATCATCTCAATTATATCACTGTAGATTCTAGCCACCCCTGGAGTCAGAAGATGGCAGCATTTATTTTCACGATAGATAGGGCTATCAATTTACCTTTGAATGATCAAACACGCAACAAGGAACTGGCATTTATCAGGAAAATAGCGATCAAGAACGGATACGATTCAATAACCATATCGAACTTAATTAGAAAAAGGAACTTCAAAAATTTTTTATCGGACATGACCACATTGAAATCAATAAAAGATAAGGATAAAATCATTTCTTTACCTTTTAATAATTCTCTCATCAAAAATTTAGCTCCTGTTTTTAAAAAAATTAACTTCTCTTTAGCTTACAGTAACCCCAACCAATTGAAGAATTTGTTAGGCGGACCTAAGGACAAAACACCGGACCTACAGAAGTCGGGCATTTACACAGTTCAATGTTTTCAATGCCCGAAACATTACGAAGGACAAACCAAACGAAGTATCCACACAAGATGGAAAGAACACCTCGCACATAGACGGTTTGGTAGGATCCATCAATCTGCCGTCGCCAAACACTCAATAAAAAGTGGACATAGCTTCTCGATAAAAAACTTGAAACTGGTGCAGCCGATTAATAATCAACTTCTGTTGAACGCATATGAAAGTATGACGATACAGAGCACCAATAGGAACACTTCATTAAATTCGGACTCAGGCCCCATTGGACAGTCATCGTTAATTAGGTGGTGGGCCCGATTGGCCAATAGTCATTCTCACCTGACGACCAATAGTTAATCTTTCTGTCTGCTTGTACTGCTTGACCTGTGATTGGTTTTCTTCGTGACCATCTCGCTATAAAAGCTTGTGAAAGGGATACTGTAGAACTCAATGAATATGAACTGGCATACGAAGTATCGTAAACCGAGGCACGTTCTTGACATCAATTTTGAAGATATTAGCAACGTCTCTTTCCCAGACTACTGGAAGATGTGATAATCTTATTTCTCCTTGTATTTTTTATTTGGTTTGTTTTTTGTTTCTGACAATCGTCAATCTTATTTTCTTTTTTGTATAATATAGAAGACCGCTTGGGTTGGTTAGGCTTCTTGACTACCTCAGTGTATTTCCTTTGGAGTTTATTCTGGTTGGATGAGCTTTGTGAAAGCGCTGCTTTCGTCCCATCCTAACGAATGTACACTTCACTGTTCGATTTCGATTGTCGATTGTCTTTGGTACAGTTCCAACTCACTCCTGGAATCCAACGCCTAATTTCTGAAAGAAACAGGACTCGTAGACTATGGCAACGCTATCGTGAACCTTGGCTCAAAACCAAGTATAACAGGCTAGTGCGAAGAGTCCAAGAGGATATAAAAGAGCTTCGCGACGCTAGATGGAATGAAAAACTCAAAAGCTTGTCGGCTCGCGACAATTCCATCTGGAATATGGTCAGAGCTTTACAGAAGAGGAAGAATGATACGCTTCCTCCACTACGTACTCCACAAGGTGACTATGTCCAAACTGATCAGGACAAGGCCCAAGTCATTGCAGATTCACTGGAAATGCAGTTTGTTACTCCCACCAACGATAAGCCCGAGAGCCAAATCATGTCTCAGCGTGTGGAAAAAGGTATTGTCAACTTTGATGAAGTCCCGCAGCATTTAACGAAGTACAACATCGAGGCTGGAGAGATCGCTAACATCATAAGTAAACTGAAAAAGAAGAAGGCTCCAGGAAAAGACAAGGTGAGTAATAACGCCCTTATGAATCTCCCAAAGAACTTTATTGTCTTTCTCACCAATATCATTATCGACTGCTGGAAATTTTCTTATTTCCCTGTGGCTTGGAAGAAATCTATTGCGTTGAGTATCCCCAAGCAGGGGCAAAATCCTGCAATTCCGGCGAGTTACCGACCTATTAGCCTGCTATCCACGATGTCTAAGGTGTTGGAGAGAACGATCCTCGTCAGATTCCAAGATCACTGTCTAGCAAATGACCTTTTTCGGGAAGAGCAATTTGGCTTTCGTGCTGTCCACTCTTGTCCGATGCAGATATGGAGGCTCGTTGAAGACCTGAGCACCCCCCTGAACCTATCCAGGTACTGTGGGGTGGTATTTCTCGATGTCAGTAAAGCTTTTGACCAAGTGTGGCATGAGGGCCTTGTCTACAAAATGATCAGAGACGGGTTCCCTGCCGATTTGATTTTGATGGTGAAATCCTTTCTTGACGGCAGATCCTATCAAGCCAAAGTTGGAGAAGATCTTTCCACACCCCGTGTTGTAAAGGCCGGTGTCCCTCAGGGTTCTGTCCTCGGGCCTCTGCTATTTAATTACTTTGTACATGATTTCCCGAAACCCGATAATTGTAATCTGTATTTTTATGCGGATGACACTGCAATTATGACATGGGCACATCAGCCGGCTCACGTTATCACTCGGCTGTAGTGCGCCTTGAAGCCGTTCGAAGACTGGTTTAACTGCTGGAAGTTGAACCTTAACGTCGGAAAGTGCAAGGCTTTGTACCTCAATAGGAAGCTCAAGCATCCCCCAGATTCTCTTGTTCTGTTCAATAAGAAACTGAACTGGGTGGACAACTACAAATATCTGGGAGTTATCATTGACTCAAGACTATTCAGGGAACCAGCATATGTCCTATGCTCTGAATAAAGCGAAGAGGGCTAAGTACAGTATCATAGCTCTCATGGGTCGCAACAGCGCCCTCAGCATTGACAACAAGCTACTTCTGTACAAATCGATTATCCGGACCATACTCCTCTATGACATGCCTGCGTGGGCGACTATCTGTAAAACCAGATGGAGTGAACTACAGTCATTTCAGAATGTTACCCTGAGGACCATTGCCCAGCTGGACAGAAGGACGGTGAAAAACCAATCCATCCACATGGATTTAAACATGGCCCATATCGGAAAGTTTATACAGGATCTCCTTTTGATTATGATACAGAAGATGAAGACTCACGGCAATAAGCTTGTGAAAGGGATACTGAAGAACTCATTGAATATGAACTGGCATACGAAGTATCGTAAACCGAGGCACGTTCTTGACATCAATTTTGAAGATATTAGCAACGTCTCTTTCCCTGACTACTGGAAGATGTGATAATCTTATTTCTCCTTGTATTTTTTTTATTTCGTTTTTTTTTTTTTTCTTTTTTTTCTGACAATCGTCAATCTTATTTTCTTTTTTGTATAATATGGAAGACCGCTTGGGTTGGTTAGGCTTCTTGACTACTTCAGTGTATTTCATTTGGAGTTTATTCTGGTTGGATGAGCTTTGTGAAAGCGCTGCTTTCGTCCCATCCTAACAAATGTACACTTCACTGTTCGATTGTCGATTGTCTTTGGTACAGAGGACATCAATCAACGTGTTGAAAACATCACCAGATGTATTAACAGTGCCATAGAAGCTAGTAAGTATCCATCAGAGAATAAACCTCCTCATCGAATCCAACTCACTTCTGGAATCCAACGCCTAATTTCTGAAAGAAACAGGACTCGTAGACTATGGCAACGCTATCGTGAACCCTGGCTCAAAACCAAGTAAAACAGGCTAAAGAACCAAAAATTTTAGACATTTTGCAAAGCAAATAATTTTTGGAATTGAATAACTTTATATGTTTTGAGGCTGAAAAATAAAACGCTGCTTAGCTGAGCATAAGAAATATCTTGTAACAGGGCAAAGATGTTGAAAAAAATCCTTAAGCGACATTCTCCTAGTTGTTAAAAAATGTAGATGCTTGAAGAATGCTAAGAAATGTCCGAGACTACTTGTGCTCATTTGCCTTGTTTACCATTTTTTTTTATTTTTTTGCAAGTGCAGATTGGTGCTTTAAGGATATTTTCAACATCATTGCCCTGTTATAAGAAACTTCTCCGTGCTCAGCTAAATAATGTTATATTTTTAATCCCCAAAACATATAATTATTAAAATGACCTTTAATTCAAAATAAAATTTATTCGGGTTGGAAATTGTAAAAAAAAAATATTTCTTGAAAATTTTAATTTTTGGCCTTTTATGAATTTAAAATAAATAGTAATTCATTCCCCATGGTGTTTAAGATGAAATGTAAATTAATTATAATCAACTGTCGGATTTCTATGAATTTTGTTTTTTGTTATATTATTTTGTTGAAGTCTGAAATTTGTTAATTTTTGTCCTCATCATTTACTTCAATATAATTTTATCATTAAAATATACAGTGTATCTAAATGTATATCTTTAAGTGCATATAATATAGTTAAAAGTTGCATTCTAATGGCTTTTGTCACTTATTTTGCTTACCACTTTTTCAATAAAAACAAATTAAAGTAAGTCAAATTAATTCTGTTGTTGAAATTAGAATAGTTTAAAGTGAAATTACTATATTGCGGAAAATATATTAATACATTTGCAAAGTCACCATGTGCGCTGCCAACACTGAGAACTTGAGTTACCTCACAAAATATTCATCTCTGATACCTCTGACACATTAATTTGTTTTTCTTGATTTCAGTTTTCCACAGCGAGATTCTTTGTTTGCATTTCTAGCCTTTGATCGTTGAGAATAATTTAATGCAAGCTGAAGCTAAAAATATTTTTTAAATAAACTAAATTTCACATTTAGAAATTAAATGTTTAGGGACACATTAATATGACCACCTCTCCTCGAACATGTTGGAACGTCCCATGGTATGCAAATGAGAAATCATTGCATATCATTAAAAGCTGAAAACAGCAGACGTGTAGTAGCATCCGTTAACACAGCAATTGTCGCCGTCATGGGCAGAGCAAGTGACCTGTCGGACCTCCAAAAGGGGATGATCATTGGCTATCGGACCAAGGGGGGCAGTATTTCAGAAACGGCCACCTTTGTGAACTGCTCTAGGGCTTCCGTTGTGAAGGTGTACGGCGACTGGACGTACCTGACAGTTTCGAGCAACCGAAGAGGTAACTGTGAGGCCCCACGGGCCATCGATCTTAGAGGCGAGTGTCGGTTACGACGCCTGGCCAAGACCAATCGGCGTGCCACTGTTGAGCAACTGAGACAGCAAATGAACAGTGGGGCCACTAGGCGTGTCAGCACCAAGACAGTGCATCGATCCCTCTTGAGGTTGAGGCTCCGGAGCAGGCGTATGGTAACAGCACCCATGTTGACGCCTGTGCATGGCCCAAAACGCCTCCAATTCGCAATGGACTATCGCCATTGGACCTCAGCCGAGTGGCAAAGGGTTGCGTTCTCTGACGAGTCGCGGTTTCTGGTGAACAGAGTGGACGGACGATGGAGAATTCACCGGGAAGCAGGCATCCCGACACCATCGTTGGCAGATGACAGGCTGATGGGGGTAGGGTGACTGTTTGGGGGATGATTTCGTGGTATGGTCTGAGTCCACTGATACGCTGGAGGTTACACTGAATGCTGTTCGTTACCTGACGATCGTCGCAGATCAGGTACACCGTGGGACAGATTGAACATTTGTGGGACCATCTCGATCGCCATGTTCGCAGGCTGGACCCTCCACCACGCACAGTGATGGAATTACGGGGATGTACTGATCGCCGAATGGTCCCAGATACCTGCAACCACCTTCCGAGGACTTATTGAATTTCTGCCACGTCGACTAGCTGCTGTGCTTGCCGCCAAAGGTGGTCATATTAATGTGTCCCGACCCTGTATATTACAATAAATATTAGAACTGAAGCGAAAAAATCTAACGGTATATGTATTTTGGGAATGTGTAAATGAAATTTATATAGCATATTGAAATCGATTTAATACATTGAACAAAGGGATAGCAGATTCCCGAAAGGTCGCAGCATTTTTCCTTCCCTGTGTATAATTATGATACGTTTGAACAGTTTCTGCAGTTTAATTTTTATTTTCTCTTTGAATATAACAGGATGCATTTTTTTAACCATATCAGTTTTATAAATTTTATTAACTAAGGAATAGCATATTCCAGAAATGTTTATAGTCTTTAAATGTTAATCTTAAGCGTAATTTACCTTTCAACTCTTCATAAATTATTATATTTCAATCTGAAAGCTGTCGTGAATTTAATGGATAAAATATGTAAAAATTAAAACTATTCCATTAAAGTGGAAATAAAAGCTGCAGTAAATATAAAATTATTTTGATCTTTCAGAAAGCAGTGCCATTTGTTATATGCAGGTGCTTTACTTTTATAATTTTTGCAGAGAGGCATAGTGCAATTAAGGCGAGTCATGCTTTCAGACTCGGAATGAGGGTTGACCGTGTTGTTACTAGAGGGCGTGCGAATTACGTGGCCATCATCCATTACTGTGTTTCGGATTTCTCTTAGAATGGATAGCCCCTTCGCTCGGTGTTGTATTGATTGGGTTATTATTTTAACCAATTTGAAGTTATAATTTAAGTACTTGAGATATCTCTTTTTTGTATTTTTTATATTTTAAGCGCCCCCAGGGCCTTCCTGTCGATCTTGGACCTTACTGGCCGTGTATTGGGCGTTACTGTCTTTTTGTCTTTCATTTAAATAAATAAATAAATAAATAAATAAAGAAGAGGATAGAAGGAGATGAAGCCAGAAACTGTGGACACAGATTAACAAGAACAACAGGAAACCACTATTCCACATCAGATGTTGTAATAAACATCTGATGTGGAATAATGGTTTCCTGTTTTTCTTGTTAAAGAAGAGGGTTTATTTGTTTTGGGTGTGTTTGTATCTTATACAAATCTACAGTTTTATGCCGATCTTGATGAAATTCTGCACATTTGATCTTCAA